>VDMD01000045.1:0-231797 GCA_007026445.1 Schizophyllum amplum | reverse complement strand
AACATCGCCTATCGGCGCCAGCGAGAACAGTGATGCCCGTGAGAGAAACGAAGTGCGACAGCGTATCCTGCTGGATGTGCTTCGCGCCCATAGCACGATACTGATCCAATGCCAGAGATGGTGCCGCTGCGCGCGATGGGTCAGTCCGCACTTCTTCGACTGCGTCGTTCAAGCTCACCGATTAGGCGATATATCCGAACGAGCATGAGCCGCATCTCGAACGCCTGGTTGCTCTTCGTCAAGGCATACTCGAGGAAGGCCGCCGCGCTGAACAGATGCTTCTGCTCGCCCGTCATCGACCAGAGGCTGACGAACGTCTGCCCCGCGAGGATCGCTAGATCGTCCGCGGGCTGCAGTTCCGTGGTCGGCAGGTGATCACCGTACTGCAGACCCTCGCGGTACTGCTTGGCATACACCTCCACGATCGCCAACTCGGACTCGACGGTGGGGGTGGAGGTGTAGCGAAGGAGTTTGTGTGCGTTGATCAGTCGTTGCAGTTCGTTGGCGTTCGTCTGTGGCGAGGGAAGGGGGTGTGAGAAGGAAGGCATCAGGAAGACGTGGATGCTGGACGCACGAAGGAGGCGGTGATGGGCTGGAGGAAGGATTCCCAGTCGGCGGTCTCTTCGGGCTCTAGGGCGAGGACGTATGGCTTGAGGTCCTCGTAGCAGCATGCTTTGGTGCCGAAGCCCTCGAAGTAGGTCTTCAGCTGCTCGACGTAGGAGCCTGGGTGTTTAGCTTGAGTACGTGCATATAGCGTGAAGCAATGGCGCTCACCGTCACTCGTCTTGTGTATCCGTGCACGCTTCTCAAGCTCTAATGCGGCCAAGTGCGCAGCACGGTCCGTCTTTGCGTCTTTCTCCTTGATGCCCTCCAAGAAAGCACGAGTCTTGTTAACTCGTTCCTGTGCATCCTCTGCTTCGGGCTCTACGAAAGTGCCGTCCACTAAGGACAGGAATTCGAGCCAGTTGCGGTCGCTGTGTGGTGTCAGGAGCACGCTCGGAAGACTCCATGGATGCGCGCCACTCACCCCTTGTCGCCTATACGTGCCTCCGCGGCGATGCCCTCCTCACGCAACTTGCCCTGTGCGCGGATGATCTCGCGGCGGAGCTCGTTACAGGAAAGGTTCGTGTCACAGATAGCGCGCCCGACATCTGTGTCGAGTAGCTTGTTGGCGGCTTCCCAGTCGGCGGTCTCCTTAAGGACGGCGAGGTGGAGGTGAAAGCGGTCGGCGCTGACAAACGAAGGGTTGGGAGACTGTTCGAGAAGCTTCGCGGCGAGCTTGAAGAGGATGGGCTTCATGGTCGCGGGCGTGGATGGGTCGTGCGCCTGTAGGGGGTTACGGTCAGCGGCGATCGACAGGGCAGGACGGTGAACATGCCTGCATGACGCTGCACATAACGCTCCAGTAGAGGTAGCGCTCGTCCTGGAAGGTCTTGAACAGCTTCTGTGAGAGCTGAGGAATTTTCATGTGAGTGAGCGATGAGTGGACTTCTGGTATGACACGCACCTGCTGGGCCGTCTTCCACCGCAACGCGCGTATGTTTGCGAAGACGGTCTGGCAGCCAAGCTCCTCGTTGCCTGGTTGCTTCTTGAACGCGTCTTCAAAACATAATGACCATATCATTGTCTAGGGCGAGGAGTCAGAGAAGTCATCGGGTGCTCGCGCAGCGGGAAGCTCACTGCGCCCAAGCCCACGGAGAACGTGCATCATGGCGGTGAGAGTAGCATCCTCGGTTGGTTTAGAGGCGAGCACCTCGTCGCAGAGCGCCAGCGACTCTTCGACCTTCTGTGAGCGCACTAATGCCAGCGACTTGAGCGCCTACGCCACCACCCGTTAGCTTCCGTGCTCCCAATGCACACGTGTTGCGCACCTTGACGAGCATGTTTTTCGGCTGCTTCTTGAGCAGCTTATTGCACGTCACTATCGCAGACTTGTTCGACCCGGTGTCGAGCGCATTCTGGAGGGGGGGCTCGGTCAGAAAACGTGTGGCGCGGCGGTATGCATGCGTGCGAGGACTCTGCGCGATGACCATAGATGGGCGCATTTGGCGCTCAACAGCCATGAGAGACATGTTTGCGGTATGGGGTGGTGGGCGGAGGAGGAGAGGAGGAGGAAAACGCGACGCGAAAAATAAGCCCGACGCGACTGGAGGACAGCTGAGGACTCTGCCAAAATTTGATCACCGCGGAGAGTATCGGCGCGGGGTGCCGGCCCTCATGCCGACACGCAGACTACATACACGAGTCACCCGTCTGGCTCGTGGCTGCTCGGGTTCAAGTTGAAGTCGACGCGCGGAGGACACGTAGACACTGTCTTAGACGGTCCTGGACAAACACCGAGGAGACTCTGACTGCGCCAATCTACCCCACACTGCCCGTGCGAGAATATCGCGAACACTCATGAAGCGATGATTACTTCTCATAAGCGCCCGCTACCGTGGTAGCGCTAGTGCCTGTGTAAGGCAGGAGTTCCCCCGGCAATTCACCCCTTCAGCATTGCCTGTAATGACAACATGACAGCATTGTACGTTTCCCTCTCAGTTGCACTCAGCGTGTTGTCCTCCTCCGCCACAGCAGCCTTCCGCAGCGCCAGCCCGATCACTACGTCGCGTCGTGGTCCCGCTAGTGCACCCCCCACTTTCCCGCTACCCAAACGATCGTCGCAATTTGTGAGGCGTAGAGGTGATGCAGAGTGCGCTGGTGGTCAGACGGAGCCACTGCCCAGGAGCGACGTCAGCTGGATTCCCGGTGGTGGCGGAGGCAGCAGGACGGCGTTCGGATTCGTAGCATCTGGGTCAGGAGCCGGCTGTAAGGGAGTCGTTTGGGGTAGGGATGCTTGTAACTGTGCTTCTCAGTCAGCACAATTAAAGCGACAAGGGTCGAAAGAACTAACCAAGTTCCCCACTTTACCCAGCTGAGTGACGAGGATGAGGGATACGATCGGCGTAGGGTTGCACGATGATATCCGTGCTGTTGCCAGATATCTCTTTCGAGGTCTGTTCTGGAGAAATCATGACACCTTTGCTGGTTCAAAAAGGCTGCGATCTGCGTCTACGACCGGGAATGTTGCGGAGGGTAGGAACAAGCCCCTGCCAAACCGGGACACTCGTGACCGTTGAAGTCTTGTCACATGCAGCTCCCACGATCACATGCAGTTGCGTTTGGTTGGATTCCAAAATCAACTTACCGCACTCATGTTCCCAACCCCTACAATGTCAAGAGCTCTCAATCAACCCATCCTAATAAATCTCTCAGACTACAGGAACTACGCATTTTAGAGACACTATGCAACACGTTACTAAGTAAGGTAAAAGACAGGTAGGCCCGGCCAGATACCATGACTAGTAGTCATACATTACGAAAATTCAAGCCTCATCGCAAGTCATACAGTACCAACAGGCCATGGTCACCAAGTGAGGACGTCGCGTATTCCTGGTACGTGTATGTCGTCTGACCGTCCAGAGACTACTTATCTGATATTATCGATCATAGCGCGCAGGCGCCTGTCATGGGTGCTGATTTTGGGAGATAGGTAGGTAGGTCTCCAGCTCACTTTCGTGATCTTCTCGTCCCTCCAGCATACGAACGATCGGAGAGGACACTCACCCGATGAAGAGGGCCCAACGCGAGTATTTGCCAAAGACGCGGAACGTCGCCTCGACAGTCTTTGCGCCAGCAGCGTCCGCTTCTGGCTCATCGATGACAATAGCGGGCTGGTCGCGCGCCTCGTCCGACTTGCCAGTTGACATCGAAGGCTTGCGCGGTCGCTGTCGTCGCGGCGTTGACCGCGATCGAGAGGCGCTGGGAGAGGTTGGGTCGGCCGTGAGCGAGGAGAGGTTCCCCAGAGCTGATTTGCACCCGACAAGGAAGGAGCGCAAGGCAAGGTATAGGAAGGACGAAGACAGGACGGCGCGGAACAAGCGTAGTAGTCACTGGGAAAACAATGTTCGATCCCCAACTTATTCTTCGCAACCTTGAACACGACTTCGGAAGCAAATAAGATTCGTGAAAGGCTGTGAAAGGATGGACCTCCGGGTGCCCTGAGCTGTACGCGTGAAGTGTGTCTTTCGTGTCGAAGGAGTGCCTTGTCATCTGTGCAACGGTAAGGTCAATCCGCGCCGCGCCAAGGAAATACTGCGAGTTGGAGAGCCTCAGACCTCTACTTACACGGAAAATATTCGCGCATCCGGTCCGGATGTCTTGTTTATCCACAGTCAGCTGAAGCACTACTGTCACATAGGTAATAGGGAGAGGGGAGGGGAAGGGGAGGGAGGGAGGGTATAGGGGTGTACTATGCACGCATGCGGGTGGTATTATAAGGCAGACATGTTGAGGGCAAGCGCTCTACAGGTGATCTTTCGAACCAGATGCGCGAATTTTTTCCGTGGCCAGGAGTATGAGGCCCTACCAAATGTGCACTATATGTGAGGTCTTGCATTTTGAGCGCGTGATAGAGAGCTCAGCGCTCAGCGCTTCAGCAAGTGAAAAAGAAAAGCGGAAGTCGAACACAAAATGACTTTAACCCCGGCAGACGCCGTCAGCGCACGTGGTGTCGCTCTTGTTCTCGTCCTTGGCGCGTCAATTGTTCTGCCTTTCGCCATACGCGTGTGATCGATGTTTACGGCTGCGAGGAACAAGGACAAGCAGGAGACGGAATGGGAGGCTGACTGGTGGCAGTTTCAGCCGCTCCTGGACCACACACCCAGCCGACCTGTCGAATGGTCGACATGCTCCCTCATCTTCACGGCGCACCACACCAGCCCAATCCTCACCGCGCGCCATTTCTCGTCCTCGAAGCAGTTTGAGCTGCCCTCCCCCCATGGATCCAATCTCCAGCACTTTATGACAGCTTTTCGCCCGCCGTCCCTCATCTCCGCTGCACCCACCGGCGACTGGCTCTTTGCATACTACCCAGGGAACGACGCCGAGAGCCGGTGCTGTCTATGGCAGCGCGGCCATGCTCTCGACAGTTGGAATGTGAAGGACTTCTGGCACGAGCCATCGGACGTCGTTGCCGCCGAGTGGATCGGTGTTCCCCGAGAAGTGCGTGCGCGCACTCGCCGCTCTGATCGCGCGACTTATGCCCTCCCAGTGGACCGTGGATGAGGAGCGGCATGCTACCCGTCTGCCCCCTCGCGGACCCGCCACGCCGGTCCTCCAACCCGCGTTGGTCATTATCACGCGCAGCAATAACATGAAGCTCGTCTACTACCGCCACTACCAGCCGAACATGAAGATGATACCTGTGACCCTCGGTCATCAAATGACGAACACTCAGGAAGACAACTCAAAAGAGTTGGAGCATGCCGAGGTCCCTGGCTCCGTAAGGCTCATCGGGAAGGCGGCTATCAGCTTGAACTACAATGGTATACATGTCCTCTTCACCTCAATTTACATCCTTATGAGCAATGCAGATTCATCCTTGCTCATTGCAACCAGAGTGCATCGCGTCCCAGCGCGAGAGGCGAATGATTCAGTACCCTACTCATTCGAAGACGACCTTCAGAACACCGACTGGGAACAATGGGGAGAGCAGCCCACCATCGAACTCGCCGAATGCCTACTTGGCTTTGACGGCAAGGATATCAGTACGTGTCTGCATACATCAGCGCCATGCCCGTGCACCTACACGTATGAACAGGTATACAGGTCCGTATTATACCGTCGATACTCTCCCGCGCGACGCCCGTTGGCGCAATGGCCTTCGTATCCAGGCTCCCTGCACCATCAGGAGGTCAGCAGTCTCTAACAGGACCCGGTCATCGATATCTGGTCGTCTCCCATCTGGACTTTGGTGATTGTACGTGATCCTCTCGAACGCATGCATCACCTCTGACTATTACCACAGACACGTCGCCGCCTAGTTCTGAACTCGTCAGCTATTCGCTTGCAGCCAAAGCGGAAGGACAGCACAGACATTGGGTATGTATGATGGTGCCTTGCGCGCTCTCGCTAACATGATTGGCGCTAGGAAATCAGAGAAGAGGCCGCCCGAAATTTCGACCCAGATGTCGTCGCGTCCCTGGTACCATGCAAAGTGCCCACTTGCGGCATATTTGCCACTGTCGTACATCGCTCAGGCAAGATCCCGAAAGGTCGAGACAAGGCCTGCATCGGAAAGATATGTGCTTTGGATTTGTAGGACGTTCCCCATTCCTGTCTAGGAAAAATCTCACTGTCTGATTCTTCAGACCCAATCTCTCTGATATTCCAGACTGGCCGTCTACAGTTATAATGGCACCCGCACGGCACGTCAGTCGCGATCGTGAGTATCTCTAAATGACCTACGTATTCACGCTGAGCCAACAACCTGCAGCGCCTCTATACGCTGCGATATCGCCCAACGGCATTTTGCTCTGCACGGTCTCGAACAGCCTTGTGGCAACGCGTGCGAGCATATATACCTTACCACGACCCGCGGAAGATACGATCTCCCCTTTTGGTGAGGTTATACGGTCCGGGTGTCCCTCTGTCGCTCATTCACGCCGGCCAACAGATGACGAGCCGGTGCCATACCTCGCGCGCCTGCTGGGCGCAGCAGTCCTGGGGCATAAGTCCACGAACGATGTGACACATCTGCTTGCGCTCCCCACGACGCCGCTCATCGAAGCGCGAGACACGCTAGTCAGGGCCCTGTTAATTCTCGAGCTGAACATGCGGCGGGTGAATATCGAGGTACGACACCTGGGGCTAGGTCTTGCTGTGGAGGTCTATAGGTGCGAATGCTTGGATTGGATTACACAGTACGCCGTCCGGTCTAAAACACTTCATCGCTTGTCAGATCTCGTGCGCTTCGAGCGAAGGATATGGATAAGGCTGACCTTGACCGACGATGGCGTGCCGGGCGAGACATGTGCTCGTTGTTTACTTGCACATCAGCTTTCGAGGAGTGCAACGAGGACGGTGGATTTGACCTCGGTGAGTTCCATAATGATGCCAATCCGGGAAGGCATTGAAACCCCTCCAGATGCGCTTTGGCAGCTTGTTGGTCTCAGCAGCTGGATAGTGAGTTACGTCGAACGCCTCATGAAGGAGGCTGTGCAGTTCGCCAATCGCACTATCCCTGCACCTTCGGACGACGATGATTTGTTTGGTTCTCTACGTGAGTCACCTTATCGTTCACTCAGCCGTGCTACGTTGACTTACACTTGCTCGCAGCTGCCTCCCCTTCATCCCCGTCGGCGGGCATCGCAGCTGCAGTCGACAATGCACCGTCACCAGTTCTGCTACCTCTGGCGCATAATATTGCGATGACCTCGATTGATTATGCTCTACAACTGGTTGACAAACTGTGCACACAAGTTGGGACAGTCAAAGGCAGCGACGAACGATCCCTGCTGGCGAAAAATGTGCTTGGGGATTTGGTAAACTGCGCAGGGATATCGATGAAGGAGATCAGGACCTCCGCCATCCTCGAAGATATTACAATTGAAATGGAGTCGATGGATGGTGAGTGCGGTCAGTATAGAGGTTGAAACTGCTATCGACTAAAGTCACATTGCAGGAGAACAACAGCGATTCAGTCTGATGGCTTGCCGGCCAACAAAGGAGCTTCGCGGACGTGTACACGCAGCCTCGCGCCGACTCGCGTTGTCCCCTGCGCTAGATAAGATGCGACTTTTCGTCCGGCCTGCGGAGCTCATCGACGGCCTCGGGCGCATGTCCTTGACGGACTTTGACATGGCCCCAGCGACCATTGCCGACGACGCCGCGTCGCCGCCGGACAGTGGGATGGGGTCAAGCGCAGGCGTGCGTAAGGATCGCGACCGCGATATCGTGACGAAGGCGCCGCTTACCCAGCAGTCTGGCGGGCTTGTTTGCGTGCGCTGTGGGGGGCGATCGGACCTGCTGGTCGAGCTTGCGGATACTGGGATTCCTTGCCGGAGCTGGAGAATATGGGAGGGAAAGTACGAGAAGGAATGCATCTGTGGTGGTGCATGGATGACAGCTGCCAATTCATGATTATTTGTGGTGGTAACACTGTAACTTTTGTTCCCAATTAGGAAGGCATTGTTCCCTTTCATGATCTTCCTTCATCTGTTCTCTGCTATGTATAGTCCTTTACATTCTGCCCTGGCTACCTGTGCGGCCCGGGGCTGCTAGCGAACTCATCGAGGGAACTGCGGAGTCCAGCGCGCTCACGTGTGGAAGATGAATTGACGGCGAACCCTGGGCGCGGAGTCAAGGCGGGAGATCAGTCAGTGGACGAAGGCGCGCGTGACTTGAGTTCGCTGCGCCGAGTACACGAGACTTGGCTGCCAGCGTCGGCGTTCACACAGACTTGTCTCTGACCGTCATCTGCCAGCCCGACTATGGCCTGGATTTCGCCGCCCTCGTTGGCGGCACTGCGTCGAGCACAGCGCATCGCGCACTCCTGGCGTGTCCAGTCGAGTTGTGCTCACAATTACAGTGCGTGCGCTATCGTGCAACTCATTCCCATGCTCATTACATTGCTCAGCAGGTCGTCGTCCTCTTCACACAACCGCCCGCGTTGACAGCGCGGTCCAGGATCCCAAGTCGCCATCGGACAGCATCTCTTACTCGGCCCTGACCGTTGGGGTGCCCAAGGAGATATTCCCCAACGAACGTCGCGTCGCCCTTACGCCTGCCAATGCTGCCCTGCTTCGCAAAAAGGGCTTCAAGCAGGTGCTCGTTGAGCGGGGCGCCGGAATCGAGGCCCAGTTCACCGACGACGCGTATGAAGCTGCAGGCGCCACCCTCGTTGGCCGTGATGAAATATTTACCGGCTCCGACATCACTCTCAAGGTCCGGCCACCCCTCAGGGGCGAGGAGGACGCGCGACTGAAGCAAGGGAGCACATCGATCTCGTTTCTGTATCCGACACAGAACAAGGACATCGTGCAGGCGCTCGCGGAGCGGAAGGTCAATGCGTTCGCCGTGAGTTCATTGAATATTGAGCGCATGAAGCTCGCAGAAGTTGACTGCGCCTTATACAGATGGACATGATACCCCGCATCTCGCGCGCACAGGTCTTCGACGCGTTGAGGTATGACAGGCGTACGCGAGAGGCCTGCTGATGCTGAATGAAGTTCGACGACAGCTCCATGGCAAACATATCCGGCTACAAGGCTGTACTGGAGGCTTCCAACCACTTTGGACGGTTCTTGACTGGTCAAGTCACTGCTGCTGGGTATGTAACAATGTTAAATCACTTCCAAAGCTGTAGGGAGCTGACGTTAAACACAGCAAAGTGTGTTGAACCGTGGTCCGTCCATATCAAATCATTGACTTCCACCTTTCAGATACCCCCCGGCAAGGTCCTCGTCATTGGTGCCGGCGTTGCAGGCCTTAGCGCTATCGCTACTGTAAGCCTGGGGTTTCCACTCTTGCTTAGTCCTTGACCTGACGGGTCGGCTACAGGCGCGTCGTCTCGGTGCTATTACTAGAGGTTTTGACACCCGTTCGGCTGCCCGCGAGCAAGTCCAGTCTCTCGGTGCAGAATTTATTGAGGTCAACATCAAGGAGGAAGGCGGCGGTGGCGGCGGATATGCCAAAGAGATGTCTAAGGAGTTCATAGAGGCCGAGATGGCCCTCTTCATGGAACAGTGCAAGGACGTCGACATTGTCATCACGACGGTGCGAACTTTTCTGTCCTTATATCGTACGTCATGTTAAGGACCGTTGTTGCAGGCTCTCATCCCTGGTAAACCGGCACCGAAGCTCATCACTGAGGCAATGGTCGCTGCCATGAAGCAGGGCTCGGTCATAGTGGACCTCGCTGCTGAAGCAGGCGGCAACTGCGCTCTAACCAAGCCTGGGCAGCTCAACGTCGTCAACGGTGTTACCATTGTCGGTGAGAGGTGGTCCTGCAATTAACAGGCGCATACGCTTATTCTATACTTCAGGCTACACGGACCTCCCATCGCGCCTCCCTACACAATCCTCGACGCTGTACTCGAACAACATCACGAAGTTCCTCCTCTCTCTTGGTGGCGATGGCAAATTTGCCGTCGACTTGTCAGACGAGGTCGTGCGGGGCTCGCTCGTGGTCCACCAGGGCTCTGTACTTCCGCCCGTCGAGCGCAAGCTGCCCCCGCAGCCTACACTGCAAGCGACGCCTACGAAGCAGGAGGTCGAGGAAAGCAAGGCGTTGACACCGTGGCAACAGGCCTCGCGCGAGGTCGCTGCGGTGAGCGCAGGCATGGGCGGCGTGGTTGCGCTGGGCAAAGTAACTGGTGCAGCCTTCATGTCCAACTTCTTCACCTTCGGTTTGGCGAGCTTGGTCGGCTACCGCGTCGTTTGGGGCGTGGTACCTGCGCTGCACTCGCCGCTGATGAGCGTCACTAACGCAATCTCGGGCGTGGTCGGTGTCGGCGGATTATTCATCATGGGTGGAGGCATCCTCCCTGGCACGGTCCCGCAGGCTCTCGGTGCGCTCTCGGTGCTGCTGGCCAGCGTCAATGTTGCCGGTGGCTTTATGCTTACGAAGCGGATGCTGGATATGTTCAAGCGTGAGCGATCAATCATGGCAGACATGCTCTTGCTAAACAACATCCAGGGCCAACGGACCCACCCGAGTACAACTGGCTATATGCCATCCCCGCCACCGTGTTCACAGGAGGATTCTTGGCAGCTGCCAGCACCGGCATGGCTGGACTGGTGCAGGCCGGGTATCTGACGAGCAGTGTTCTTTGCATCGGTACGGACTCTCTTCACTGACGCATAATTTTCAATGCTAACGCATGTTAGGCTCACTGTCCGGCCTCTCCGCACAGGCAACCGCACGCCATGGGAACATCTTGGGTATGCTGGGTGTAGGCTCGGGTATTCTCTCCTCGCTCGTGGCGGTGGGCTTCCCACCAGAGGTGCTCGCGCAGTTCGCTATGGTTGCCGCCATTGGAGGCACTATTGGGGCCTCATCGGCCGCAGGACGAGCGCGACAGAGCTCCCACAAATGGTCGCAGCTCTGCACAGGTGCGAATTTTGCTCTTGCTGTTAAACACGCCTGGCTCACCCATCACCAGTGTCGTCGGTCTCGCAGCCGTCCTCACCTCCATCGGCTCCGTGCTAACTGACCCGTCGCACGCGTCGACCCTCCACCTCGTCACCGCCTACCTCGGCGTCGTTATCGGCGGCATTACTTTCACCGGGTCGATCGTCGCGTTCTTGAAGCTCGCGGCGAAGATGTCGTCGCGGCCGCTCGCTCTGCCTGGAAAGCATCTCATCAACGCTGGCCTGCTGGGACTGAACGCAGCGACGATGGCGGCGTTCATCGCGAGTGCGCCGGCTGCTCCGGCGACAGCTGCTGCGTTCCTCGGCGCGAGCACGCTCCTGAGCTTCACCCAGGGCTTCACGACGACAGCGGCCATAGGAGGCGCTGACATGCGTGAGCGGGCTTGCTGCTCCGATGGCGCTACTTACTGAATTTGGTGCATAGCTGTTGTCATCACGGTGTTAAACGCATACTCAGGCTTCGCGCTAGTCGCTGAAGGTACGAGTCTATCCCCTTGCACCATGAACTTCTTTGTCTTACGTGGCCCTGCAGGCTTCATGCTGGACAATTCCCTGCTTACAACGGTCGGCGCTTGATTGGCGTCAGCGGCTCCATTCTGTCGTACATCATGGTAAGGTGCTCGCCTCCTACCCTTGTTAGTCCTTGCTCATAGCAGCAGTGTGTGGCCATGAATCGATCCCTGACCAATGTCTTGTTTGGCGGCATCACTCCCACTGTGGCGCAAACAGACACGAAGATAGAAGGAGTCATCACGAAGACGACAGCAGATGATACTGTTGAGGCTCTGTCTAACGCAGAGAATGTCATTTTGGTAAGAACGTGCGCCTGAGAGATGGGCAAAGACTGAGCTAGTACTATATCCATAGGTTGTTGGCTATGGCATGGCAGTCGCGAAGGCCCAATATGCCATCTCCGAAATCTGCGCCATGTTGCGCGCCCGGGGTGTGAATGTTCGGGTGCGTTAGGTGTTTCTTGAGACTCCTGGTTCCAGCTCACATTTGAGTGCAGTTCGCCATCCACCCAGTCGCAGGTCGCATGCCAGGGCAATGCAACGTTCTGCTTGCAGAGGCGGCCGTTCCATACGACAGTAAGCAGTGAAGCTACCGTCCGTTGTCTTAGGCTGACGATCATCACCCACAAGTTGTGCTTGAGATGGACGAGATCAACGAGGACTTCAAGGAAACTGACGTAACGCTGGTCATCGGCGCGAACGACACCGTCAACCCCATCGCACTGGAGCCCAACTCGGCTATCGCGGTACGTCGTCGACTTCTCATTCTTGCCAGACATGATCGCTCACAGCCGTATCCCAGGGCATGCCTGTGCTTCATGCTTGGAAATCTGTGCGTCAATATATAGCTTGGCCGTGTTCTCGCTCAACTGACGCTCCGACAGAAACAAGTCATTGTGATGAAGCGCGGGATGTCGAGTGGGTACGCGGACGTACCGAACCCCATGTTCTACATGCCGAACAGCAAGATGTTGTTCGGTGATGCGAAGGACAGCTGTGAAGGTGAGCGGGCTGAGGCCGGTGCCGCTCGATGTTAACGTGTTCTACAGCGATCAAGCGCGGCTTACAGGCCAAGGGACCATAGTACTTCTATCTAGTAGTGCTATCTTCGATCTAAGTTGTATTATATGAGAGCTACACTATCCTTTGCTCCAGTCGTTCTCCGAGAGCTCTCACAGGACACTTACTCGTCAGTGCGTGTCAGTGGCTTTGTATGCAATTGTGTGTTCAACCGGGATGAGTCTGGTCCGACCGCAGAAGGACATCGGTCAAACTCGTCTGTTTGCTCGTCTATGCCTGTTATTCGGCCCTTGACAAACGGGCTACTTGAATATTCACTCGTGCGTGTTGAATGTTTGGACTGATCGATGCTGCTGTGCGTAGAAGATACATGGAACCTATGGATTACAGCGAGAACCGAAGATGGATGGTATGCAAGTGAGTAGGCGGAAGCAGGGGCACCGTGCAGGCTTGCACCTGAGGAGATACAAACAGGGGAGCGGTGACGGCAAAGGAGGGGCGACATCGACATGCAATGCCATCGAGGACCGGCTTAGTCGATATCCATCGACATACTCTGCCCACCGCCCGGAACGAGCGCGCTCCGGCTCTTTTTTGCGGGCACCTTGATCTTCTCGCGGATCTTCGTGCTCTCGGGGGACTCGATGCCAGACATGGGCTGCACGAGCTTGACGGACGCCTTCGCCTTGACGGCCTCGGAGACCTTCCTGCGGTGCGCCTTCTGCTTCTCGCGCGCAACGGCCATGCTGGACGAGCGGATGAGTGTCTGGGTATGTGCGCGGGTATGGGTGAGTACGCACCGGTTTTTCCAGAATGCGTGCTCGCGCTTCTGCTTGATCTCGCCGACGCGGCGCATGGCCTTGATCGTGGTCTGCACGAGCTCGCGATCGTAGCGGACGGGGACGTTGCGGCGCTTCTCGAACTCGATTGTGGAGTCCTGAGGGAGTGTTCAGTAAGGGCGATAGTCGCCATGCGATCGACGCACAATAGTCATCTCCTTGCCCGCGGCCTTCCTGAACGCCTTCGTCCACCGCACTTTACGCGGATTGCGCTTCATTCTGGACAGAGAGGATGAGATGGGGGGATCAATAAGTGTAATGAGAGGGCATACTTGAAGTTCTTGTGGCATCTGAGGATGGTCAGCGGTGTGTAAGCAGGGAGAGGGGAAGACGCACTTTGATGTGCAGAAACGAAAGACTTTGGCGTCGTTCCGGACGAAGGCGGACCCTGGAATATACAATTAGCTTGTGTTGGTTACATATATGTACGCTTGATGCCCACCATGCCCTGGGTACACATTCGTCGAGCAAAAGTAGCACTTTTCGATACGCATGCTGAACGATGATGGGGGAGGAGGAAAAGTACGGCGTGGGAATATCTCCGCGGGCCGAGCTTCCTTTCCTCGATCACATTTGGCGCGGCGTGCCTCGTTCAACGCCAACCTCCTCAAACCGCGTCCCCGTCGTGCGCCTACTTATTCTCTTATTCTCCGCCCATCATGCCGGCTATGGCGTTCCGCGGTCTTGTCACCAAGACGGGTGTAATGAACAAGACGGCGACGGTCACCGTCTCGCGTTGGGTCAAGCACCAGCTCACGGGCAAGGTGCGTCCACCCGCACGTCTCCCACTATCAACCGTGTCTCATTGCACCTAATAGACGATCGTCAAGAAGAAGAAGTTCTTGACGCATGATGAGCAGAATGGTGCGCTTGCGACCCTTCGTATGCTTGTCCTCCCCACCCTCTTGCTTTGCTGTCTCCTCTTCCTGTTCCCTACTCAACATCATCTTACGCCCCCTACTTGACTGCTTACTCTCTCATTCCTAGCGTTACAAAAGGACGACCAGGTCATCATCCGCAACTGCCGTCCCATATCAGCCCGCAAGCGCTTCACGCTTGAGAAGATCGTGAAGAGTCCGGAGACCGAGTCCAAGATACGGCGCGCAATGCTCGAGCAGCAGGCGGCGCAGTCTCAGGCTCAGGCACCAGTGTTCGCATAGGGCCAGCACATACACAGCCTTCGTCCTGGATGCGTTAGTCGTACGGATACTAGCGCGGTACCACGGCCCGACATAGTTGTGCGTATCTTCCCTTCGCCTTCGCAGTGCGAGCCTGACGCGCTTGCAGTGTATCTATAGACAATCACTAATGCTCATACTTCCCACTATCCTCTTCTGCTGAACGTCAACAATCGAATCCCACTCAAAAGCAATCATGACAGGCTACCTCATCAAACTGCGTTTGCCTCCACCAAAATCCGCACCATCCCTCCTGAACTTTCACTGGCTGCCCTACAACCCCCACGCATCCCCCACCGGCGTCTCTCCCTTCTGTCCATACACCGGGTCCACCTCCACGCCGGTTTTCCCCAGCGACCGGATCCTCTCCTCTGCGCCCTGCTCGCCACCCCTGCACGTATCCCACTGACTTGCTCCTCTCGGGTAGGACCCGACCATAGAGTAGTCGGACGACGACTCGACGCAGCGGTGCGCCATGCTTGCGGGCAGGAGCAGCGCGTCGCCGGGCTGCACGCTCAGCGTGGTCGTCGTGCCGAGCATGAGCGTGGCGGTGCCCTTGTAGGGGATGAGGAGCTCGTGGACGCTGGTGACGGGTTCAGTAAATGAGTGCTTCCAGGGTGATCCAGCGCTTTCAGTGTGGTTTTGTGCCAGAGATCTGGGAGTTCGGCAGAAGAGGTTGGGATTTGGGACGTCGGAAGAGTGAAAGGTGTAAGCGCACATACTTGGAGTGGTAGTGGTCGAAGGGGAACATGCCGTAGCGCCAGGAGGGCTCGAAGCCGTTCTTTGATACGAGCTGCTCGATGTCCGAGGGGTCGAGTGGGGAGGCTTGGCTTTCTGTTGTGGCTAGCGCGCCGTCCGCTTGTGTACCCGGCGCGTCGGTCGAGTTTTCGAACGGGTGATAGAACACGGCTGGCAGGCCTGATGGGCTAGAGTTGGGAAAGGCGCCCTTCGTGGGGATGTTGAGGACGTGCGACTTGACCGAGGAGGGCGACAGTAGACGCAGGCTGCTCATGATGGTTCGTTCAAAGGATCACAGTTCTCCTAGTCGGCGGTGGTGATTTGGCGAAGGGCAGCCTCACGCGATACGCTTCACTGATGTCATGTGTAGATCTACTCGTCAACGGGACTTGGTAGAAGTAAGCATTCGGTCCACGTACACAAGGGCACCCAAACGCCTCGAACATCGCATGCATGGTCAAGAGGTCATGTAATATCATGTCCACCCTGCTGGGACTTGGTTCGTTGTGCTCGTGCCACTTTCGCACGAATCGCAATGGCCATAAACACATCCTGAATGAAACCGGTCACTGCTCACCATGACCATCTCAAGCCTGGGGATCAGTAAGCGCTGCCACAACACTGCGTGGGTCAGTCATGGCTGGCCGGCTGCAGTCCTGACTCGACTCACTAAAGTTCAACAAACACAAACACAACAGTCACGACACAGTCACATGAGGCCGACCCGAGTCACCCGACCCGCCGATCTTGACAAATAACCCCGAAGCGCACTGCCCGATTGGGAACACAAGGGCACCTGCACATATTAGGAACAATGAACCGGTCCCCACGCCCACTTTGTGACCCCAACACGCGCGAACATAGCGCGGCACGCGGAGATATGAAAGGCATGCGGAGATGCAGAAGGCATCCCGGCCGGAGCGTGGATAGTGCTCGGTCCCGCCGCCGATCCAGTATAAAAGGCGCGAGTCAGCGCTTGAACGGATTTCTCAAGACCGCATATCCTCCAGACGCCTTTAGACTTGACGACCTCCTTGGACCCTGCAGATTCGCTGTGCGCGCTGCCACCCGGTCCTTGTTAACGACCTCTATCATACGACCATCACCTCGATTGCACGACCGCTTCGATTATACGACCACCATTTACGCGATCGACCTCAATACTCCGACTATCTTTAAGGACCGCACGAATCTTACTCTCAATACCAAAACATTCCCTCCACTACTAACGCAATCATTATGGCGCCCACGAAGAAGACGTCGTCCATGATCTCCTACCCTATGCCCCTCTCCGCCTCTGCTGGCCAGAAGGCGGCCCCGGTGCACGCAGCCCATACGTCGGTACATGCCACCTATACACCAACTCCCACTAATCAGGAATCGGCGCACACCAGCCACACACCGATCCACGACGCTTACACGTCGACGCACGCCAGCAACACTGTCGGCTTTCCGCCTGCCCCGATAGTCGCACCAACTTCGCATCGCCCTTCCCTCCTCCGCAAGCGCGGCCGCGATAGCGATGCATCCACTGCCGAGGAAAGCGAAACGCCGCGCTCCCGGCAGCGCACCTCTTCGATCCTCAGCGGCACAATCCGCAGGGCGCCTGCAACAATCGCAAACGTCCTCATGCGCGCGCGGAGGAACTCGAAGTCGAGCAAGGACAGTACGCCCGAGATGACTCACACGCAGGATGCCACTCGTCCGGCCCCCCTCCCGCTCACTCCTGCCCCTCGCGCACGCAAGTCCTCGGAAGCGTCGACATGGTCGCTGGAGACCGTCCAGAACGACCGCGGGCAACACGTGGACTCCAAACCCCGACTGCACGTCGACACAAACGCCAGGCCTCGTGCTCGCCGCGAGGATGGCGCGCGTGCTGACTCTGACCCCCGCGCTCGTGTCGACTCGGATGCCTCCACCCGCTCTTCCAGCACCCTGCGCGATGTTGCTCGGCCGCGGGCGCCAACGCCCCAGACCATGTCGCCGGCGCGCAACAGCACAGCGTCCTCGGCCCGCACTAGTGCAATGACACCAGTGCGCACCAGTGCGACGTCCTCCACGCGATCCAGTACGATGTCGCCGGTGCGCACCACAGTGGTATCGACCGTGCGCCCTCACAGGGTATCCCCGACGCGCACGCAGAGAGTATCTCCTGTGCATTCACGTACGCGAGACGACGCGCTGCGTTCGCCGACACCCAGCTCATCTAGGTCGACTTCCAGCCGAGGTACGCCAGACCGTGCCTGTACGACACCAAGCCCCAGCACTCCATCCCGAAGGGCGAGCACATCGCGAGCGCCCGGCACGTCGTCTCGCAGCCCCGTCGCGCAAACGCGCACTGCCGTCTCGTCGACGCGGTGCACCACCGACCGCACCTCAACGACTCGGTCCAACACTCCCTTCTCAACAATGCGGTCCAGCACTGCTGCCTCGTCGGCGCGGTCCAGCACTCCCGCGTCATCGCGGGCCAGCACGCCCTCCCCATCGACACGGTCCACCACCGACCGCGTGCCACCTAAGAAGACGCTGAAGCGCGTCCGTGGGTCGATCTCCGACAGGGACGCGGAGGACGTGGACGGGGAGGATGGGCGCAGCAAGCGTGCGAGGGTCAAGCGCGAGGCGGGCGAGGCAGAGGAGAGGCGTAGGTCGTCGAAGGCGAGGCGCGATTCTTCGGAGTCGAGGCGTGATTCTTCGGAGTCGAGGCGTGATTCGTCCGAGCGCAGGCGTGAGCCGGGCTCATTGGAGCCGAGGCGCCAGTCTGGTGAGCACGAGCGGAGGCGGCGCGATTCGACGTCCTCCGTCCAAGGTGTCTTCCTCGCGTTTGAAGGCCCGGTGCAGGCGACGCGGCCTGCGGAGTTGAATGAAAGGCGCAAGTTGGACGACAAGCGCAAGACCGCCCCACTGCCGGCACGTACTGCACGGCGCTCTCCTGAGGTCGCAGACAAGCATCACCGCGAGGACTCAACGAGCGACGAGAGTGCGGATGAGCGCAAGCCTTCGACCGCGGTGTCGGGCGACCAACATGCTGCCGACGCGCACGTCGTTGAAGTGGACCCGCCTCGCTTCAAGGACAGCTACGATCTCGTTCACCTGACTGCCCACGACTACAACATCTCTGTCGTCTTCCTCAAAGCCCCCATCTTCGAAGAATGGGACGTCAGCGACGAGTGAGCTGACTAAATCATGTGTAACGCCCGAGACTGACCGTTTTCCAGCGATGAGATCGCCTGCGAAGCCGCCTTCCACCTCACCCTCAAGGACGATGCGCGTTGGCGGGCTGTCGGCCTCGCTCCTCCCGACGTCAAGCTCATCGACATCCGCTGCTACAGCAAGACGCACGGCGTCGACGGCGAGCTCTCCAAGCGCTGGACATGCCGCCCGACGGGACTGAAGCTGTTCGACTGCCGCCTGTACGACGGCATCATGGTCGACTCCGACTGGCGGCGCACGAATCTATACGACGAGGCGTCCCCCTCCGCGCTCGACTGGCAGAACACGCGCGGGTGGGCCAAGCCCGTGATCGTGAACTTCCCCGCGAAGTGGTTCGCGGGTGGGCAGTCGCGCGTATTCGTTTTGGATGTCGTGGCGAGCTTTGGGCGAGGCCGCGGGGAGTGCCTGCGCGCCAAGGCCGACATTACGGTCGGGAACCTCAAGTGGGAGAACGTGAAGACTCCTTGAGCTGTTCTTTGAAGCTATGGTGAATCAGTGTAAATGGACTGGTGAATATGGGCGCCGACGCGCAAGACGCACCGGGTGTAGAATAAACAACTGTACAGTACTCACTTTGTCGCACTTTATTGATTGTAGCATAATTGACATTTGCTTTGCATTTGCTGCTGGTGAACAGACAGCGAACAGCAGTTTCCCAACAGAAGGTGAGTAGGAGAGAGGCAGGCCATCACCGACGACCGGTGGCAACGGACCGAAACACCACGTGCATAGCGCTCACGACTAGGTGGTTGACTTGAACGTCAAACTCTGGGACTTGAGATTTGTAGCTGAGCTACTTACCTCTGTCCACTACTTATCCGTGCGTGCATCAGTAGAACCGCTGTGACTGCGAACTCAACGTCTGCGCTGCGCAGAGCACCGATGGACTCCATCAGCGACGAGATCGAGTCCATTCTGTATATCGCGCGCGAGGTATCAGGTACGTGGTTACCCGTATGTGCCACGGCAGTGCTTATCGACATTCTACAGTCTTCAAGATCCCCCCTCTCAAGGTCAATGAAGGCCACCGTGCCGCGGAATGGGGCGATCTCGGCGCGCCGCTCGTACGCCAACTGCTCATCCACCCACTCCCTCCTGCTGACTGACCCTTGAATCGGGATCGCAGTGGAAGGGCCGCATGCGTATCATCGAGAAGGGCGAGGCCGCCGCGCTGATGCTGGAGGACGGGCAGACGGGTGCGCCATGACCACTCCCCGAGCCGCGCAATGAGAACTCACGCGGTGCGCGCAGGCGAACGTACGTTCATAGCCCTTTTGTCGATGTCGTGCGATCACGCTCACCTGCTGTATTTCCTCGTCTTGCTTTCCTAGTGTTTGCACGCGCGGAGTACGATCCTGCGAGACCGTCTGTTGAGGCCGTACTCGACTCGTCGCGTTACTTCGTCATCCGTGTCGAGGACGCGGGAAAGAAGGCATACATCGGCCTAGGCTTGCAGAGCGCACGGACAGCTTCGACTTCAACGTTGCTCTGCAGGACTACACCAAGTGCGTGCCAATGAAAACTTTCGTAGACGACCACTGACAGTTCTACAGGCGTTGGAAAGCACGCAAGGAACCGCCTACCGAGGACGAGCCGTCGCCCCACGTCCCTACCGGGCCCAAGAAGGATTACAGCCTCAAGGAAGGTCAAACATTCTCCATCTCTATCCCAGGACGTAGTAAGACCACCAGTACGAAGACGGGCAGCGGTGCCGATTTGCTTGGGGGTGGAGGCACGAGCTCGGGTAGTGGCGGAGGGGGCGGAGGATTCCCCCTGCTACCACCACCTCCCGGCGGCGGTGTGCGCAAGCGGTAAATTGCAAAGTAGCCTAAATGTAGCCACAGATCGACTTTCCGAGTCGTGTAACTCAGATGATACCATTTTACGAAGCTCGTACTCGGTCTGCGCGGGCCCACCGAGTTCAATTTAGCAGAGTGATGAGCCTAAGTACCAGATCGACATAAGTACGTAGGTGGGATTATGGTCGTATCTTACACAAGTATACCAAGAAAACGCGTAGATAGAGTAGATCAGTGAAACATAAGTGAGAGTAGATCGTGAGGTCCATCAAGAGATGCAGTCAGCATCGGTCCAAGGGCCCGTCATCTTCCGAAACCGCCCAATCCTGCCTACTCTTCGGCTGGCCAAGTATAAGGCAGCAGTCGGCTCAGCGAGAGACAGTCCTTGGCCCAGTCCCAGGTGCACACGTTCGCCGTCCGCAAGGACGCCGGACGAGTGACCGTGGCGTTTTCGCCCAGACGCAAGATGATGAGGTCGAATTGATCCAGCCGGTTGACAATTGCTTGCTCCCGCGGAACGACCTCGACCCGCTGGGCGCCCATGCAGACGAGCACCTTCGCGATGCCTGGTTCAGACTGAAAGAGCGTGAGCATAAGAAATCAAAGATGACCTGCTAGACTGACCTTGATACTGGCGGGGGCCCCTGCGCGAGGCATGAGGTCGCGACCGACGAGCGCAACGGACATGTCCTCCAGCAAGCGAAGCTTGCCGCCCGATCCGCGTAGCAGATCCAACAGATGCGCACGGTCCTCGCCCCATCGCGCGTCCACCATCTGCGTCACGCTCATGTTGTACGTCACCGAGAGACCCTGCGGCAGCAGGTACTGGCGCCAGTCTTGTAGCCGCTGGAACACTCAGTCAAAATCTTGCATCTCCCTCGCACAGAGACAGTGTACTCACATTCCGCACCAGTGATTCTGTCACCCACTCTTGCTTGACACACGGCACCCCGCACGCGAGTGCCGTCAAGAACTTGGTCGTCCGTGTGTCGCTCGCGGACAGCAAGAACAGCTTGTCGTAATTAGAGCGATGCCGCACGCCGCACGCGTGTCGCTCAAGGACCCAGCGAGCGTGCACACCACTGCCCGACGTCGGCCCCTGTATCTCCAAGACGTCGTCCCAACACGGCAGCACGGTGCCGCCATTGTGCGTGATGAGCTTCTCGAAGCTGTCCTTCGCACCTGGGTCGCTGCTGTGCGTCAGCACGAACGCGATGCGGTCAAACACCCCGCGCGGCGGCTCCTGCACGCTGCGTAACGACCCGCGCGACGGCGACGCCGTAAGTGCGCCGCTCGACAGGTCTGCCTCCGCTCGGATGTGCTCCGCCAGAACTCGACGCTCCGCCCAGGAGGTAGCGACGACCTTGGACGCGATGCAGAAGTCGGCCAAGTTGAGGATCTCGCCTTCGCCATCCTCAGTCTCGTCATCAGGGCTCTTCACGCGGACATGGCCAGTAAACAACTGTGAAGCGTCGACAACAATGCTGCGCTGGTGGCGGACGATGACCTCCTCTCCGGCAGACAGGATGAAAAGACGCAAGTCCTTGAGCGCGACGTCCGCGCGAGAGCCGTCGTCGTAGGAAATTGAGTATGTGCCGGGGCGCACGAGGCATTGGACTACGCCTGCGTAGTAGTTGCCATCCGGCTTCCACTTCGCAAAGACTCGGGTCGCCTGCAACGTGCTGGAAGACGGTGTCGCAGAGATCCCGCGGCGACCAGGCCCAGGAGTCATGGAGGCAGTACGCGTGCGGATGGAGCGCATGCTGCGAGAAAGGTTCGACGGCTCTGGCTTGACAGCACGCTTGCGCTTCTGCCCGCTGGCGGTCTCTTCTTCGTAGTCGGACAGGTCCTCCGGCTCATCCTCAGTGGCCTGCACGTCGGGCAGCGCATCGCGGTCGGACTCCTGTTCGCTATCTTCGACGACCTCTTCCTTCTTCGCCTTTTGCGAGGCGGCGCGGGGCTTCTTGGAGACAGCCGCTTTAGCGGGCTTGCGTGGCTTGACGGCGGCCTTAGACGACCCTGCCCTTGCACGGCGGCCAGCTTTCGGAGGTGGTGCAAACTGTTCTTCTTCCTCTTCCTCCTCCTCCTCTTGCTCCATCATCCGCTGGCGCTTGGCGCGTGTCACGCGAGGAGGCGGCATAGCCCGCTGCTTCCCCTTCGCTTTCGACTTGGGAGCGGGTTTCTTCGCAGAGTTAGTATATCTTTGTTGCGCAGACCACATGTAACATACCGGCTCTGGTTGTACGGCTCTGCCTTTTCCCTTGGCCGCCTTCTTCGTCTTCTTCGCGAGCATAACCTCCATAAGCGGGATGGACTGCTCGAAATCCGACGAAGCATCTTCCGGCTCGGATGGAGGTTCGGATGGAGGTGCGGAGGCGGGCTCGGTAGCCCTGTCTTGCTCGTCGTGCATCGGGTCCTCAGCCTGTATGGTGACATCGAACTCCGCATCAACATCCATCTCTTCCTCGGCATCCGTCTTGTTGTCAACCGCGTCCTTGGCGCTTTCGTCCTCCATCCCCAACTCGCGAAGCGGCTCTGAGTCGGGCACTTCCTCATCCTGCTTCTGCGGCGACCTTTCAACGGCAATGCGATGTAGCGGCGTCCGTGACGGGGTAGGCGGGTGGGAGGGAGAACGAGGGGCGCCCGGCCGGACGATGCTGTTCGGTGTGGGAGGTAGGCCTCTCGCGGGAGGCCGAAACAGTGAGACTCGAGCAACCGGTCGTGGCGACGAGAGCATAGAGCGGACCTCCTGTGAAGACAACGAGTCGTTCACGACCTCTAGATCTTCTTCGGGTTGGGTTGGTTCATCCGGCTCGATCGCTTCACCAGAACGCGTTTGTTGCGCAGACCGCTGAGACTCCTCAAGCTGTGTTGCCTCTTCTAGCTGGGTGGCTTCTTCCAGCTGTGTAGCCTCTGCCGGCTGGGTCGTCGCTACAACAGATGTACCTGCCGTCGCCACAGTTGATAAGTTTCCCAGTCCAGTAGCCGATGGAGGGTGCACAGGCGGCGTCGCAACGCCAGGGGATGATGGCCCAGCACTGCCAGGAGGCGGCTTCATCCTATCCCGCTTGTACTTTGGCAGTGTCTCCCATAGCGACTTCCTCGTAGACGTGCTCGGCGTCGACGTCGCGCGAGACTCGAGTAGCTCTGACTGCACCTGGTCGGCAGTCATATCAAAGATCCGCGATATTGCGGACGCGGCGTCGGACGACGCTGACGGGGCATGCGACGACGTTGACGGGGCATTCGACGTTGCAGATACTTGCGAGCGGCCGCTGGATGCGGCAGGCGCATTCGACGTGCCTGCAACACGCGAGGCGGCAGAGGACACTGCGGAGGGTGCTGTCGAAGTCCTGGGCGGAGGCGGACCCAATGGTGTGATCGGCGGGTGGTTGACGGGCATGCGCACAGCGGGCGACGGGGCCGCCGACGACAAGGCGCGAGACTGCGCCGCAGACGATAGAGCGCGAGACGCCGCCGCGGACGAGGGAGCGCGGGACGATACCCAGTCGGCGCGTACTTGGTCCGCGGTCATGGCGAACAGCGCGTCCATCGTCGTCGGGGGCGCGTTGCTGGTCCCATCCTCCATCTCCACGTCACCCTCCAGTTGCGTCTCAAGCTGCGTCGGCTGCGCCTCCGGTTGTGACGGCTCCGACTCTAGTTGCGTCGCCACGTACTCCGGGGGCGGCGTGGAGATCTGGGTCTCCAGCTGCGTCGCCTCGTACTCGTCGTCACTGTTTCTGTCCTGCGATGCATCCGCGTACAGTCCCATCGAGCTCGAGTGGCTGGACGGCTCGCTCCCGCTCGACCGTACCGCGACTATATGGGGCAGAAGGTCCGACACATTTATGTCGTCCCATCCGTCGTCCGTCTGCCGACCTGCGTCCTGCGAGTACGGCTCGGCGGAGCAGTGCGGGGGCTGACTATGGTGTGAGTGTCGCGAGCGTTGACTTTGGGAGGTGTCCGAGGTCTGCGAGGGCACGATCGAATCCGTGCGGTTGGCGAAACGCTGCTGGTGCGCCTCTCTCGTGGGCGAGCTGCGCGCCCAGTCCGCGTCGGACATGTCCGGATTATTCTGTGATGCTTGGGAGCTTGCCTGCGACGCGCCAATCGCCCGCTTGTGCTCTGAGTGCGACTGATTGTATGTATCCGAGGACAGCGCGCGCTCTTCCGAGTTGAGACGCGCAGCGGGGGTCGTAGGATGTGTGCTGTGGGGTGCTGTAGACCTCGAGAACGGCGCACGCGATGCTGCAAGCAACGGGGATCGTGAACGACGATCGGCGTCTATGGTTGTGGCGAGAGGTTGCGGAGACGCGCGCGCGTTAGATACCTGAAAGAGCTAGGTCAGAGCGCAGGAATGTGACGGGGCAGTCATGCACACGCACCTTGAGCGCGGGCGGGCCCATCGACGCGTTTTCCGTCTTGCCCCTCGCCTGGACCGTCGCACTGACCCGTGCGTGGACCAACACAGGCACCTGGCTGCCCCCTTGCGAGCTGCCCGAAGACACGCTTCCCATGTTTTCCTTCTGTGATCCCCCTTCGTGACCCTCATCGGCCAGGCGTTGGCTCTGGGACTGTGACTCCCCGAGGCCGTAGAGGTGGTATTGGTGCGCCGCTCGATCTTCGGTGGGCATGGACTCGGGAACGTCGCTCGACGAGGCGTTCCTTGACGCGTCGTTTTGTTTGGATAGGGCGCTGCCGGAGGCGCTGGAGTCTTCAGTGACGAGACGCAGCATCTGGCTGGCCTGACTCTCGCTGCCCATATCGCTGTTGACGCGTTAGCACGTCGCGCACCGGAGAGGCCCAGATCTAGCGCACCTGGGCAAGGAGGTCATGGTGTTGTGCACGTCGTGCGGGCCGGTATGTTGGGAGTTCCAGAAGACTCCCACGAACGAGGGAACGCGCTATTTATCTGTATCTGGCTAGTGATTAGCGCTCAACGGTCTCGACCGTTGGGGGGCTTGAGGGCACACCTGTTCTCAACGGTATAGAATGTGCCTCCAGTAACGGCGCGTGCTGCAGTGACAAGACTGGGTGGTAGGGATGATGGTGGCGAGAGACAAGAGGTTCAACAGCGTTCGAACTTCGGTGAACTGAAATTGGCGCACGTGGCTATTATGCAGCACGTGCCGTTGGCCCGAGCACGTGGTTTGATAGCGCGCAATGACCAAATGGGAATAGCGACCTGTCTTTCCTCTGCTCCTCCCATCTCACGTTCGCCGTTCTCCGTTCACTCTCGGCTCGCGACGACAGACTCGCCATATATGTTGTCGAGAGAGATTCACGAGAACAACGAGTCACATATCACTATGGCCAAAGTCAGACGGCCTTCCTCGACGACCAAGTCGCACGGCCACAAGGCCCATCCAACAGCGCACCGCCCCCACAACGCAGCCGCCGCCGACGCCGACCCCGAGCATGCAATGTCGGCGAACAGAGGCAAAAGTGTGCACGAGGACGACGTGACCAACGTGCCAGCTCCGGTGCCCGACACCGGCGTGCGCCCAACCGAAGGACGCGACGCGCATGACAAGCCTCTGTTTTCGCTCAGTTCACATTCGACCTCGCACAGCACTACCTCGCACAGTGCACTGCCGACTACTACCATTCTGCCCTCGGCGGCGCTCACTACACCTATGCACTCTCATTCGATTGCCACCAACCTGCACGCTATATCCACCTCTTCGTCCATCTCGCCTAGCGCGTCCGCGACTGCCGATAACGCGCACACGCACCCTACGCACAACATCTCTGCTGCTATCATTGCCCTACTCGCTGTTGGCTCCGCTTGCACTCTCATCATCCTCGCCCTGCTCTTCCGCCACTGTCGCAAGCCGCCTAAACGCCGCCAGCACCCGACGCCCTCGCTGCCCATCCTCCAAGACCCCTTTCGCGACGAAGAGACCTTGTACGGAAAGGAGGGCGACTCGCCCTTGTTTGGCGGGAAAGAGCGTTTCTCGCCCGAGGTCGGCAGCAACGGCCAACTCTGGACTTGGACTCAGTACAATCAAGCGCCTGCGGTCGTTCTGCCAGCTCAAGCCGTCGCCCAACGCGATGCTATCCCGAGGAAGCCCGTCCCGAGTGAGAAGAGCCAAGACGCCTATCCTGCTGCGCCGCCGATGCCTCCTCCTGCTGCGCTGGCCAGCTTCCAGTATCCGGCCCCTGTACAACAGGCGTCGAATGCGATCACGCGTGCTGTTAGTCGTCTGTCTGCTGCGTCTCTGTCGATCTATCCGACGTCTCCTCAAATTCCTGCGCATGAAGTGGGCTTGGCGATTGACTGCAGCTCTGGCAATGGCTTTACTGGCGATCACCAAACTCCGCGGCGCGATAAGCCAAAGGGTTCACTCTCGAAGAATAGGCTCAGCGTGGCTTCTCCTGCACCGCGCGGATCTACTATGCTGGCCTACGAAGGCAGCGATATTGGTTCACCGACTATGACGGAAACGCCCGCGGTGCCGGCGCTCCCCTCCAGCATGTCTGCCGGCGGACGTCATAGGGTCAAGTCGTCGTACTTCACCTCTGGACCATACCCTCGCTCGTCTTCTGTGCCTCAGCTGGGGTCATCGATATCGCACGAACCTCCTCTGCCTACGCACGTCATTCGCAAGAGCGAGTCGCGCAAGGAGCGCGACACCGCGGGCGCTCGCGACGGAGCTGGGGCTCGCTTCGCCCATGACGGATTACCCGAACACGCTCGCGTCGCCACAATCGACGGTGTACCCGGACGACTCGTTCAGCGTAGCGCCCCCGCGTCGTCCGACGACGGCGGCGAAGCGGCCCCGTCGCCGGTCGCGCGCTCGCGACGCGTCGCGGGCCCCACAGGATGATCCATTAAGCCCCGCGCCTGATGCGAGCGCGTCACTGGGCAGCTTGATGTTGATGGATGGGGATGGGAATGGGATGGGCATTCGTACACGGTGACGGGGGGGAGGGCGCGACGCGATGACGTGGACGAGAAGCATGGCAACGGTGGCTCTTTGGGGCGGGGACGAGGGGGATGCGCACGCCCGACAGGCCACCTCGGGTGCCCTCGCCTCCGATGCTGCCATCGCTGGCGCAGATGGGGTTGGAACACTCGAACCCGGACGCGTTTGCGGACTACCGCAGCCCGACGTACAGCATCTACAACCTGTACGGGAGCGATCGGAAGAGCGGGGTGCTTTGAGGAGATCTATTGGGGGAATGTACGGTACAGGCTCGGGACTATGCACACTAACAATCTATTGCTATTTTGCGGAGAAGCACAGTTTTTGTGGAGTGGGCTGTATCTGTGAGACGGTGAGGGATGCTGCGCGGTGGCGCGATGAAGTTGATTTGATCAACAGTGTATGAACAGGCCACGCGAGCATTCCGCAGCAGCGCGGTCGAGTATATCACAGGCGCAACAGCCTCCGACGGCTCATTCGTTTTAGCCTTCAGCCGCTCATTTATAAACCGGGCGCCGCGTTCCTCGTTGGTCTTTTCGTCCTTCGTTCTGCTCCCGTTGGCTCGCTGCTGTTTGCGCCATGTCGAGACCGAGTTCCATCGCCCTCCCCCCACCTGGTATCGTCAAGTTGGAGGTGCACGATGACAACGACGACGAGCAGTTAGGTTTGGCAAATGACGCCAATGGGAACGCGCCGAATACGCCCAGTCTTTGGGGTATTCCGCTCAAGTACATCTCGTGCGTTGACTGGCCCTGCGTCTCCTATGTCTTTGCTGACAAGCCACTCAGATTGGTGACGCTGGCCGTCCAGAACTCAATGCTCACCATCATTATGCACTACTCGCGTGTATCAACCCCTCCCTCGCAGGCGTACTCCGCCGGGACCGCCGTCCTCATGAACGAGATCCTCAAGGGCCTCATATCCTTTGCGTTCGCACTGGCCCGCGTGGACGCACCCTCACCATCATCTCCATACTTGCTCGATGCACCAAAGGCACGCTCCCAGCTCTTGCGCAGCGCAGTCCACCGCTTCACCCGCGTCTCGCGCGACGTGTTCAGCCCTGACTGCTGGAAGCTTTCCATCCCCGCGATCCTCTATGGTATGCATCACCACCGGTTAGGCACGCGCGTGCTAACCCATTCCCCCAGTCATCCAGAACAACTTGCAGTACGTCGCGGCGACGAATCTTGAGGCGGCGACGTTCCAGGTCAGCTACCAGATGAAGATCCTCACGACCGCCGCCTTCTCGGTGGTGATGCTGCGCAAGAAACTGGCGCCCGTGCAGTGGCTCGCGCTCGTGTGCCTGGCTGTCGGCGTCGGCATCGTGCAGATCCAGGCGGGCGCAGGGCGGTCGGGCGCGGCGCACGAGCTTGATCCCACGCGCGGCTTCCTCGCGGTCGCGCTCGCCTGCTTTACGTCCCGGCCTCGCGGGTGTCTACTTCGAGATGGTACTGAAGAACTCGCCGGGCGACCTCTGGGTGCGCAACGTGCAGCTCTCGCTGTTTTCGCTGCTCCCCGCGCTCGCGCCGATCGCCGTATCCGCGCGCGACACGGACGCGGGCGCGTCGGGCGTGCTCGCGCTGCTGTTCCGCAACTTCGGCCCGTGGGCGTGGGCGACAGTGGCCGTGCAGGTGGCTGGCGGCCTCGTGACCGCGATGGTGATCAAGTACTCGGACAACATCCTCAAGGGCTTCGCCACCTCGCTCAGCATCGTCATATCGTTCATGGCGTCCGTCGCGCTGTTCGACTTCCACCTGACCTTCACCTTCGTATTGGGCTCGTCGGTCGTGCTCGTGGCGACGTGGCTGTACAACCAGCAGCCGCGGCGCGCGAGGCTCGTCAGCAACACGCACGAGTGCGACCAGTGGACGCAGGTAACGCGGCCGGACAAATGGAAGGGCGCGCGCTCGCCGGCCGTGGAGGAGCGCCAGCCGTTCGAGAAACTGCGCGTGCTCTCGACCAGCAGCTCATTCTCGTCACTGCCGGGCACTCGATCGACGTCGGGAGCGCCATCACCGACGGGGTCGCCCACGGAGAACATGTTCGCCTCAGGACGGTAGTCTGCGCTGCTTTTCACTACGTATCAGACTTCTCGTGAGGCCAACTCGGCGCGACATCCACTCGGCAGGCTCGACATCTCGCTTGCCAGGCGTACGCTCGGCCTCGACTCTTCCCTGGCTGATGCGTACCATCAGCCACGCTGCTTGTCGAGCTTCTCGAGTACATCGTCCCCCTTCCATTCGCGGACCTCTTATGCACGAACTTACGATACCTTTCGGATACCAGTTAGAGGGTATGCCTTACCATCTTCTAATCCATACCCCCTCGCGTGTAGACAGACAGGATGCTTGTGTCGGACTGCATTTACCCACCATCTATGTATCCGCACGGACCTTAATGACAATGAAGATAGAATGTATATGGATATGAAGCTCTGAAGCCTATGGGATATGTGCGCACATCGCCGCAAACTTCAAAGTCCGCAAGGTGCGGTCTCGCTACTACAGCTTCTTGCAGAATAGATTGCAGTCCGGGCATCAGAATTCTCAGCCATGTGAAGGTCGAGAGCCAATCATACGCGTCGTTGCAGCCTGTTACCGATCTGAAAGACCGTCCTGGCGACGTGATTGGCTTTCGCACGCCATGTGGCCGAAATCTCCACGCACGGGACTGCAATCTATTCTGCAAGAAGCTGTATTGAGGCTTGTGCACCTCAGCCTGCATGCAACCTCGATATGAGGAAACTGAGCGTTGAACCAGCGGCCATTTGCGCGATATTACGTAAGCTATGCTACTAGAGTCTATAAGTACATGTTGTGCGGCATATACAGTGTCAGATATGAGGCGTTTGATACGTCGTGAGGATTCGTGAATGCGACCCAACTCTCCCCTACTCCTGCTCATCAATCCAGAACCTCTTCCCCAGGCCCGAGGGCGTGGTCGCACCGTACCGTGTATCCTGCAACGTCCCCCCATCACCTTCGACTCTTATACTTGGCCTCATTATCCGCCCTCACCCCCGGGTCAAGAGTATTATGCAGGCCGAGCAACGTCTTGCTGACGGCCTCGCTCGCGCCGATCATTGGCTTCAACCCGCTATCGGGACTGCGGCGGATGACGGGGCGAACGACACCCTGGAGACTGAGTGTCAGCACAAGATTTTCAGCTCGTCAAAACGCAACCGCCACTCGCCTCGCTCGATCGCTCGTACATCTCCATCGGCACCGCCAATATCGTCTGCGCCGCCGAATTCAGGTTCCGCGACAGGCTCTTGTACGCTGAGCGCACGCCCGCCTGCACGCCTTCCGGCTGCTCCGCGTATTTGCTGATCCGGTCCCCTTCACTGTCCTCGTCGCTGCTACCACCCTCCCCGTATACCAGATCCTCCCCAAGGACACCTGCGGGAACCTCCGCCAGGACGCTCTCTCCGCCCCAGCCGCCGCCGAGACTCTGTGCACCTATGACGCTCTGGCCGCCTACAAGTCCACTCCCGTCCTGCCCAAAGCTTCCGCCACTTAAGACGCCCTCCGCCTGCTCCAAGATCACCTGCGTCCCTGTCGCGAGACGCGCGCCTAGCCGTACTGCCTCCACCCCTGCACTTCGGACGAAGGCCGTCGCGCCCTTCTGCACCCCGCGCACAATTCGCCCGTCCTTCCGATACTGCGCTATGGGGAGAAGAACGAGGTCGGCAATCCCAGAGCCGACATTCACGACAGAACGAATGGGCGCGACGCCGGAAATGACCTCTGCGAGTTGTGTGGCTTTGACATCGGGTGTCCAAAGGTCGTTGAGCGTATCGAAGAGGCGGGGCCAGCCGGTGATCTGCGGTAGGAATGAGCCATGGAGTCAAGACACAGGAGCGTGAGGAGGGACAGAGAAAGTACACGTACGCCATGCAGGGTGAGGTGCCGCAATGTCATCTCTGCGCCGTCAAAGTGGAAGAAGTTCATGAGCTCGATGGTGCGGCCCTCGCGTAGCGCACGATAGTCAACCCGACGGGGCTTATAGTCAAGTTTCAGGTCCACCGGGAAAATCTCCGCGTGCTCTATAGTAACATTCAACAAGGTCTGAATGGAGAACATGTACACGCAAGACTCACGAATGTAGACCTGGTCGCCCTCACCCTCGTCGCCCGTAGCTTCTGGTGCATCTGCGGCCTTGAAAGCGAAGAAATGTTTCAAGAAGTCGAGCGCGTCCTGGTCAACATGCAGGCGCAGTGGCAGTATTTTCGCCTATTGTCGACAGTCAGCTGTTGATCACTGGAGGAAGCGAAATTACTCACCTTAACTCTCGCCTCCTCCGCTGAGTTCCCTGGCACAGGTTGCACCGTCTGCAGCTCCACGCGCACCATATTCGAATCCGTCTCCCGAACATTTCCGCGTGCATCTTCCCTCAGTCCCGTCAAGAACTTGCGCCACGTCGACGTCTTGATGTGGTCCAGAATCTCTAGATCGCGCACTGTTGCCAGAGTCCGCGCTACCATACCCTCCCCCGGTCTGAACTGGTCAATGTCCGCGCAAACACCCATCAACCGGAACTCGATGGACGGGCCCCGGCCTCGCGTGAGTCGCTTCCCGTGCACCTTGGCGGATTTCAGGTGGGGCTTCGCAGACGGTCCGCCCCCGGGGGCGCGGAACGACTGCCACGAGCTCTGGCTCGCTGTTTCTGGGTCCTCGCGAAGTTCGGCGTCAATGGCGGCAAGGAGCGCGCCAGGTTCAAGCGCGTCAAGATCTTCGTCGAGGCCTATGTGCACTGAGTTGAAGAGCATTGCGCTGATGTCGTCTAGGGCAGGATCCTGTGTTTGACCGCTCGCGACGAGCTGGCGGATCTTCGCGAGACGCTTGCGCATCTCCTTGACCTCTTGCTCAATCGTCTTCCGTGTCCTTGCCCAATCATAGCCGTCATAGAGTAGTAAAGAGACGTCGCCGTCGCGGACGCGGACGCGCAGCGTAGTAGATCCTAGGCTGTCACTCGTTAGACTCGCATGTATACCCAAGATCCAATACTTACTCCGTTGGCTGCGACTGGGACTCTGGCGGTAAGGTGTCAAATGGTTCTCCGTGATATGTATGCCTTCTGGTCGAAGAATCTTGATTGTTTCTCCGCCCACTCTGGATATCACGCCCGCTTGAGATCCCGACGGCGTGTACACAGGAATTTCCTCCGCCTCATCGTCGAAGTCTTCAAGATCGTCATCACGTAGTTCACGGAGACCTGCAGCTGCACCGAACGACTCGTCCAAATAGTCTGGATTCGTTGGTAGATCATCGATGATGAGGTCGGGGGCGGGGCCAATATCGGGCACCCGTGGATATGCCTGCTCGTCGACTGCAGATATATCAGTATGAGCAAACCACAGCATTGATCGGCGGACCGTATAGCGCGGACTTGCTGAGAAGATGTTCTCCAACCATGCTTGGACGTGCCTTCGGTTTAGGCACTTTCTCAGCCTTTGGAGCTTTGAACAAAGTGCCCAGATCCTGGAAGAAAGCGCCCAGTTCTGCTCCTGTATCGGCACAAAGGTGTATTTTCAGGCAAACGCGCTCGATTAACACCTAACAGCGGTCAGTGTACAGTCTATCAAGCTCAGATGACAAAACGCACCCTAATGTCCGGAAGTCTGTCGACTGTTTGCGTAGAGAATGTCAAGGCAAGGTCGGTCAACTCTGCAACGAGTGCGTAGCCGGCCGCCTGAAACAACGTAAGCCCGACCGAAAATATGAGTCTCACGCAGGCCTACCTTCCAATACACAGCGCCGCCCCGTTGATACGTGCTCTCAGATACATCTGCGAGGTCGTCTAGATAGAAGAGCGTTAGAGCAGGGACCGACATATTGAATGAAGTCTCGGGTGAATCCACAATCTCAGTAGAGAATCCGACTTCGCCGAGGTGCACGACCGCCGCGCCGGGATGCTTGGGTGCAAAAAGTCGCAAAGACCCGTCCATGACTTGCACGGAAACTCTTGTGCGCTCGCTCGGAGGGACAGACTCAAAAGCCTGTGCAGCAATTAGAAGACATCGTATTTCAATGATGATGGACGCACTCCAGGGGGTGCTTTGACAAACCTGCCGATGTCGAGCGCCCATTGATGCTCGGGATGAGCATTACACGTGAAGCCGAAGAGGTTGAGCTTGATCCGAGATTCCTTCGCGCCTGTTCCCGGCAATGCAGCTGATACAAAGCGCAAATGGACCATAGCACGAGGAACAGTGTCCTACCGGCCATTGAGCGAACTGAATTGATTAACTTTGTAAAAAGCGACTCACTAAACCCCGCGGGCTGGTCAAGCTTAACCAGGAGTCGGCGGTTCCAGCCGACGATGTGTTCGTCGCTGTGAGTTCCATGAGGCTCATGTTGATGACAGTCTCATCCTGCGTTGCTTCAGTGGCGATTCAAGTATGATTAGCAATACCAAAGTACCTTGCCGTCGGCTTGACCTCCACAAGCACATCCGCGTCCAGTGCCTTGAGGTCGAAAGGTCTTGCGTTGTCTTGCCGACCCTCGTCTCTTGGCACCATCAACCGCACAAATGCTGGAGGCGTTCATCAGACTAGGCCTGGGAGTACAGATCATGCTCGCACCTTCCGATATCATGACCTTTGCCACAAACTCGCTGTTGGACGTGCTCGACAGTCTGTCCGAAGTACTCGCTGTCTTCGACCCAGCAGCGAAGAAGTCGCTGCCGATCATGCTTTCTGCGCCTTCTGGAGCACCTTCGTCTTTGCCGCCTAGCGTGCGCTCGAGATACTGCGTAATGTCGTCTGCGAGGTACTGCAGTCCATCCAGCGACGGTTTCGTCAAGTGTATATGTGCCGAGGGTATATCAACACTGAGAACAGACCGCCCGGTTTCTGCCTTGCCGAATGATACTCGTGGACATAGTGCCGGCGGACCATCGTCTGCCTCCACGCCCAAGGTCGGCTGGGCGGAAGATGTTGACGCCAGGGAACCCAGCGATAGAACAGACGTGACTTTGGAGTCTCGAGCGTAAGAGGTCCCGATTAAGATTCTGCGACATCGCGCGCCCACGAAAGCGTCTAGTGGCGGTGTTACTGATGTGGACGTCGCGAATCGTGCACCAGGGGCCTGTCTAGCATCGCTATGGTTCGCAAGTCCCACGTCATGCAGATCGAGCACAAGTGTCCCGGAGCGTGTTTGCTTGTCTGGTGGAGGTGGGCAACGCACTTGTGCCCGAATAAGAGGGAACCGCACACAGGCATGTAAAGCTGGCTCAGGCTAAGATGCATGAGATGAAAAGCAGGATTGACTCGGTGATTACATAGGCATACCTTCGGCCTCCGCTTCATGGATCTCCGCGTCTTGGGCGGCTCGGGACGCCTGAAGCCGTAATCCATCCCTAGATCCAAATCATCCAAGACCATCTTCTCCAGACGTCGCCTCTCCCGTTCGGCAGCCGCTGGTTCAGGTGTCGCGGGCGGTGTCTCCCCGTCTAGGTCTGAACTATAATCATCGTTGTCTGCCCTGCTTCCCGCGGGAGGTACTGGTGGGGACATATCTTCCAAGAATGCGGTGATTGAATCCACGTTCAACGCCTCCAAATCGACGAAAACCGACAAAGGGGCGAAAGTGACACAGATATTACTGTCGGACTTCGCGCGGTTGCCGCCCGATGTCAAGTCTAACGATGCTTGCGCCATGACCGCCGGGATCTTGACAACTTCCCCTGCCTGCTTATTCTTGTTCTTGGCCCGCCATGCGGAGACGCGGTTGCCAGCATTCGTCGGCCAATTCGTCGCTTCAAAGGAAGGCAGTTCTGGAACGGCATCGGGGGATGGATGCATATGAGCGGATGTATATTGCGCACTTGCGTTGGGGTCGACGATTATAATAGGCCGTGCAAGTTGTTCTCCCTCACCAGGCGCCGATGGCATGTAGTGAAACATGGATATGTCCGACAGTGTGGTTGACAATGAAGCCGACTCAGCGTCGATGGCCGCGGATGCCTTGAGCAGGTCCAAGTGGAGGCGCAGAAAGCCATTCGAGAGATTCGGTGGGACCAGGGGCTTTGCGTAGTATGCATCTAGCGAAGCTGCGCCAGCAGGAAGTACGAGGAGCACTATACCCCGCATCTCGAACTGGGCGGCAATACTTTGGAATAAAGGTGATGCTGCAGGTTTCGAGGCTAGAGTCGTCGCAGTTGGAGGTGGTGGCGGAGAGGATGGTGGTCGATAAGACGTCCATCGTGTCGCGCATTCGGTGAGTCCTCGTACGTGCCAGGCCCGGAAGGCACATGCAAGAATCCCGACCGAGATTGCTAATTGAACCACCTGAGGCCCGTCCTCCGTCGGCGGTGGTGTAATCAACCTTAGCCGTATAGGTTCAGAGTCGAAGCTTAAGATGATATCCTGTCCCGTAGTCGGCGCAGGAACTGCAAGCGCTTCTGATGCGGGTGGTTCAATCGGCTTGCTGACTGTACCTAGAGAGGCATTGCGGCGGCGGTGAGGTCTCGGTCCGTAACCTGCCTCTGGTGATGCCTCGTCTTCCTCAGCAGTAGATACAGCACTTTGATACATGCTGCTCGCAACCGAGCTGGCAGGGGAGGGCGGACGAGGCGGCAGGAAAGCGAGGGATTGGGACATCATCATCTGTGTGTCGTCATCCAATGATGATGACGAGGATGCTGGGGAGGGAGACCGATGCCGATACAAGGAGGAAGTTGGGGTCCCAGACGGTGTCGCAGACAGTTGGGACGGAGCAGAGGGCGGTGGCGGCCGAAGATCGCGTGCGGTAACTGACAAGCCTTGCACGCTAAGCGTTCGTGATTGTCCCGTAGGTCCCCCTTCCTCCAGGGCAGGCTGGTCCTCCGTGCGATATTGCAGCTCAGGTATGATGATTGTGAATTCTGTCTGCTCAGGTACGACGAGCGTGAACCTGACATTGACGGCGTCGAACTCAAAGCGGGCCAGCAGGCGTTCGATGAGCGAAGCAAATATGGATACACCGGCAGGATCGTTGTCTGGATGCACCTCTTCCTCCTCCTCTGGTGCTGACATGAAGGGGTCGAATCCTCCCGGCAGATCATGATCAACGCCGGGCGCGTCTTGGTGGAAGGATTGTCGCAGAAGCGCCTCCTCGCGCGCGTTCAGCTCATCATGAAGGAAGGATTCGGCCACAGACACAACGGAGTCGGCCAGGTGTGGGGTGTCCTGGGGCGGAGATGGGGGCCGGAGATGGAACGTAAGATGCAAGCCGTCCAGAGAAAATCCCAGCGTCGACGTAAGAGGGTTTGGCCAAGGGATTCGTGCTGTCACTTTCGCCAGCGATCCCTCGTGCAGCTCTACTGGAAGTCCGCCGATGAGACCGTTTATAGCCTGTAGCGTTACTTCAACAGAGCCCCGAGACGACCTTCAGGTAACGCACATCACTGTCCAGCTGCAAGTCGTTGACATGCACATATCCTGAGCCTATCTGCGACTCGATCTGGTGGGCATCTAGCTGGCCGGGCTTCAAGAAGTGTCCGAGCGACTTCTTGAGCACAAACGAAATGAATCGCTGCTGGATGCTGCTAGTCGGTAGGGCGAAGTTGAGGGATGGGATCTCAGGCAGCCAAGAAGTGATCCATGAAGTCATCAAGTCGTACTCGCTGTCGGACGCGTCGAGGACAACCACAACGTGGAAGAGCGGAAGCAAGACGCACAATGATTGCGGGGGCGGCGCGCGCACGTGATCTCACTCACGCGTCTATATTTCCGCGCGGTCCACTGGAGACTCGAGTTTACATCCACGACTTTGTGCTACTGGACAGTGATCCGGATCCCCATTTCCAGACATCATGCAAGCCAGGAGCGATTCCTCGTTCACCGCCGAAGTCGCCTTATGCGATGCTACCACGGCGCTGACTATTAATCAGGCTCCATCGAATACAATGACATCTTAGCGTCTTTGAGGTATGAGACGAAGAAGGAGGAGGCCCACATCTTCAACCAATCTTCAACAGTTTACTCACAGTCCGCGAGGATGGGCGAGCCTCGTCAGCAGTCGACTTCGAGATCTCGTAACACAAAACCGCCCTTGACCTTCTTTGCAGTCTATGTCCATGTTGCAGAGAGCATGTAGGTCACTCGGCTCGTCGCAGGGGACGCACCAAGCATCGGCCAACCGCCATACTGCTTCGAGGAGGATGCCCGCGAACAAGGCCTCCGCCACCATAGGCTGAGCTTCCTTTTCAGGCGGTAACTGCCGCTGTGGCAGCGCTGAGTAGAATTGAGCGTTGGCCGCACTACATAGACAACGAAACATGCACTTACATTGACAATAGATGATCTAGTGTGCCACGGTATCTTGGTAGGGACAGTCGCACCACAGCACCTTGCCTGAGAGCCGCTTGTCAGGGTGAGTTTCCTGCTGCGGGCGGCGCGATCGCGGACCTTGTAATCCCCGAAACCACCTGCATACGCGCGTAGATCAGGACGCACGTTGTATAAGGTAGGGCACTGGGAGCGCTTCAACAGCATACCAGCAGGTCGCCTGGCCGCCGCCCATCGTTGGGGTGGCACCCGCCAATACGCAACCCCAACTCGGCGCCCACCTGCGCAGATTCTTGACATGTCACCAGAGCGAACGAGGGCGCCGGCTAGCGTGTGTTATGCGTGTGTAGAGCGCGGAGAGGCGCCGCTCCGGACGCATATGGCATAGATAGGGACTCGAGGTCTGTCGGTGCATGCACCGATTGAAGGGCACTCTGGGCGTATGACACGGGTGTGACACACCGCCTGAGACGCGCCACTCTCCAGTAAATCCCGCAAACAGATGCAAATCGCGCGTCTCCGCTGGTATAAGAGCCAGCTCGGGTCAAAGGAAGTTTTCCAGACTCGAAGTCAGCCAACTTTCGAATCAAAAACTCACTCACCATGTACACCGTGAGTCGCGCTCAACGCCAACATCGACCATGTTCGCTAACCAGTGATTCTCTGTCTCTGTAGGCCGTCCAGATCCCCGTCGACGCTCACTGCGGCCAGGACGGCTGCAGCTGCAGCTCCAAGTGCGTCTTGCGCGTTCTGACGCATGCATGTTAGCTGACGCGAAAACCCGCAGCTGCTCGTGCCAGCCCAACGACTGCAAGTGCGGCAAGTAAGCGCAACGCGCCATCTACGGCCTCGAATGTGCCAGGTTCCCGCCTGTAATGCTGTGTATCACCATAATAACCCAATGTAAACCATCAGTTGTATCGTCTGAATGGCTCCCATCTGCGCTTTCCTCAAGACGCCTGTGTGGTGCTCGACGAACATTCAAGTACATGGAACCGCTTTCGTCATGATCCAAAATCCATCCATGAGATAACACAGTAAACCACATACTATCTGCGCTGTCTAGCAGGGTACGGCACCAATGAGATGGGCGCCGATATCCTTGTAGCGCTGCCGCCGTGCAGGATCTTGTTTCTGCAGATCCTCTAGCAGCGAGAGGCAGTCTTTTGTCAACGCATGGTTATCGACGTGCAGAGCATGCTTCCTCAGCAGCAAACGCTTGTAATGGACAATGGACTCCATGCACCCTGCAACAAACACAGTCAAGTCAGACAGCCGTTGCAGGTCACAAGCGGGGCAGTAGAGCATACATTTCACGTCAGATCCCTCGTCTGGCTCGTCTTGAATTGCGTCCAGCAGTTCCTGGATGGCCGCTATCTCGCGCTCAAGCAGACTCCGGTCGTCACCTGGCACCCTTAGCACTAAGTCGACGATAGAGACGAGATCCCACCTGAGCCGACGAGCCATCGGTGATACATCCACACGCTCTGGTCGTTTGGATCCGTGTACATCGCATTTCGCACTAAGTCGAATTCTGCAGTATCTCTTGAGTTCAAACGACATGGTGTCCGATGATGCGCAGGAACGGACCTGTTTCTCGAGAGCTGGAAGGCTGCAGCTGACCGCTCTCCCATAGGGATGGCAGGACCTTGGAGCGATGGTGCCATGCGCTGAAGTTAGAGAAATTCGACTTGATCTTCTGCATGGTGTAGTCCATCTCGTTCATCGTCGGTCTGGAGACGGGCATGTTCTCGAGCGCGTATCGTCGATAGTTCCATGCGTGGACTGGGAGGGGATCAGAGAGGCCAAGCCATAGATATAAAGTGCCCGTACAATTGCGGGAATCGGCATCGAGCATCCTCTCGGCGAGGTAGAGCTCCTTGTTCCAGTAGTCTTGCCGCCATCCGTTTGAATCTCCATCCTTTGCAGTTCCAGGGCCATCGGGTACGTTGGCGAGACACCATCGTCGATGATTCCATATGCCGTACACCTTGGGATGCGCCTTCAGGGCTGCGGTGGTGAGGGCGAGGTCATTCGAGAGCAGGGCGTTGATGCCCTCTTTGTCGCTGCAGGTGCGTGAGGGTAGGTCGAGGGTAGTTGCATGAAGACGCACGTTTGAGGGAAGAGGGCGTTGGTCAGTATATTTCTCCGGTAGTTCCAGACGGTGTAAAACTCGGGATTAATCTCCAGCATCTTCGTGGTGAGATCGAATGCCTCTCTTGTCATTTCGTGGTTTCGTTTCTACGCAGGGTTATGAAGGGGTTATCGAGTGAGTGGAGTGGGCTTACCTTCGTTAAGATGGCGTCGTTCAAAGCCAGATACTCCTGCATTCTCGCCTGCTCGCGCTTCTTCTTGGCTTCGAGAGCCTCCGTGGTATAGACAACGCGCTTGATTCCATGCTGCAGGACGTCAAGCAACTTGAGAAATAGTCCAGCGACTACAACACACCATATTGATAGCTTGCGATCGAGAACAATGGGAGTACACAATGGAGGTGACAGAACAAGAGACTCCGTATTTGGCAATATTGATCACGCGCGGACTTTGTCCTGAACACTCACGGGCGCGTCACCTCCGTCGCCAAAATGCCGTCCGTCGCGGAGAAATCACTCTCGCTGGAGTCCCTCACCTCGGACTTCCCCTCACACACCCCATCCCCACCCCGAAGACCGTACCGGAACTCATCACTGTCCACGATATTGCACGAGAAGAGGACCTCCTGCGAAACCCTACGTCCTACCGCGCATGGTGGACTGCAATTTATGCATCAAGAGAGGCGTATGTCGCCCAGTCAAAGCTTGAAAAGCCCTCTGCGGACTTGCCGCCGGAAGTCGCGGTGCTCTTGGGACCACTCGCGACACCGCTCGGGCGCATCTCTCTGCAAAGACTTACATACCTCTATGAGGCGGCGCTCACACAGTTCGCTGGCTCCTTCAAACTCTGGAAGTCATACCTCACCATGCGCATGTCGTTCGTCCTCGGCAAGCTCGTACAGAAGAAGAAGGCTGGCGGCAAGAAAAAGTTCCCTGACATGAAGGACGCGCTGGAGGAAGAGAAGGAGGACCTTGAGCAATGGGAGGGAGGCCTGCACGGTGTTGTGGGCTGGGAAGAGTGGAAGACGCTGATTGCAACTTTTGAGCGCGCGCTCATGTGGCTACCAAAAGTGCGTCGAGGCGCGTGACATCCTTACACGACATTGACCATGTCTCCTCAGATGCCCCGACTGTGGCTGATGTATCTGTCCATCTTCTTTCACCCGCAATGTCCCTCCTCCCTCGTAAACACCCATGCCCGCCATACTTTCGATCGCGCCCTCCGTACCCTCCCTCCTTCCCTCCACCACCGCATATGGGTGCGTTATCTGCTATGGGCGGAAGCCAGGGGCGGACCGACGATGGTTGCCATCTACAGGCGCTATCTCGCCGTCGACCCTAGCGTCACCGAGCGGTTCACGAATCTCTTGTTGAATTCCCCCCATTCTGCCCCACGTCCTCTTGAGGCGGCGAAGTACCTCCTCTCACTCGCACGCAAGTCCTCTCGCGGCGAGTACACCAGCCCGGAGGGCAAGAGCCCGTACCAGCTGCTTCTCGACTGGCTTGCAGTCGTCGAGAAGTACCCTGAAGAGGTCGGCCTCGACGTCGACGACACGGAGGCCTCGAATGGCGCCGCCAATAAAGCTGAAGAAGCGGCTGTGAACGCAGACTCTGTAGTGGAGCCTGCGTCCGTAGGCGGTCAGGTCATGCGTCTCGCTGGCCCTGCTATACCCGTCACTCTAGCTGCCGACGGCAAGACGCGGCCTTACGACGAGGACGAAGATCCAAGCAGCCCTCGGAAGCTCAACATCGAGCAGATCATTCGTCATGACGGCCTGTCGGTATATAAGGACCAAGCTGGCCGTCTGTGGACAGGGCTCGCAACGTATTGGCTCAACCGTGGCGAGTTCGACCGCGCGAAGGAGATGTTCGAAGCCGGCCTCGCGGCTGTCGTCACTATCCGCGACTTCACACAGATTTTCGACTCGTATGCCGAGTTTGGCGAGACGTTGATTGGCGAACTCATGGAGAGCATTGAGGACGAAGAGGACGAGGCGACGCTGAAGGAGACCGAGGAGGAGCTCCAGAAGGAGATGAAGGCGTTCGAGGAGCTTATGGACCGGCGACCGTTCCTCAATAACGACGTCCTCTTGCGGAGAAATCCGAACGACGTCCAGGAGTGGGAGAAGCGAGTTGCTCTGTGGGGAGAAGACGATGCCAAGGTGGCGGAGACGTACACGAAGGCGCTCGAGACCATACATCCGCGCCGGGCGACGGCCAACCTGCACCGTCTGTATATCAACTTCGCGAAGTTCTACGAGGAGGGTGGGACGGCGCGGCAGGCGGAGGAAGATCTCGACAGCGCGAGGAAGATTTTGGAGAAGGCGACCAAGGTCAACTTCAAAAACGTCGATGACCTTGCAGAGGTGTGGTGTGAATGGGCGGAACTCGAACTTCGTCATGAGTGTGTTCGTCTCTTTTCTGTAGCGCTCCCAAAAGCTGAACGCATCCTCAGGAACTATGATGAGGCGATCCGGGTCATGCAGCGAGCAGCGGCCATCCCGAAGAACCCTCGCATCAATTATCATGATCAGGTATGCGAAGGCTATGCCCCTAGCCGCTGTTAGGCTGACCATCATCCCAGTCATTATCCGTACAAACTCGCCTTTTCAAGTCTCTCAAGCTATGGTCCTTCTATGTTGATCTCGAAGAGTCTATCGGCACGGTCGAGTCCGCCAAGGCAGTCTACGACAAGATTCTTGACTTGCGCATAGCCAATGCCCAGATCATCGTCAACTACGCGGCCTTCTTGGAAGAGAACAAGTACTTTGAAGAGAGCTTCAAGGTAATTTAAAGTCACGCGCTGCTGGAAAGTACGTGTACTCACCGGGCTTGCAGGTATACGAGCGCGGCGTCGAGCTTTTCACTTTCCCCGTCTCCTTCGAACTTTGGAACATCTACCTCTCCAAGTTCGTCAAGCGCTATGGCGGCAGCAAACTTGAGCGTGCGCGCGACCTCTTCGAGCAGTCCTTGGAGAAGTGCCCAGCTAAGTCATGCAAGCCGCTCTTCTTGATGTATTCGAAGTTGGAGGAAGAGCATGGCCTGGCGAAGCGTGCGATGTCAATTCTAGACCGCGCGACACAGGTTGTGGCCGATGAGGACAAGTTCGAGGTATACATTCATCGGCCATATACATTACAGCAACTCACAACATCTCTTTAGATGTTCACCATCTATATCGCAAAAGCGACTGAGAATTACGGCCTCCCCGCCACGAGACCTATTTATGAGCGCGCATTGGAGGGTATGTACTGCTCTCATCCCCACTGCGTATATAGCTCATTCCTCCTTAGTCCTCCCCGACCGCCAGACGGCCGAGATGTGCCTCCGGTACGCCGCCCTCGAGCGCAAGCTCGGCGAGATCGACCGCGCGCGCGCCATCTACGCGCACGCCTCCCAATTCTGCGACCCGCGCACGAACGCCAAGTTCTGGGCCGAATGGAACAGCTTCGAGATCGAGACCGGGAGCGAGGACACGTTCCGGGAGATGCTGCGCCTCAAGCGCGCGGTGCAGGCACAATTCAACACGGAGGCGAGCTATCTGGCCGCGCAAACCGTGTCGTCGGCCAAGGCGGCGCAGGCGGCGGAGGTGGGGCAGCCGGAGGATGCGATGGCGGCGGCGGAGAAGGCAACGGCGGGCCCTGCGTTTGTGTCGGCGTCGAGTAATCCGCCGAAGGAGGCCGAGGGGGCGAAGGAGGTGGCGAATGCGGAAGAGATACATATCTCGGATGATGAGGATATGTAGGGCAATGTGTGTATTCTACAGATGCTTTGTAAATGATGTGATTACCGGGTCGAAGGACTCGAGCTTTGCAGCATTGAACACGCAGAACCGCAGCCTTTCGTCTCTTGCTAGGTAGATGCCGTGAGCGTCGTACGGGAGACGCATCCGTGAGCAATAGGACATGGGGCTCGATGACAACCTGAGTACACAAAGAAAATTAGTACTCAGCGCTACAGTTAACGCCAGAGGCCGAGTGGGGATTTAGGGCGTACATCCAATGCATAGCAGGGCATTACCGCTATTGGGTGGCCCGCTTGTTAGAAGTTGGTTACTGTCGATGACTGCCAGCAGAGCTCATCTCCGACCCCATCGCTCGACCTCGACAGCGCACAAATCGTTCCAACGCGCGTCCCACCCATCTTCCTCGAGAGCGGTTTGCGATGTCCATTCCGAGACGATCGTACGCGAGTCTTCAAACGATATTGAGTGACTGCGAAGTCGCCAAATCATATCGGCATGCTCGTCGAGAGATCTGTGGTAGACGACGAGTAGGTCTGGAATTTCGGTGACTATGGAGGCGTAAGCATGCCCCTCACTCAAGACCTTAAGAAGTTCACGCACCGAATTTCTCCAGCGACCAAGTCAGCCAGAGTGGTTCCTGGGAGACCCATTGCCAGCCCTTGATCTTGTGTGCGTTCTGCAAGACACCCTCGAGTGCATCTACGATGGCATTCATTTTCGAAAACTGTTTTCTCTGGATAGATGGGTCAATGATACCTCACCGCAAAGGCTATGAAGCGACTGACCAGCTTGCCGGAAAGTACATCCAAATCGACGATACATCTCTCCATGTCTTCGATTTTTGTACCCACAAGATGTGTCCATGGCTTCCGCCCAGGGACTGAAGCGAGCGCGTTCCTATGGTGTGATCAGTCAAGCGGCCGTCCGCGAGGACTAGTATATACGGACTCAAGCTCTGTCCTGCTATCCACGAGCATCTGCACAGCCTTCAGACCATCCATAAGCACGAGCTCATCCCATGTTTGCGCGACTGCTTGTAATTCTTGCAGAGCTGCTCTGACTTGGCGATGGTAGGTCGTCTCGTTCGACACTGGACGGGAGGGAGAATTTGGCGCGCTGCCGCCGCCACGCTTCTGCGCCTGTACAGGCGATGCGGTCGGCGTCGATGGACCTTTGAAGGATGCCAGACGGCTGCTCATTCGGAAAAGACAAGTACTTACAATAACAAAGGCAAGGACAAGTTGGGAATCGGATTGTTGCGTGATCAGTCACACGGTATCACGTTGCTGAACGCGTGCCCCGCTTACGTCATTTCGAGCTTCGCGTCGTGCTCCTCTCATCCTTCTTCCTCCCGTCATGTCGTACACTCTGTCCGGCGGAAGGATTGACGCCTCGGAGTCCGAGTTCGCAGAGCAGGCGTGCGTAGCCTCTTTGTTGTGACCTGAACCACTTGTTAACATCCATCAGTGGACTGGGTGCCGTACAATGTCAGCTTTGTTTTATAAACTTAGACAAGTTCACGATCGGACAACGCGAAGAACACTATGAGAACCACTTCAAGGAAGAGGGTCCCTCGGAGCCTCAGCAGCCCCTCAAGAACGAGACGAAACGCGATAGGACTACATCGACGACTTCGTGGAAGGAGCGATCGAAGGGTGCCTTCGATTCCATGAACTGGAAGACGCGCGACTCTGGCTTTTGGCATCCGGGACTGTCTATTCCACCTCCTCCATCATTCACACCAGGTGCGGTGAATCATTGCAGGTCCTTCCACATCGCTCAGACTCCCAAGCTGTCATACCCCTGCTGAAGCGGGCACTCCAACGTGCAATACAACGCGGAAAGACGCGGCGCGCCGTAGTCTGCGACCATCGCGCCACACACGTCGCCAGCGAGATGTTCGACAGAACGTGGGGTTGCGGGTTTGTTGTGCCACACCTTGTCTATGACCTCAACCTGAATATTCGTTGTATAGGTATCGCAATTTCCTGATGGCATGCGCGCTGCTGATGATTCAGGAGAAACAACCAGCATACGCAATGTTGCTGGAAAGGCACATACCGCCAAGCGTCCGGAATCTGCAGCGCTGGCTTGAGGAAGCTTGGGCAGCTGGTGCGTCATCTATCGAAATGCCTTGTGAACACCATTCAATGCGATGTGCAGGTTTCGACCCAGAAGGCGCCAAACAGCTCAAGAAACTGGTGGGGACTGGCAAGTGGATCGGAACCGCCGGTCAGTATACGATTTTGTTATACTCCGGAATATACTGAGCGTCACATATAGATCTATGGGTTGCGCTGGCTTACAAAGGCATACCGTGCGTGGTTCTTCATTTCGAGACAGTAGTAGACCTCACCCACTCAATTGCAGGGCTGAATTGGTCGACTTCAACCTGGAACGTCAGCCGAATGGTGCGTTACTGATCCATGCCGCTTTTTCCGTCCCATATATCTGTAAGGAAGGCCTGACCCTATCTCCAGCGGACATCGTCGTGCAATGGATCATGGACTACTTCGAGCCCAAGCGACAGGCCGCTCCCACCGACGTGAACTCTGCTCTTATGAGCTCTTCGCCGATAACGTCTACAGACAAGATGCCACTCATACTACAGTACAACGGGCATTCGCAGGCCATCATAGGATTTGAACAACTCAAGGATGGCAGCGTCAACCTTCTGACCCTTGATCCTGGGCGGTAAGTGACTGTCGTGGCGTTCTCTATCCAACTCTCATCCTTATCTGGTTTCGCCCCATAGAACACCCAATAAACACCTTCGCCAAGCAGCACTCGCAGAGTTTGGCGTGACGACGCCGAATACAACCGCTGAAGGAGATGACAAGCACACACAGCCGGCGGCCTCATACTCTAACGAGAACGGGAAGCAGGACCACCACCATCGGTCGCACACAATAAAGAACCTCATTCATGGCAGTCCACTGCGCAAACACGGCAAGCGGCGCGCTGTCGAGCCGCCACTAGATCAGCGAGGAAAGCAGCGGCATGTGCATGGTCCCAGCGGCGCTACAAACGTACGAAGTACCAGCCCGTCCCCGACGCCCAAGCGCGGAGCTGCACTGGCGCCGCGCGGTGGCTCATCGACCACGGTGGCACAACACGAGACGCCCCAGTTGGACCTGTCGCAGACGATGCGTTTCTTCCGAAAGGATGCGAAGCAACTGTATGTCTGCCGTTGCGGAAGAGGTTGGACCCTTGACATTGACTACTTCGACAGGAACAAGAAGGACTCGTATCAGATCTTGTATTTCCCGTTGACCCCGCCGTTGACGGAGGCGCAGAGGGAGAGTCGGCGCGCCGTATATAGCACGAGGATATGCTAGGAGATCGCCTGAAAATGGACCCAGCACGCCAGGACTGCGTGGCTGCTTGATGGAGGACTCGCTACTCTGAGAGCATGTTGCTTTACGTGCAACAAGGACTACAACCTGGGCCCGTGAGGCGTTGACCGATAATCTCTTGCCTCGTAATGGATCTGTGTTATATATGCTTTCATCTCATGAACTCCTACTTACCCTCGCCTCATACGTTACTTACTTCCTGTGCAGGCTACTCTTGACTACGCGCTGTCTTCACTTACTTTGGATTGCTTACTACTGGAATGCATACACCAATATCCTGTCCAACCCTGTTTAAGGCTGACTTGGGGCAGATCTACAAATCGCCGTTGTCAAGAACCTGGCACTGACAGTCAAAACCTGGAGAGCCACTTTATTAACAATAAGACAGAGTCCCGCGCGTACTTATATAAGATTGGTGGTGCTGAGCTTTACCAGTACACAGAGCAAGGCGAGCGAGACACAGAGCGTGGAGGGAGATGCGGTCGTAATACGTGGCGACAGGGGGAGCGTATGGCGTGGCGACAGGGGGCGCGCACGTAGGAAATGGAGGACAGAGACGTAGAGAATGGGAGGACGGAGACTGACGCAAGAAAGAGGAGCGTAGGAGGTAGCCGGCGAGGACCGGTGTTTCAGTAAAATAGAGTAGGTGCCGAGCCCATATGCTCGGTTGTAACAGGGACCGTAAACAATGCAGAGACGGCACGCGGCGCGTGAAGCCGCGCTAGGACAGGGATAGCGAAGGCCAGAACGAGCCTCACGTGCGCTCCTCCGCCTGCTCCCTTTCCAGGCGCTTCTTGATTGCGCTCACTGAAGGGAGGTTAGGGCACAGTTGAGGGAAGTGTATGACACGGCTCACCATCGCGCGATATTTGGCCAGACGAGACCCACCCGTCTGGGAAAGCGGTGATAATCTTCTGGTAGAGCACTTTGCGCAAACCCTGCTCGCTCATCTGGATGACTGAGCCTTCGAGCTGACTGCGGGCGGCGTCAGCATTGAAGACGCATGCATGCTATTGTCAGTACTGACTTATTCTCGTTCTCGAGGCGGCAAATCTCGTTGCTCAGGAGAACCAGTTGCCACACTATGGTCTTCATCTGCTCGTTCATGCGATACTTCTTCGTCGGGCGGTTCATAGGCTTGTCCTTGTCGGGTTGCGTGGGAGGCGGCGCGTCTCCATCAACATCCATCGCATCCTTGTCCTCCTTGTCTTCCTTCTCTTCCGTAGGTTGTCGTGTAGGGGCACCGGAATGGCTGTCCTCTGACTGTGCGCCGCCGTTGGGCGTGAGATCGGACACGCTCTTTTCCTGACGCCTGCCCCAGACCGTAAGGCTCCTTTGATAGTCCTCCTCGACTTTCGGGAATCCTTCATCGGCGAGCTGCTTGAGTTGGACCAAGAGTTGGTCCTGGCGCTCGGTCAGCAGAGCGACGTGGTCGGGGAAGACGGTGCGCTTGCAGAGCTTCGACATAGTGAATTTGTTGTACGGGAAAATCTGCGGCAAGGCCGAAAAGAACGCGTCGTCGTACTCGTCCAGGCGGATGGCAGCGAGGGCGAACTCCTTGAGCATGGGCCTCAGACTGACGGGGAACTTGCCCTTGACCCAGCTCTCCTTCGCGACGGCGGCCTTAAGGTCCTCAATCATGGATTGGAGGTCCGGGTGGAAGGAGTTGATGTCGACGAGCTTGCGCTTCTTGCCGTCTTCTACCACGGTGATATAGCGCTTGCGCTTCTGGCCAGCCACCGCGGTGTCGGCGGGGGCAGCTGCAGCTGCAGCCGCAGCGGCATGCTTGCGTTCTGGGTCGTCGGTATCGGAAACGGCTATGGGGGCGTCGCGAGAGCCGTCCTGGTTGGCGTGGAGAGCGCTGCCGACGGCGCTGCTCGGGGGCCGGCCGGCGTCGGAGGCGACGACGTTGCCGACGGTCAGGGGCATCTTCCTGGACTTTGTTCTCTTGATTGGCGATCTGCAAAGGGGGTCAGAGGGAGGCGGAGGGGTGGGATGGCGCGCAACGCACTTGTCCTTCATGAGGGCGACCTCGCCTGACGAGACGTAGAAACCCTGCTGCTTCGTCTGGGCGAAGAACTTGCGCTCGTCAATGGCAAGCTCGGAGTCGTCGATGAAGGGGTCAGAGACATCGTAGTAGTCTGCGCCGTATTTCTGCGGACGAGGAGTGAGTGAGTGAGGGGGAAGGTGTCCGAAAGAGGCATGTGGGCGTACCCGCTTCTTCCGCTTCGGGGCTTTGCCGGCGTCGTCGGGCTCTGCGTCGGGCTCTGCGCCGTCCTCGCCCTCGCTCTCACCGCTGTCGTGATGCTGCTTGATGGCAACAGGGGTGAGCGGGCGCTGGCCGGTCGTACGCGCGAGCTCGGCGATGTCGACTTCATAGTGGTCGGGGCCGCCGAGGGCGATTTCGAGCCTGATCGTCTGCAACGGCGGGCGCTCGGGCGGTGGCGGCGAGCCGGATGGTGAACGAGCGCGTTGCTTGCCCTTCGCGGCTTTGCTGGCAGGTTTCGTTGCCACGGGCTCTGGAGGCGGGACGGGAGGATAGATGGGAGAGGGGGCGGCGGGTTCGATAAAGCTGCGGTCGTCGGGAATTGACGGGTGGCGCGACGGCGGCAGCGAGTATACCGGCGTCGAGCGGTGGGAGGCGCTGCGGCGCGCGATCTCGGAGAGCATCTCGATGTCGGACGACATTGCGGCGGCGCAGCAACGGACAACGAGGACACCTTCCAACCTTCGAACTTCCAAACTTCCGAAAATTCGCACCGCATTTTCGCTTGCATTTGCCGCGTCATCCGACTGCCAGCGCCGCGAACTTCATGGCGGCCGATAATTCCATTTCAAAATGTCAAGTGTTCGAACCACGCTGCCTCCAGTTCTCTTCCAACGAAGCGAACGTCTCTTTGCGTCGACTCCTTTGCGTCGACTCAGGCCGAGCCAACTTGTCACTATCCACACTGCCGTTGTTGCGTGTCTGGGCGCACGAGTGTGAATATATGCCCTTCCGTACTTACTTACGGCAAGTTTACATGTTTGGCCGCTCGGCGCTCAGGCCTCAGGCCTCAGGCTTGAGGCTATGTACTTATAGTTATCTTCATGTTGTGAGTTCGAGACTCTTTATAAAAGCTGTAGGATCCCTGTATGCACAGGGTAGGCTCTACTCTCGAGGCACGCTCACCATTGCCTCCCTTGCATGCATAGGTATTGCTTCTGCATGGGAAGTATGCAAGGTACGTACTGACCTGAGTAGACACAAGTATAAGACTGGCGGATATGTCGCGAATGTCTAGACTACGAGTCTAGATACACGGAGACGGTGGCATGGACTACGCCTGCGCATAGAAGCCGGAGTGAGTGCAAGAATCAAGAGGGAAACGAGGTCGATGTGCTGCCACTGTCAGTATTCGAATTTGTGGCAGTGGTCATGTGTTCGCGGTAAACGCATCAATGCCGGCCCGTCGTTCCGGATACTTGACCACCATCTGCCTCAAGAGGTCCTCGGAGCTGCGATCGGGTACATGGATCTGGTCGCGTGCGCTCGCGTGCCGCGCTCCACTGGCGCGGACGCTTGCCCGCCGCCGCCTTGTCAGCATCGCTGGACTGGCCCGTTTGCCCTTTGAGTACACCGTGAATGTCCTAGGACTGAGCTCAAAGGCCTCGAGAGCAAAGAAGAGCTGGAAGAGTGAGCTCCATTTAAGGACCAGCAATGCCCACCGCCGGCGTTCGCCGAGAGTCGTCCGCGACCCGCCACCTACAGCAACTTTGTCCCCGCTTTTTATCACCTCTGAGGTGTACATACTATTCCACATCCTTCACACGCTACCTCTGGGTGGAAACAGGTGTCATCGCGAGCTTTGAGCGACCACTCTAGTGACAGACGGCATTTGCCGCGGGTCCGAGACCGGCGGCGCACGCGACCAGATCCATGTACCCGATCGCAGCTCCGAGGACCTCTTGATCTGCCTGGTCACGCCTGCCTACACGGCCGCGCGGTCCACACCTGATTTTCGGGTGAATCGACAACACCTGCACAACGGCCGTGGAAGTCTGAAATCCATACGATTCAAATATTCGGATATGCAGCTGCTTCCAACGACCTGATTTCCAGCCGGTGAACGGGTGAATTTCAGGTGCAGAAAGTCACGTGTTGGCCTCGTGTTGTTCCGGACGTGGCGCGCGTTCACCGCCGCTGGGGCGCTGGATTCCCTTCTGTTCTCTGGCTTGCACGGCTGCACACAGCTGGGTAATGGGCGTGCACATATATATATTGTCTATACTACGTGTGCTAAATCTGAATACTACGCACTGCAGGATACTGGGCGAAAACATCTGACCCCTGCTCTGTCCTCGGTGCAGGTTAGTACGGGCCAGGTTTGCACGCATGATGTCGAGGAGAGAGAAGGTGACACTGTTGGTATTGTCAGAAGGGCCGAATGGGAACAAGCAGGCCACATACCGGAAGTCCGTCAACCTTCGATACTTGGCAACGCATGCGCAAATAACTGCAGACAGTCGTCAGCGAAATCCGTTGCTCGTGGCTAGCACTCACCGGCAGGTCATATATCAGTGCAGACACATATAAAAATGAAAGGCTATAACCCACCGACGGGTGCGATGGGGCATGCGACGCTGAGTGTCGCGAACGTCAGGTATAACGATAACAACCGCTGCAGGCCGTGAGACGACAGTGCGGCATGCGCTCGGTAAACTTGTAGAAAAGCGCTAATGGCGCGAAGCGACTGGCAAGGGAAAAAATACCGGCCAATGTGCCAGTGCCAAAGGGATCGGGCGGGCCGAACAACGTCGAGACCCCACTTCTCTCGCCGGAACGTTTTGTCAAGCTTGGTATCGACCGACCCAAGGGGCTTGATCTTCGACCCCAGCACGGGCAGAACCCTCTGTGCACGCGCGGTCACCAACTGGACAGACGCCAGCGCAGATGTGCCTTCGGCGTCGTTCAAGCGAGGCTCGACTTCGGGCCAGACAATAACGGTGGTGAGGGAGTCAAAAGGATGGCAGCGATCGCGGGCGGGGAGAAGAGCGGCGGACGCTGGGACGCGCACAGGAGGGACATGGTCGTCAAGGGCAGAAGACGGCGGGACTCAGGCGGGACTTGTCGTTTCACGCAAGTGACCGTGCTGACTCAGCGATCACTGTTGGCTGTGTTTGGTCTCAAGGTTGGTGGCGCTTGGGTGGCGTTGTGAAGCACCAGATTTGGACGACGGCAGGCGCCGAAAGCGCTGAAACGCTGCAGCATGTGCATGCAAACCTGAAATCCAGCTGGCGAAGGAGACACCTGAAAATCAGGCGTACGCGAGTGGAATTTTGGATAACGTCGACGTCTGGATTCCTATTATCTGAAAATAGCTGAAAATCACCCTGCGACTACGCGGCCGTGTACACTGACCACTTGATTTTGCATGCAGAAATGCCTCAGATGACCGTTGTGAAGAGATGCCGAATGGGTCGCGGCAGAAACGCCCGAACCGTCACTGGCGTTTAACTTCCTGCTAGCTTGGAACAATTCAAAGCCTTGTCGCATACCATCCTCGTGAAATATGGACTCAGGTATAGTACCTTGACCATGTTAGCTCCACAGTGAAGCCCTTTGACGTCCCTGTACCTACTGGCAAAGTCGCTAGTCAGACGGTTCAACGCGTCGGTTATGCCGCAGTCCCCCGGCGCCCGCGCCGAGGGATTCCGATAAGTATGGCTCGACCTGAGTCGACCATCTTTTCAGATCAAGGACTCATGCATATTGCATCATGCTCAAGCTACACATCGGCATCCATCCCATGGATAGTCATGAGACCAGCCTGCGCGCCCTCCGCATGCCGTCTGCGGTCACCGGCCGTAAATTTTGTACCTCTTAAAGGTGCGCTGTTCATGGAGCTCAGGTGATGGGCCATCCCTCCTTCTCTGCTCCATCTACCCTATCATCACGACGGAAGTGCAATGCATATCTCGAGGTGTACTGTCGGGATTGGCCTTTTGCAGGCAATTCGCGCTGCACATGCGCAGACAGCAATCGCATCAACGACAGAAACCCCGGCTCCTACTACCGCGACTGTCACAGTAGTTGATGTTCCGACGGCGACCGCGACTACGGGGGCTTATTTCCCTCCCGTTGGCTCCATTGAGCCCGATTACTCTGCCGAGGGCCTCGACGAGCTTTGGAATGTCGTGAGTCGCTTGCATCGTACGCCTGCATCTGCCTACTTAACCTACTCGTCCAGATAGGATCTGTAGAGGCTCCACCGTTCACGACCACAGTGACCCCGACAGCTTCCGTCGCACTGCCTTCCCCCCCTCCTCCGCTCTACCCGGCATTCTTCGCTCCTGAGCCGAAGGACATCCTACCTCAATATAAGTTTCCTGCCGGATTCAAGTATGGCGTCGCTACCGCAGCATATCAAGTTGAGGGCGCGGTCAAGGACGAGGGCAAGGGCCCGACCATGTGGGATTGGGCGTCACGTCAGCCTGGAGGTGTCGCAGATAATACTACAGGTGTGGCACAACAGCGCTAAAGAAGCGCGACCCTTTTGCTGACGAGTGACAGGGGATATTGTCGACCTCAACTATTATCTATACAAAATGGACACCGCCAGAGTCGCTGCACTAGGCTTGAACACGCATTCATTCTCGTACGTCTGCCCAGGTTTTGAGTCACTAAGAAAAGCATCGAACGTGCACAGAGTATCATGGTCCAGGATACTTCCATACGGAGCCGCAGACTCCCCTGTCAATCAAGAGGGCGTCGACCATTATTCGGATGGTAAGTTTGCGATCGACAGCGTCTCGATGAATCGTTAACACATCACAGTCATCGACACACATCTCGAATATGGAGTCGAGCCTGTTGTCACGCTATGTACGTCCCCTCAGTCACTTCTTCTGCATGCTCACGGAGTGACGTGCCTTCAGTCCACTGGGACACACCACTGGCGCTACAGGCGTACTACGGCGGGTTTACCTCTCCTAAGATTGTCGACGACTTCATCAAGTGCGTGGCTCTGTCTAATTTCACGGACTTCTCGTTGAAGCTTCTCAGCTATGCCAAGGCTGTCTTCAGCGCGTACAACGGACGTGTCAAGACCTGGTCAGCACACAAGTCATCCACATGGCGGGATTTGCTCAAAGTCGGTTTACAGGTACACCTTCAACGAGCCTCGGGTGTTCTGCGAACAAATTGCTTCGTATCCTTTCAGTCCGTGTTCATTCATTCATGGCTGTGATACTTACTTAGCGCGATCCAGATGTAACTTACGCGGCTGGGGTCAATACGTCAACAGCGCCATTCCATTGCGCTTACTATCTGCGTGCGTGTAGCGCAGGTTGTGCAGTTAAAGCCATTAATTGATTCCTCTTTGACAGTCAAAGCACATGCCGGTGCAGTCAAAGGTGCTTTAACTCCCTTCGAGCCTGCTTCATCGTCGACTGACCCTCGCCAGCCTTCCGCGCCATGAACATCTCCGGCGAAATTGCACTCAAAAACGATGATTTTGTGTAAGCTGGTGTTTTCTTACTCCCTATCAGATGATCTAACGTAGTGTGTGGATAGTGGAACACCCTGGCGCGCAAACAATACGGACGACGCCGAAGCAGTAGAGCGCCACGCCGCTTTCCAGATCGGCATATTTTCCGACCCGCTCTACACCACTGGTGACTGGCCACAGATCATGAAGGACACCCTTCCTGAGGAATACCTCCCACGCTTCACCGACGAAGAGAAAGCTGACCTTCTCGGTACGATTTCTTTTCCGCCTGCGTGTGCTTCTACCCCGATGTGAGAAACTGATGCCTGGCTCGCCACCGTCGCCAGGCTCTGCCGACTTCTACGCCATTGATTCCTACCGGTCCTGGTTCGTTTCCGCGCCGGATAACGGGGTCGCGGCATGTGTCAGCAATACGTCCGATCCCAACTGGCCGCAATGCAACCTCAACATGGTATACGACGCGCAAGCCGGCTGGGCGGCGGGCGTGCTGTCGGATCCGGGAACGGATTGGCTGGGAGCGACGCCGGATGGCGCGCGGGAGCTCTTCAACGAGCTCAACAGACGCTGGCCGAGTCCGAAGATCGTGAGCGGCCCTGCGTTGCGATGTGGATTCTGGTGCTGACTATGAGTCCAGTATGTGTCCGAGTTCGGGTTCTCGGAGCCTTTTGAGAACGAGCGGACGCAGCTGTACGAGATCAAGCAGGACGTCGCCCGGACGAGTGCGTTCTGTTTTGTGGCATATTTCAGAACCGAATCTGACTTTCGGTGACAGACTACTACATGACCTACCTGGGCGAAATCCTTCAGTCTATACACGAGGATGGAGTGCCCATTGCTGGTATATTCGCTTGGGGTGCGTCTTTCTGCATGCGTGACACTCGCTTTGGAGGGCTCACGCCGAATGCCATTGTAGCGATGATCGACAACGCAGAGTGGGGGAGCGGCATCAGCACCAAGTTCGGAATCCAACATGTCAATTACACGACGTTGGAGAGGACCTACAAGCGATCTGCGATCGCGCTGTCTGACTTCTGGGCAGCTCATCAAAGCTGAAGCAATGAATACTGGAGCGCCCGCTGCGGGTTCTCTCTGTCGTGGTAAGATTCCTGCGGAGGAGATGCGTATATGCGTCTAGAAACCATGCACAAATATTACATGAACGAGTCCTATGCCCACGCTACCACGGTCAGAAAGCCTGAGCACGAATAGGTGCTCGTCCTGGCCCTGCGTTCTCCTTGTGCGTGGGTCCAACGTGCATCCTTCGCTCGTTCAGTAGGCCGTTGCCTTTGCTAAGCGGATGTGAGACCGCTTGGCGATTGTTTGGTCGCGACTGAAGAACTTGGGCTGCAGGGGCTTGACATACGTCGGGTGGCGTTCATTGATTGCAGCGGAGCCGTCTGCGCGCGAGCCAGAGCTGGTCGATCAGCAGCACCTTGTTGCTTTCCTTGAGAGCGACGACCGCTTCAGAGCTGGGCTGGGTGACCATGATCTTGGGACCGCTGAGTGAGCGAGCGAGCGCAGGATACGGGTCTTCCTGTGGAGAAGCGACGACCACGCGGTCCAAGGCTGCATCCATGTCGGTCCTGAGGCGAGGGATGACTTGACCCGTGAAAGGATCAGCGACCCAGCGGAACATCTTGCATTCGAGTCCTCCTTCGCGGCGACGAGCCTCGAGGGCTACCGCACTAGGGTGAGGGCCGACCACGGCATCGGCGACCTTCCAGCAAGCGGCAGTCTTTGGGCAGATCGGAGGATGGGCATAATGAGCACCAGGACGATGGAGTGGAGAGACACCAGAGTGGGCGGTACGCGCAGGATCAGGAGCCCATAGTCTGGATCGGCGAGCAGGTGAGAACATAGCGGACAGGCGGTTCGTCGCTCGCCCAACGAAGGAGATTCGATTGTTGGCGCGTTGCGGCGACGGGCTGTGGACCTTCCAAGGAAGCACGGAGAGAGGACGCCGGATGGATGGTGTGGGCTTGGAAGGTGCAGTGAACACGGGACGCTATACCTGCACGTCAGTAGAGTGATGAAGTACAGAGTGTTTGCGCACCTTCTCGTGGAAACCAGGCGGCTCTATTGTTGACTTCAGGGCTGGCGAGTCTATCGTCGAGAATTGATGGTACCGCGAAGCCCGGCGGCGCGTGTAGCGTTGCCAGAGGAAGCAGCAAGCATAGACGAGGACGAGGGCACCAGCAACGATACCCAGAGTGATCCCAATAGAGTCATCAGTAGACATGCCAGAATTCGAGGCGATAGCTTCGGCTTCATCCAAGGCGGCGGGTGTCGTACTCCGAAGCTGGAGATGGGCGCGTAGATCGTGCGAGCCGGTAGACCGATGATAGAATCTGGCGAACGTGTCGATGTGCGGCATAGTGTTCGTCGCTGTGCGCGGCGGCGGCTAGAATAGCGATGTCGATAGAATGCTGAGAACAAGGGCGATAGACTGTGAGCGAGCTAGTCGATTGGCGGCGTAGAGGATGCGGCGGGAAGCAAGCAGCGCCCGTGATCGTAACCGCCAAATCGCAGCGCTCTTCTCTCATTCGAACGCCCACCATGAGCGGCGCGGACACCTCCAAGTTCCTTGTTTCCGAGGCCCAGCTGGTCACCGACGAAGTGCGTCCGTCGCGCTCATCCTTCGACGCGTCGACCGACATCAGTCGAGGCCCGCAGGCGGAAGGCGGAAGAGACCAAGGATCTCGGTGACCCGCTCAAGCTCAAGGGCGTCCCGCTCGATATCAAGATCTTTGGCAACGATGCCTGGATTGCGGAGAACTCGCATAAGATTCGCAAAGTAGACTTGGAGGTGAGTGAGCGGTAGCAGCGACATTGTAGGCGCGATTCATACTGTCTGCAGACTGGAGACACCCTGCAGCTGTACTCTGGTCATGGCGGTCCTGTCACTGCGATAGAGTTTGTCAACTATGACGGCAAACAGATCTTGATCTCGGGCTCTTGGGACAAGGTACGTTCTCTGAAGCGTCTCCCAGCAGCTCGCCTGACCTTCGAACCCGCAGACAATCAGGATTTGGAACACAGAGGTAGTATGCGATCCGGGCAGTCTCGAATGGCCGTTGATTGTCATCAAGGACAAAACACTCATCTCCACCACGGAAGCCCACTCCGACTTCGTGAAGACGCTCGTCGTCGTTCCTTCGCTTGACCTTCTCATATCCGGTGGCTCGGACAAGATCGTGAGATTATGGTGGGTCTCTACCTTTGCTCTCTGTGTACTCCGTCTCAAGAGCCACAGGGACCTTACATCCGCGAGGGATGGCAAGCCATTGACCAACGTTGGGTCAATCGCCTCTCATACGCGACCGATTGAGTGCCTGCACGCTGCAGCAAACTCCGACAGCACTGTTTTGCTCTATACCGCTGACACCATGGGCATCATCCGCGTTTGGGAGCTCAGGAAGACCGAGGCGGAGCCATCGCACTGGCGCAGTACTCTCAAACGGGAATTCACTCACCACCGAACCGGTGTCAACGACATCCATGTCGCACCAGAGTATATGTGGACAGGTTGGTCCCTGCATATGGCGTTTCAAGAGAAGGTTGCTTACGCGTCTCTGCAGCATCTACGGACGAGAGTGTTCAGATGATCCCGTTGGCAGAGCCTGCCGATTCGAAGACGAAGCCTCCTCCAGCTATCACGCACCCGACAGGCGTCCGGGCGATCTTACCGCTGGCCCTCACCGACATTGCAGAGCCCTACCTCTTCACCGCCGCTGGAGACGTGATTCGTACGTATGATGTCTCGTCACCAAACGAGCCGGAACTCGTTGGCCAGGTGGATGCGCACTGGCACAACGTGACGCTGCTCAGGCTGTGGATTCGTCGGACTGTTGGCAAGGACGGGAAGACGCGTGTCGAGCCGTGGATTGTGAGCGCCAGCCTCGACAACACGCTGCGCAAATGGCGCTTGAGTGGTAAGGACGGTCCCTTTGCTAACTTTCGCATGCTCATCACTCTTCCTCAGAATTGCTGCACCCACCAACAAAAGCCACACTGGCACCTAAACCGGTTCCGAAGGCAAAGGCGAAGCCTGAGTTCGAGATGACTGCAGAAGAAGAGGCAGAACTAGCAGAATTGCTAGATTCCGACTAGGTACCTAGTATGCGTAGGTCATCCGCTTCTCCCATCCTGGGTAGAACGGGTCCTCATCCAGTGTGCGCTCCTTCCAATCCTTCGGCACCCAACCCTTCTCTTCCTGCTCCTTAGCATACACGTCCAGCTCGGGAATCACTTTATGCACGACATGGTCGGTGCCCTTGTAATCCATAAGCTTTACGTCGCCTTCCATCAACACGCGCCGTAGGAGGTGCGGGACGTAGGGCTCTTCCCGGAAGTCCGTCATTGGGGTGAAGAGCGCCTTGAAGTTGAAAACGATGGCGCGACTGAGGGGCAGGCGCCGCAGCGTCTGCCAGTCCACGCGGAGATTGATGTCCTCGATCTTGAGATCGGGATCCTGTACAAGGCGCTTTTCGAACTCGGACGAGCCCGCCTGCACGAAGAGCGGCTGTCCGACCTCGAGCCCCCACGAGCCGCGCTGGATGGGCTTACTGGACTCCATCTTCTTGAAGTACCTATATGGGCGTAAGCGGCCAGTCATTCCACAGCAGACACTCTAACGCACCTGTCCATCGACATCTGCATTCTCTCCTTATAGTGCGGCACGGGCTCGTGTATCTCGTGCAGGGCCTTTCCGAGCTTCTGCCCCGCGTTCCACCCGACGCTCGAGCACACGACACCCGCGCGGAAGTAGTACAGGCCCGTCTTTTCGTCCTCCAGCGTGATGCAGAAGTCCTCCGGGACGTGGTTAAGCAGCACGAGGAGTGCCTGCTCGCCCTCCACGCCCTTCAAACATACCTCCTTGTCGAGGATCCGATTGGTGAAGACGAGCTTGTAAGGGTCGAGGGCGAAGCAGGACGGATAGCGCACGGCGAGCCACTGCAGGACCATCTGCATGAGCTCGGCGCACGCTGCTTCGCTTCCCGGGCGCGAGTCGAGAATGGTGCGGCCGTGCACGACATGGAGCGCTTGGCGCTGCGCGATGCGCGTGCGGTAGGTCGACTCGAGCTCGAGCCACCAGTCAGGCTCTAACTTCTTGATAGCTGATGATGGGTATGATCAGCGAAAAACATTGTACGCAGCGCAGGCTAAACGCACACATGTGTTGGAAGTAAGCCCATCGGAAGGGCCGGTAGGGGCGCGGTTTGGCGGTGTCGATGTCGAAGTCAGGCAGGGGTTTTGGAGGTGGCACTCCTGATAATGCGAAGTAGTCGATGAGCGCGGGGCGGCGGCGGCGGAGGGCAACGAAGAGGACAGTGAGCGCAGCAAGCGCGATGGGCGCGCCGTATGTGGCAAGGGGATGCATGCTGCTGCAGACGAAAGAAATCGGGAGAGGGCCGTCGTCGCCGTCGTACGCGGGCGTAAAAAGGCAGAGATACACTATATGTACCCGTCGCTCCAGCCATACAGTAGTGCTTCATATCGCGCGCCCAGCTGACTATCACATAATCGGCCGCTTGCCCAGTCACGTTGATGGCCGATAAAGCATTGTCCGAGGGCGCAGGGAAGGCGAGCACGGGGGGTCCTGTTGCTTAACCTGGGGTAAGGGGAGGCTGGGAGGGCCCGAATGGCAGAAATCGGGCGCGCTTCGCAGGTGGCAGGTGGCGAGATAGAGAGTACGGGGGGCCCGATAGGGCGTAAACAGGCCGATTGCAGATAAGTGAAAGACGTATCCTCGCCGGTGGGCAGGTAGCGGAGCACCGCACGGGCGGACTCGGGTGCTGAGGCTCGCAGGCAGCGGTGGAAAGCAGTGGGGAGAAGGGCAGGAGGTTGTGAGAAGGTGGACGTGATGTTCGGATTTACCGATTCGGCATTTTCCGAAGCACAATGCACGTGATGGTGTTCAACTTTCGCCGTTCCCCTAGTATAGTTGGCACAGATTGCGCGGGAAGGTAGACTGTCAAACCGTGGTCGGCAATAGTAGACATACACATATACATAGATCGTACCCTAACGCTGCCGCTTACTGGGCAGCTTGGCTTTTTTCGGCGGCGGACGCTCGTCCTCGCTGCTCTGCTCTGCCTCCTCCGGCTCGCTATCCTCGCCCTCGCTGATCTCCTCTTCATCGTCCCAATCTTCGTCGCCATCATCCTTCCACGCGTCGACATCATCCTCGTCCGCTTCCATGTCTTCGTCTTCGCCAGCGTCTTCCATATCCTCGTCCTCCTCGCCCGCTGTCGACTTCCCCTTGCCCTTCTTCGCAGCTTCCTCGCCCTTCTTCCTGGCTACGTTGCGCTCTTGCGCTTCGCGGCGCTCCTTCCGTACCCTCTCTTTCTCTGCATGCGCAGCCTTTTGCGCGACCGTCTCCTTCTTGGTCTTTTTCACTGCAGCGATGTTAATACAGATATGCCGTCTTATGTAGGACACACTCACCAAATTCGTGGTAGATCACGCCTCCCTCTTTCCCAGGGAGTCCTTCCGTGATCTTCACCAGGCGAAGCTCCATACGAGGCCCGAGCTCGTCTAACCGTACAGCCCTCCGTTGACCCTTCTTGTTATTGCGGCCAACATAATCCTCAGCGAGATCGACTGCATCAGCGTCGTCGCCAGCCACGCTCTCAGCAGATGATGCGCTCTCGTAGCCGCCGTCGGGACCCGCCTCTCCGCGCTTCCGCAACAAGAAATCAGCGACGTCGCGCTCGTTGCCGAGATCGAGGAAGTCAGACGAGTGAGCCTTGCCCGCGGTGCCGTCGAGGATCTTGCGTACGCGACGCGAGACGCCCTGGGGCTTGACCGAAATGACGTAGTGTCGGAAGTCGAGCGTGCCACGTTCAGCGTTGTATGCGATGAGTACGACACGGCGCGCGGAGGATAGGCGTAATGTCTTTGGCGATAGTCCTGGGAAGACGGACTGGAAAGCCTTCATGATGAGAGGCAGGTGTGGGGGTACATCTGGACCTGGTTGTGGGAAGGAGGCGAGGACGAGCTACTTGGTGATTTGGTCAGTAGGGTGTGGGAACCGACAAGGTGCAGAACACACACCAGAGGGGGAGAGAGGTACTCCATGCCGATGCTACGGGCATGACGGGAGGCGGCGAGGATGTCCTTCATGAGACTGTAGCGCTCGATGCGGAAGCTAAGTGTAGGCCCAGCGGGGAGGCGGACGATGCGGAGGGAGGGGGCGACAGGGGTGAGGGTGAATGCAAGGAGATGGGTGACATGAAGTGCAGGTGCGATCGTGAAGTAGTCCTTCAACTTGTTCCTATTGCGCTCCTGCAAGACGGTCAGAACTATCCAATGCAAAGAAATTGTCGCGCACCTTGAGACGGCTGGCGGTGTTGGGTTCCATGACCTTGCGCAGATCGCGGACGAGGGTGTTGAGCGCAGTGCCGACTTGGCCGTGTTTGATCACGAAGGATTTGGGGACGCCTTCCGCCGCCCCCGCCGCCTGCGCGCCTGCGCCTTTGAGATGCGTCCTAGTCTTTCTTCGTCGAGCCATGGGTGTGAGATGAGGGAACTCGACTTCGCTCGACTTTGTTTTCGAAAATTAGTGATGGCGCACCACGTGGTTGATATTCGATCGAAGCGCGCTTGAGTGCCGAGTCTTGCTTCCGGCCTTCACCATGTCCTGTCCCGTTGACCACACTCCGCCGCCCTCGACGAGCTCCGGCGGCTGCCCTGTCGACCACGGAAAGTCCTCCGCCGCCGACAAATGCCCCGTTGATCACACCCCGAGCTCACCGTCGGCCTCGACGTGGGCGCGTCTCTTCGGCAGCTCATCCTCCCCCGCGGCCGGCCCCTCCCTCTCCACGAACCGCGAGGTCTCCTCTATCCCGCGCGGGTCCGACGACGGGAACTGGGTATATCCCTCGGAGGCTCAGTTCTATGCAGCCATGGCCCGCAAGAACCACGACCCTCACGCGGCGGACATGAAGACGATCGTGCCCATACACAATGCGGTCAACGAGCGTGCGTGGGCAGAGATCCAGCGGTGGGAGGCAGGGAGAGGCGGCGAGGCGTGCGGCGGCGTGAAGCTTGTGAACTTTCAGGGCAAGCCCACGCAGCGCAGTCCCAAGGCTACGTTAATGACAATGCTGGGGTACGTGCGCGCGTGTACACCACAGAACGCATGTCTGACTACGTATACGTCTCAACAGATACTCTGCACCCTTCGATCGCCATGACTGGACGGTCGACCGATGTGGGACACGGACGCGCTATGTGATCGACTTCTACACCGGCAGAAGTCAGGGGAATAACAACCCATCCTTCTACCTCGACGTTCGACCTGCGTTAGACAACTGGGAAGGTGTCAAGATGCGTGCGGAGCGACTTTTCGGTGACCTGCTTGGGTCGGGCGCGTCAGGTCAACCTGCGCCGGGGAAGCCAGCACCACAGAGCTAGGCTATCCTAGAGTACATGGCTATCTTATATTGGGCTATCCACTAATACCACCACTCCGTGTGCACAAGCGACCAGACGACCGACGGTAAACTTGCTTTGTATCTCCCCAGGCCTTCAGGTCTAGGCAGAAATGATTATTGAGTCGGGCGCTCCCCGAATACTCAAATCCATCGCTCTTTTTCCGTGTCAGTATTTTGCACAGTACTGAGCGGCCTATCTTAGGGCTTTCACAGCCACATTACGGTTGCATGCATGATGCAGCGCCAATGTTGTCCTCCGATAAGGTTCGTTCTACAATCATACATCTCGGAATACATGCTCATAAATTATTGCAGGAATCCCGTCTCTCGCCAGTGCTTGCACCACTTGACAACGAGATCGCGCGACGTAGGCGGTGCGTTCGCAATGCTGGGTGCTATCTTTCCTGTCTGCTCAGTCACGAAAACCATCGGTGGCTTCCCCGATGCATTCTGGTATCTGCTGCGGAAGAAGGGCTGTCGACAAAGGTCAGCTCTCTTTGTTGGTACAAAGTTCGCATGCCACTGACCAATAACTTGATAATCGGGTTCTTCTCCGGGTCCTTCTCACTGTTCTCTAGGCGGCGGACGTACTCGTCCTTGTCAACAGGCGTCGAACTTGACCCCCGCATCGCGCAGGCCTCCGAGGATGTCGTCGTCCCAGCTCGTTGGTAATGGGTCGACGATGTGGTACACGACGCTCTGCGCCGCGTCCGCTCGGTGCACGATCTCCGCAATGGAGCGTCCCGCGAAGTCGACCGGAAGCCAGTAGACGCTCTCGCCCGTCCTGGGCAGCGCACCCACCGTCTGCGCGCCCTTGAACATCAGCGGCCACGCTTCCGTCTCATTCCATACGCCGCTGAATACAGCAGTTAGCAACACAAATTTGTCGCCTTCCACCCGTCAGAACGCACCATTCCGTGTCACCAACCATCTGCCCGATGCGCAAGACGCCGACGCGCACGCCCCTCTCTGCGGCGCGTTGGCAGAGCTTCTCGACCACCCACTTGCTGCGCGCGTAACCGGTGCCGACCGCCGTAGCGGGCGAGTTCGAAAAATCCTCTAGCACGCGCTCCTCGCGGCCAGCCTGTCGGCAAGAGATGGAGGAGCTGAAGAAGAAGTCGGCGCCATGCGCGGAGGCGAGAGCGACGTTGAGGAGATGAAGCACGCCGCCAACGTGCACGTCGTAGGAGCCGATGCTGAGGTTGAAGTTAACGGGCCAAGCGTTCTGGGACGAGCGTCAAGTACGGCAAGGGTTTGAAGAAGACGCGGACACACATGAATGACGGAGGTGACCTCTGCGACGAGCGCATCGTACTCGGGCTTGGAGAGTCCTAGGTCGGCAGCGTTGGTGTCGGCGGCATAGGAGACGACCTTGGCGGCCTGCTCCGAGGATAAGCTCAACTTGCGCTGCCGAAGCGAGTCTTGCACACGGGCAAGGGAATCATCGTGGGACTTGGCGCGCGACAAGCAGACGACCTTCTGAACCGCCGCGAAGCTGTGAGCTGCGCAAGTATATGCGCCCCAAGGGATCCGGTCGCGCCTGTCAGGAGCTAGGGCACATCTTCAGTATACATCACGAAGATCATACCGACAAACTTACGACGACTTGCGAGTCCTTGGCGGCTGTCCCCTCTGCCTTCTTGGCCATGAGCTGCGCAGCCCACTTGTCGACCATCTTAAGCATGACGTCGTGTGCAGCTGCCTCCGACGTCGCCGCCCCCGCCCCGGATAGCAGGCTCTCGATGTGCTCGGCAAGCTTCGTCACCGAAGGGAACTCGTATACGACTTGCGTCAAAGTGAGCCTCCTCATCTATCCCAACAATATTTACGAGACGCACCATTCTGCCCAAGCACTTGCTCGCCGAGGTCCAGGCTCTTCTGTAGCGTGTTGCGAATGCGCGTACCCTGCAGCGAGTCGACGCCAAATGCGAAGAGGTCGATGTCACGCGTGAGGCTGCCCGCCTTCGTCGTGCCAACCGTCTTCGCGATCGTATCGAAGACGAACTGCTCGAGTTCGGACCCTGTGAGGCGCAGCTTCTCCGCCTGGTTGCCCTGCTCGAAGCGGTCATATACCTTGTCGATGATGTCCTTGAATTTGGCGTAGCAGGCTGGCCGGAGGATGCTCATCTTCGTCGCTACGGGGATCTCGGTGCCGTACCTTTGGTGGGCAATGTCAATGGCGGCGAATCACACCAGGAAGAGGGGCACTCACGGCAAGACCTCGATCATCTCCGGCAGCAAGCGCGAATGCGTCGGTGCGGCCTCGTTCGCCATCTCGATGACTGGCCAGATCTTCTCTAGCAACTCGGCGCGCGGCATATCCTTCGCCATGTCACTGGGCACAATGAGGCATCCTGTTTGCGGCCTCCCCGCTCCAAATACAATCGCCTCCCGCACCAGCGGGCTGTTCCCACGGATCGCGAGCTCAATCGGCACCGGGTTTGTCTTCTCACCCAGTGTCTGCACGAGCGTGTCGTCGAGGCGGCCGACGTACTTGTACAGCCCGGCGCGCTGCGGGTTCTGTAGGAAGAGGTCCTTTGTGGCGTACGAGCCGTCGGGGCGATTCGTCTCGATCTTGGGCGGGTAGCCGTCTCTCACGACGAGCTCGAAGGTGTTGTCGCCGCGGGTCTCAAACACGAGGAAGTCCTTGCTAGAGGGAAGGGGTCGAACCCAATTCCAGAGCTTGTCGTTGATGAAGTCGCGTTGCGAGTTCATGAGAGAGCCGGTCTGGGTGGAAGGTCAGTGTGTATTCGTCGTGCTGTGCCCAGTGGAAGCTAACCTCGGTGGTTCCATATATGCTCAGGAGGTTTACATTCGCCTTCGTCAAACGGTCGCCGAGGTCGTCCTACCATCATGCGCGTCAACTTGGGCTCCGCAAGACAAGGCGAGCTCACGTACAGGGAGAGCGGCCCCAGCATAGCTCACGACATCGAAGCTTGCCAGCGCGTCGATGCCCTCGACGGTCTCGCCTAGAAGCTTGATGACATAGGGTACAGCGAAACATTGCTTCACTGGAGGCGAGGCCGCCAGCACCCTGACGATGTTGCCCGACGTCAGGGGTAGGTGTGGCGGGAACAGAGTGATGGGCTGGCAAGAGTAGAAGCACCGGAAACTTGGGACCGATTTCAGCACAATCTTCACGGCGCGTCGGGCACTTGACTTACATGGCGAAGTGCCCATATCCGTGGAACACGGGCAGCGTGCTGAATGCCGGCTTATTCTGATTCAGCGCGATGTTGGCTACGAGGCCATAGTGTGTGATGTAAACGGGCTTGGGGAAGCCGGTCTGCGGGCGTGTCAAGAGCGCAATAAGCGTCTATGTGCGAGTGGCTTACCGAACCGGAGGAATGGAGGAGAACGCCAGGACGGGTGCGCTCCTGGTCGGGAGTCAGGCGCGCCTGGTAAGGCTTCGAGGGCGCCGCTGCTGCGCCGGCTTCGCCCCATAGCGGAAAGCGCTGATCAGGAATAATCCCAATATCTATGTCCTGCTCCCGGAGGATGCGCTGAGCCTCGTGCGCTTCATCTACGAAGCGTGGCCCATAGATTAGGTGCGTGGCTTTTGTCAGCTTTGTCAAGTGCGCGACGGCCTGGACGGAGTTGTTGACAGAGAGGAGCAGCGCAGTCATGCCGAGCTTAGCGAGCGCGATTTCGAGGAACGACTCATCGATGGCGCTGCTGACGAGCACGGCGACGATCGGGGAGGAGGTATCCCATCAGCAGCGGGCTCGGGCATGAATCCAGGGATGGCGGCGTAGTGCCAGGCCAGCCTGTCCACCGCCTTCGACACTTCTCCGTACCTACCAGGCGTGAGAAGTCAGTTGTAGGTCCATCACCCATTAGGCAAGTCGTACGTCAATGGCTGAAGGAGCTTGCTGGGATCGTCATTTGCTTCTCCGGTGTAGATGGCGACGCGGTCGGGCGTTTCGCGCGCTCGTTTCTCGAGGAGCTCAGTCAATGAGCGGCAGTGGTACTCGATGGACGTCATGGTCAAGGTGGGAGAGCAATGCGCGGCCGACTTCGCGCGGGGACCCATATCTATATCTCATCTTCCGCTGTTGGACCGGGCCGCCGCGGCCCATTTCCTCTCGCGAGCGCTGGAATGACAGGGCGGAGCGCAAGTGCCTGCCAGCCCGGTCCCCACTTCAATGTCTCATGTGTAAGGGTAGTATAGGTATTCCCCTGCTTCGACCAGGGCACTGACCGGACTGATTTAGGTGGCGCAAGACGTGCGCGTGACGCTTTTTAGCACGGAGGCGCTATTTTAGGTCAACTGGTGTACTGAGAAGAGGAGAGGACCTTGAGAGGGAACGTGGAGAAGGAGGGAGGGCATACGGTCCATGCATCTTCCTATTCATCGCGTAACAGAGCGTGCTTATTTTAGTTTGAGCCTCAAAAGGCCCTTTCGGTGCGCCCATCCTCTTTTCTTGAACCCACGACCCGGAAAACAATTAATTGACATGAAGCAGTGGCTGACCCTCACATGACCAGTTGAGGAGGCGGCGTCAAAACCGCTCTTGTGGGTCATCCAACCCAATCACTTTTGCCAAATGATCCCCATGTTCCCCGCATTCCCCACATCCGCCATGTTTGACGCACATTACGCGCGCGCTATTGCAGGAACAGGACTGGGAACCGGTCCCATGATAGGTCCGTCCCTCTGCGCGGAGCCCTTTGACCAACTCGGAGGTCGCGCAGCTTGCCCCTTGCCCGTTGTTGGCACCCAATTCAGTCCAGTGGCCCGCGCGGACCGCCCGTGAGAGCACGCGACTTACGCGCTCTCCTCACTTGGTACAAAATGCGCGAACTGTCAATGGTCAAGTAGGTTGCTGCCTTCCTCTTCGCCATGCATCACCTCGCTCCCGCCGACGCTGTCCCGCAAGCAATGGACATCGACGAGGCTCGAACCACGTCATCCTTGAAGGTGGCTGAAAAGCCCACTATCGAGGAGGTCGAGGTGGCGAACCCGGACAAACGCGACTGGGACGACCGCGACACGACGCTCGATGTGGACGCGCACCCTGGCTTCTGGGGAAAGCTGTTCAAGCAGAACCCTTCCAAGCAGTTCATGGACGACGTCGCGGACATGAACACGACCGAGCTCAACGCAAAGGAGGTCAAGAGGATAGAACGCAAGATCGATGTGCGTTTGCCACCATTGACCTGCGCCTTATCGTCGCTGACATCGGCTCGCTTAGCTCCTGATCATGCCATGCTTGGCGGTCTGCTATGCAGTAAGTGCTTTTGTGTGCCTAATGTCTACTGCGAGCTCATTCCTTCTCCCAGTTCTACTACATGTGCGTAAAAGTGGACGGGGTCCCGTTCAAGCACGCTGACTTTATCTATGCAGCGACAAGACGACTCTGTCCTACGCCGGTACGCGCTTCGCTGAACACCTTGGAGCACCGCACGTTGACACTCTTCTCCAGCTATATTTGGTATCAAGGACGACCTCCATCTCAACGGCGAACAATACGTGCGTGAGCTCAACGACTTCAGTTCTTCCGCGTTCTCATACCAGTTTAGAGCTGGCTGTCCAGCCTCTTCTACTGTACGTTGAGCTCGCCCGTCGTTATTGTGTTTATTGATCCGATTATATAGTCGGCTGGCTTGCTTGGGCGCTTCCGACGAACTTGCTCATGCAGAAGTTCCCCATCAACAAGTATCTCGCGTTCAACGTGCGTTTAACGAGTCTCACTTCAAAATATTTATCATCTTATCTGTGTTGTCAGATTTTCCTTTGGGGCGTCTTCTTGATGGCGCAAGCGGCAAGCAAGAACTTCATCGACATGGCCGTTCTGCGCACGATCTCTGGTGCTGCAGAGGCTACTGCCGACCCCGCTTTCGTCATGATCACAGGTAAGGTCCTTGTACGGCCATGAGTTCGCGTACGTACTGACGCCGTGCAGGGATGTGGTATACTCGCGCGCAGCAGCCTAGGCGCATCGGTTACTGGTACAGCGCCAACGGCTTCGGTATCGCCATTGGTGGGCTTCTAGGCTATGGGATCGGCCAGGTATGATTTGCGCACTTAACAGACTCTTCTTCACGCTCACCCTCTGCAGATCAACGGCGGCGAGCACTCGTGGAAATACGAGTTCATCATCATCGGGGCGCTCTGCTGCATCTGGGCTGTCGCCATGTTCTTCTTCGTGCCCGACTCGCCTCATCTGTCGAAGTGGTTCACGCGCAAGGAGCGCCTGACGATTCTCAGCCGCAAGCGGAACGACTACGCTGGGAAGGAGCGGCGCCAGTGGGACGCGAGTCAAGTCTGGAAGCGTTTATCGACCCGAAGACGTACCTGTTCTTCCTCTTCGGCCTCACTGCGAACATACCTAACGTGCGTATGGGCGTTGACCAAGCCGCGTCGAGTGAAGATCTGACTCTGTATATAGGGTGGCACCTCCAACTTCGGCACACTCATTGTGAAGGGCTTCGGTTTCGACACGCTGCAGACGACGTTGATGCAGATCCCCTACGGCATCATCATCGTGCTTTTGTATGTTGAATTATACCGCCTTCTCTCTTCAGAATTGACTGACCCGTGTTCCAGCATTCTTTTCGCAATCTTTGGCAACGAGCGGCTTCCCGAGGGCTCTCGCACATGGATGATGGTGTTTACCAACATTCCCACCGTCCTCGGCTTCGCCTTGATCGCCTTCACGGAGAACAAGGGCTTGCGACTTTTGGCTACTGTAAGTCCTCCGTGTCTCCTCAACTTTGCATCAAGCTGATTGCGATACAGGGATCACTGGTGCCTCAAACGCAACCTTCGTCGTCGGCCTCTCGCTCGTTTCCGGCAACGTGGGCGGACAGACGAAGAAAGCGCTTGCTACCGCGGCTGTTTTCCTGGGCGTCGCGGCCGGGAACATCATCGGCCCCTTCCTCTTCTTCGACTCGGAAGCTCCTCAGTACCGCAGCGGTATCATTGCGTGCCTGACCTCGCGCGCTGTTGAGGTATGCTCGAGCTGGGGTTTGGCACATAGGTAGCTGACGCGTCTTCCCGCAGATCGTGATTATCCTCATCCTGCGCTTCATCTTTGGCGTGCCAACCGCATCCGGGACCGCGCCGTTGCTGAAGGCAGGCTCCAGTACGACAAAGAGGCGCTCGACAAGGAGGATCTGTCCGACTGGAAGAATCCCGCTTTCCGCTACGTTCTGGTGAGTTTTGGTGCTGCGTCTTCGATCTGCAATAATGCTGACTCGTTCTGCGCGCAGTAAACCGGCCTTTTTGCGCACTGTACTTGTTCATGTTGTACCATAGTTTTTCAAGCGTTGTTGTACGCACACGACCCAGCAAATGGCTACTTCGGGGGCGTGGGGTGATGGTACGTGACACATCGTAGGCATCCTAAGTTCATAAAGCGCGCGAATTCGGAACCAGCGTCCGGATTACCGCCACCGTCTGCCACAGACAGCGCAGACAATCTGGTGACTGCTCATGATATTGTGCCACCAAAGGCGACTGGTTTACTGACATGCGTACCAAGTCCCGGGTGGCTGTTAGGCCGCAACAGCTGCAGAGCTCGAGTCTTCGGTCTCAAGCGAGGGTCGCGATTAGCAGCGTCGATGTGCCAAGTTGTCGGCTATGTATTGCACTTAAACCCTACTGTAGCATATTCATCAGTGGTATTATTTTTTCTCCCTATTGCAAAGCATATGGGGACCACGACACGAGCCATCCACCATCCCTACCACTAAGAGAAAAGGACGCTTGACTCCACAGGGGTGACCGATGTCGGACTCAGAGGTGCAAAGTTCAACAACATGAGGCACGTGGCCGCCAACGCTCTTTGCCGAGGTGCTCCACGCGACGCGCTTCTGTCCACTTGTCTGTGCGCTTGAGCGCTACTCACAGCTATCTCTCGACCGTCGTGATGCTCGCCGCCGCGACGTCCTTCTTTGCGCGCACTAATGTGTCGCAGAACTACAATATCGGCACCGGCCTCAGCAGCACGGCCGGCAGCAGGACAGGCTCCCCGGCTCCTGGGGCACGCTCCCCAGGATCTGGTCCATCAACCCCCTTCGCGCCGTCTGTCTTCATCGGTCTTTGGAAGGTGCAGTCGGCGACGCACAAGGTCACGAGCAAACGTGTCTCAGTATGGAGCTTCGACAAACGCGGCGCCGAGATGGAGAGACTGGGACCGGTGGCGAAGGATAGAGCCCTGGAGGTTCTGAAGCAGAGGTGCGTTATGATGCGTTGTCTTCGCAAAGTACTTCTGACGAGATCGGGTTAGGCGTCCGCACTATCCAAGTTCCGCCACCCGTCTATATTGGGTCAGTGAATGTGAGACTACAGTCGTTGCCGGACGCTGAGATGAATTAAAGAGATGGTCGAACCGCTCGAAGAAACGCGCAACGAACTTACCTTCGCGACGGAGCCTATTATCTGCTCTCTCGACTCAGCCATACCCGGTGCTGGCAGACACGCACCGCTGGTCGAGCTGGATGAAATCGAAGTGAGTCGTGGTCCCGTCCCTTTCACGAATCTGCTGTTGTTTACTCAATGACAGCCGTTTGCGTCGTAGATCCAGAAGGGTGTCTTGCAGATATGCAAGGGGTTGTCATTCCTCCACTCCTCTGCGAAGTTGATTCATTCCAACATCAATCCCGAAAGCGTCATCATCAATAGTGCTGTGCGTTCTTCCTACACCTCGCCCGAGCGTTGCTAAATATGGGTAATTCTAGGGTGACTGGAAGATTTCTGGCCTGGGTTTGACAATACCCCTGCTGTCTGGCGACGGCAACCCGACCCGCTGGGAATTTCCCACATTCGATGGGCGGGTACCAGCCTACATTCAGCGGTCATTCGATTACATGGGTTGTTCGAACGTCTGCGTCTTGAGACGACCTTCTAACATCCACTGTCAGCTCCCGAGTACGCGCTTGACGAGCAGCTTCTCACTGCATCCGACATGTACTCATTGGGATGCTTACTTTACGCTGTCCATTGCAAAGGCTCACCCCGTTCAAAACACACGGGAGTTTGGGTGGACTACGTGAAAACGCCGGCAAACCTATACCTGGAATGGACCGCTTGGATCCCGATCTACAAGGTATGTAGCTCGTCTTTACAATCCACGCCAAAGTTGCTGAGGGGCGCATGTATGCAGGTCTTCTTCGAACGTTAGTCAGTCGACACGCTACCGGTCGGCCCACCCATCAACGCTACCGACCATGCCTTTCTTCAACTCCCTTCCGATATCTACCCTGAATTTCCTCGACCGTACCAACTTCACGACCAAGACGAGGGAGGAGAAGATATCCTTCATGAAGGGGTTGACCTCGGTGCTGGATCGTTTTAGCGAGGGCTTACGCACACGGAAAATCCTCCCCTCTTTGTTGGAAGAGGTACGTCTGCGCAGAGCACCACAAACAATATGCTCAACGGACTGCGCAACAGATGAAAGACACTCATCTTCTACCTTACATTTTACCCAACGTCTTCGCCATCGCCAACGCGTTGACACCGATCCAATTCGGTAACCTCGTGCTGCCGAGTCTGAAGCCCTTGTTCGCCGTCAAGGAGCCGCCGCAGAATATGCTGACGCTGCTGGAGAACTTGAAGCTACTTCAGGAGAAAACTGAGAAGAAGGTCTTTAGGACGCGTGCGTAATTCTCTATGTACCGTTTCAAGCATTGACGGTGTTGTAGAGGTTCTCCCATTGGTGTACAACGCCCTCGACTCGGAACATACGGTCGTGCAAGAACGTGCTCTTGCTGTGGTCCCGGATCTATGTGAGACCATTGACTACGCGGAGATCCAAGGAGTCATGTTTCCTCGCGTCGCTGTGCGACACATTTCATTGTTTAGGGAAAGAACGGCTGCTAATTTCATCCCTAGCTGGTCTTCACAAAGACACGGGTGCTCAGTGTGAAAGTGGCAACCCTTGCGACTTTCTTGGTGATGGTCAAGACCTTGGATCAGGTTCGCACTTCGCCTTGAGAGGCTCCTCGTGATCTTGACTTTACCCGCAGACCAGCTTGACTCAGAAGCTGGTGCCCCTGTTGTCAAAAATAAGGACGAAAGAGCCGGCAGTAATGGTGTGCCGGCTGCAACCCCAGCCATGATGCCGCCACTCATCATCCTCCGCAGATGGCCACACTCTCGGTCCAGGAGGCAATGGGCTTCAAGGTCGACCGCGAGGCTGTAGCAACCCTTGTGCTTCCTCAACTATGGGCCATGTCTATGGGTCCAAGTGAGCCGGGCCTTGCTGTGCACGATGCTCGACTGACACGCCATACCAGTGTTGAACGTCCAGCAATTCCAACGATTCATGTCCGTAATTCGGCAGCTCGGCGACCGTGTCGAGTCGGAACATAATCAGTTCCTGCGGGATTCTCAGCGGATAGAAGACAGGTCGGCGACGCAGACAAACGGGACTGTTGTTCCTGTGGCGACCAACATGGACTTCGAGAGTCTCGTGGGGCGAGCGAATGGTACCGCAGCCTCCTCTACAGCAACGACTACAAGCAATGGCACAGGAGAGGCGAATAACAAGTCATGGGATGACGACGTCTGGGGCAGCATCTTCGCGGACAGTGTGAGTAAGCTTCGTTTGTGGCATAGGTCGTTCCTAACGTCACTGTAGACGTCGAAGACGCCTTCAGCTACTCCCTCGATACCGAGCACGCCTGCGCACACGACATCACCGTCACAGTCTGCTATGGCATCCCCCACGCTCCATGCCAGACCAGAGGTACAGCATCGGCCCTCCAAGCTAGGCGCTAAGCCCATAAACGTGTCGCCCTTCAACTTCCCATCACCGTCGTCGCCTGTGACCAGCCACACGCCCATGTCTTTCTCCGCGCCGCCGCTCCAGCCCACCATGACTGGCGCTTCCTCGCATTCAACAAGTTCGTATACCATGACATCGTCGTCAAAGCCTCAGGCGCCGACACAACAACCCAGCTATACGGGTCCGAATTACAACATATCTCTCTCCTCGACTCCGTTTGGCGGATCTGCCTCTACAATGACGCCCATGCAGCCGACGTCTCCGGCGGCCCCGTCGTTACCTGCCTTCAACAACCCGCCACTGTACGCGCCGCCCGTCAGCGCAACACCTCCGCCGGGCATGGGGAGTATTTTGACGCCTTCACGACCGGCACAACCGACGTGGAATGCACAGAAGCCACCATCGAAAGACGCGTGGGGCGACTTCGATCCGTTGGCGTAGTGTTATTGATCAACTAGTATTTATCGTACGTTTGGATGGTTACTCGTAGACCATAGCTATGCATGCTCGACAGTGACGCCGTCTGCTGCTTTCACTGGCTGGGCGACGACGATTGTGTTGTGGGCGCGTGTTGGAGGCTGGTCCGGGATGAGTGCGATGTCGTTTGGATGACCGAGAATTTCGCGGATTATGATGAGCGCGCCAATCTTGGAATGCACTGCGTTCTTCTCTGAGCATGCGGGACTGGCGATACCTGTTCACGATGTCAATAGACGTAGGGTGTTCATGAGAAGATCGACTAACATTTGATGCAACCGTCTTCGCAGTTACAACTTTGTATCGCGTTGCACGCTTTTTGAAAGGTATCCTGGACTGGAATGGTACCGATGTTGGAGGTTGAGTAGTATACAGAGAAGCTTAGAGCTCACCGTTGTCAAAGGCCTTCGATGTCACCCCTCCGCCTTTCCCTGGAGCATCGTAGAAGATGAGTCTAAAGAGATATGAGCATGTGTAGAAGACGTGTCCCCAGGATCGTCGACAGACCTCGCAGGCCGTTTCCGAGAGTTATCCTTGGCCATATACTCCTTTTCCGGAGCTTTGCATTCGGTTTGCATGTCTTGGGCAAGGGCGAAGCGGTTCATAAAGGCGTGCTGCGCAGAATGGATAGCCTAGTTTAACACGCAGTGCAATCAGCATCCAGAACTTAGTGAAACAGGAGGGCACAGACAGACCTCGGCAGCGCTGATGTTCTTTGCCTCCAGAAGCTCGAGGGCTCGATGCGAGAGATCGACCCAAAGGCCGGTCGAGTCCCGCAGCCACGGCTCGCTGTCCACGTCGACGGTATCCAGTATCGAGTTGTTTCTGTAGGTCTGTTGCGAGGAATTCACTTATCGAGACATCACCGTCCTTACCTGATCTTGAAGAAGCCGAATACCTTCGTCATGACCTCTACGCCTGTGGTCAAAAGTAATCAGTCGGTATCTGGTTCATGAAGCACGGAGGGGGTGAATAACGTACGGCCGTAGTATGCTCTGTAAAGACCTTGAATTTCTCGGATGCGATACGTTTGCTTGGCATCGACGTCCCTGGTAGAGTCAGCGAACGTGTGTTTTGAACTGATGATCTGACATACGTGTAATCGCGAGGGGATGTGATCCAGTTAACGTCCGCTTTGACAAGTCGTGCGATGCGGTCGTCGTGGCTGATCTCGTTGACCTGAGACGCTTGGGTGAACCGCCCGGTATAAGCGGATTTTTTGAACGCACCATGAAAGTCATGCCCTGGTGTATGAACTGTATTTTATGTTAGTCTTTGCACCAGCAATGCTTTTGGAGGATAGTTTACCACAGCGCCCTCATATATCTCAAACAGAGCCCTTGAGATTTCAAGTTCCTCTAGAACTTTCGGCGCCTGAGACTTGGTGACATCCACGACAAGGTACTTCTCCTCTTGCATCCCGCCTGCAAAGGATGATCAAAGCGATGCAACATTAGCTTCAGTGGCAACGTACGTATAGACACGTGTTGAGAAGGGTATGGCAGAAACTTCGGGTGTGCATGGTACCTTGAGCACTTGTCAGTGAAACTAATGCCACCACATACTTAATATTCACCATCCATCGTCGTCCTTTGAGAGACGTCTTTCGCATATCTCGCGCATGTGCGGGCCAAAGTATATATCATCCTGGTCGGAAATAGGCATCTCATGCGCAGCGCATTGCAAGTGGGCTGGAAGACAATTATGCAGTAGCCTTCGCTTTGATATCAAAGGGACACACCTTCGAGAATGACTTTACTCTCCAGCTCAATTGTCAGGTCGTCAATCTTGCCGTCAAAGAGCTCCTCGGGATGTTCCATGTAATGCTGATCGAGGGGGTCGCCATAGCCTACCAATACAGCCAGCGAATCTCTAGAACGACGCCCAGCGCGGCCAGCCTGTTGTCTCTGTAGCATAGGGTGAGAGTCGTACAACGAGTATATGCGCCAACCACTAACGAAGCTAGCTAGGCTCATGGGAAACCCAAGCATGATGACAGCATCCAGTGCGCCGATGTCGACACCGAGCTCGAGTGCATTGGTGGCAACGATTCCCAGCAAGTGCCCTGAAAATGCGTCCCGTTCGATAGCGCGGCGATCTTCCTGCGAGTAACCTGAAAGACGGCGGCTAAGTAGACGTCCTAATGGCTAGATAGCCGAAGATGTACCTCCACGATAGGACTTGACACGCTCCAAGATATCATATCGACCCTCTTCGCTAAGCTGTGATCGCAAAGTCTTCATCGCCTAATCCGCCAGCATCAGAGAGCCATTCGATGCGTTCACGAAATCGACGAACCATCTCACAAACTTTGCGAAACTGTTATCTCGATCAGTATAGAGCACGAGAGGTTACTTGAGTTCGAAAAAGACCTTGCAGAACAATATGACTCGGACGCCGCGCTTCATGAGATATCGCATCAGGAGCGCAGCTTCTCCGATACTACTCTTCCTTCCAGCGAAAGGCATATCTTCGTCGACTGGAGGCGGATTCCAGACAACGAACTCCCTTTCGCCGCAAGGGGCGCCGTCTTCCGTCACGACTTCGATGTTCGTTGGGGGCAAACCCGTTAGCCGCTCCATATGTTCGCGAGGGTTGGAAATAGTCGCGCTGCAGGACACGAACTTCACGTGCCTATCTGAAAGACCTGTCAGATGAAGATGAGTTTCGAGGATATATCACGCACTGCCTATAGCTGCACAGATTCTGCGAAAGCGACGCAGAATATAGGCAACATGGCTGATTGCGACGTCAGTAGCTGGCTCGCTTAGAACACGAGACACCATTTACCTTCCGAGGAGGCCGGTGTAGTAGTGTAGTTCATCGATAGCGAAGATCTGACTATTCTTCAGCGCAGAGATGTCAGACTGCGTTCACCTTACCTTCAAGTCCTTGAAGAAACTTGTGTGAGGGACGTCAGAGGGAGCAGGGGTAGTCAAAGAAGCGGCGACGTACTGCCGCCACAACTCCTCGTGCGGCAGGATCGACGCGTGCAGAGTGTCCTGATATCATGGTCAATAATACGGATACTTTGTGAGCTGTATACAACGTAGCATTACTGACGAAGTTTGTGAAAATGACCGAGGCGTGCTCTCGGATCTGTTTGCGTTGTTCTTGAGGTGTATCACCATCGTAAGTAGAGACCTTGATGGCAGTTCAGTATACGGGCAGGCCCGTGGATGCGAGATACAGGACTTGCTTGATGATGCTCTAGACCGGGGCAGCTGTGTAGCAGGTGCTGCAAAGCAGCTTTCTGGTCTTGCGCAAGCGCCTAGGTACGCAAAAATGAGTTTACTATCGGAGACGCTGTCTGATCCGCTTGCCTTGGTCGGGTATACGAATATCGCTCGCGAAGCCGCGTCATCCACAAGACAGCGAAGGGTAGGGACCTACTGAAGGGTATAAGCGGCCTGCAGAGACAATAACGGCACACGCACCTGGTAGATGACACTCTTTCCAGAAGCGGTGCTTGTCGATACGATGACATCACGGCCAGCGCCCAGTGCGTCGATGGCGGCAGCCTGATGGAGGTAAAATGAGGATATGCTCCGAGAAGTTGACAGAGCGTGCGCAATAGGCTGGGGCAACGACCTTGCAAGGGTTGCTGAAAAAATGTTAGCCATCAATGCAAAAGCTGGCACGGATGTTTCTTTGCCTGTGCGACTGGGGCGAGGCTCAAAGACCTTGTTTGCAACCATCTGCTCCTTATACCACTCTTCCTTCTCTATCTCGCTCAGTAGCTCGTCGATAGATGGTCGACTATCGGCGTCAGGAATGCGCAAGTCAATGACTGGCGCTTGTTCTGGCTTGATGCCGGGATGAATAGGTATATGATCGCGCCCGGCTGCCTGTAGAAGCAAGACAGGATCGTCTGGAGGGTTCGTGGCTTTGATGAGGCTGAAATATAATGAGTGAGAGCGTCCAGAATATGTGGCAACGGTTGGCATACTCGTCGACGGCTTGCGCGAATCTCTCATTCCGTTTCTCGACTAGTCTTTTCACCGCGGCAGGCGTCATCGCAGGAGGCATGGTGAAGAGCTGCCTGCAAGAATCGTCAGAAGTACTCAACGGCGTATTCGAGGAGACTGACCCTTGCGCCGCGGACTTCTTGCCTTTTGACTTATCCGCAAACTCCAGGATGAGTACATGGCCATCGCTGTCCCGTTCGGCGCTCAAGGTCCTCGCGTGTTGGCTGAAGTCGGGGGATTTTTGGCGCTGACCGGGCCCATCGTTGATGAGTATGTCGTTCTTTGGGATGTAGGCGAAGTTGATCAAGTCAGGCAGAAGTGCCCTGGCAAAGCTATGTCGATGTCAGGTGATCGCAGAGATAGTTGAGGCCTACTTGAGTTCTGCGACGGCCTCAAGCCTCAACGGTCTTTACGGGTCAGTCTCAAGCAATTACCATCAGCCCAAAAGACCCACTGCTTGAGCAAACCCTCTACAGAGCTTCTGACGACGGGAAATGTAGTCGCCAGATGCTTTCTTGACGACACAAAGGCAAGTACAGTATTCAGGGCCTTTGAGAAAGAATCCTGAGTCAAGACATCGCCACGAACAGACCGACGGACCTTGAAGACCTAGCGATGAATATATTATGAGCTCAGGACTCGTGTACCGAGGCTCAGAAATTACCTTGAACAGCTATATAGGGCGGGTTGTCAGGATAATGAGTAGGGCGCTACCGCGAACGGTACACACAAAATCAAAGTACTCAGGCCATTGCGGGGCTGTCCCGCTCATTGGGGCGCGGGCAGGTTCCTTCCCTTTCCGAGGTCTCTTCTTTGACGATTCGCCTTGTAGCATCTCAGGAGGAGAGCGCTTCATCTTGTGATATGTATTCCAAGCAGTCTGGAAAGTGCCTATGCTGTTTTCGGCGCGCAGGCGTTGCGGCACGGAGGTGACGGCGCAAGAGGGGTTTCCCATGATTAAACGACGGGAACACGGTCACATGATTGATCAGACAAGGGATTGTGGCGTTGACTCCGAGGACCGACACTCGCGAAGCTCGTGGCACTAGCAGTAGTGCTGCCGTGCGAAGTTGATTCAACAGACGTGAAAGGTTACTCTGACGCGCAGCAGTAAATTCGGTTCGCCATTCCTTATAGCCGCTGTAGCTCCCTGTTCGATACTGCGTCTGGCAGAGCAAGCTGTTTTGTCGGCTACGTGGGCACAGGACCTTGCAAGAATACAAGTACATGGGCAAACGTACCCAGTCAGAGTCAGAAGATAAGTAAATAGCCTGTTCAACCTCAGTACCACGTCCGCAGTGTCGAAGTCGGAGACACGTCATGCATCGCGTCGCACCTCTCCGTTCAGGTCGTGCGTCGCTTCATCGAAAGCCTCACTCTTATTGACCTGCGCGATCCTCTCCACCGGTATCATATCCGATAGGCTCTCTCGCCGCTGCCGCGTTGACGCCTTCCGTTGCCTCAGCTGCAGCCCGTCCATCTCCGACTCCGGGGACGATGCTGGGTGATCGATGGAGCCCACTTGCGCCGGTGGCATGGGGGCTACACGCATCCGATGCATGTCTGCGTACGAGCTGTTGCGGCTACGCGTACGTCCGCTAAACGCGCCTTGCTCAGGAATGAGCTTGATCACGTTGTCATAGTCGCCCTCATCCTCTTCGTCGGTATCGTCTGGCGTCGCGGCGTGGCTGGGCGCCTCAGAGGGCGCAGCAGACTTCCCACCAAAGAAGGCGCTGGTACCGCGCTTGGCGCTAGTCGACCAACCGAAGAGGCGTTCGTCGATCCAGGTCATGGGGTGCATAAGTCCATAGCCCGGTGCGTCAACCGCGCCTTTCCCGCTCTTGCGCCTCCAGAGGCCTGGTCTGTTTTCTGGTGGTGGTGCACTCGATGATGGCGCAAGGATACGGCGCTGTTAGAGCATGTCAGTCTCACGGTGCCAGTTACATAGAGCATTGCGCTAACCTTGTCGAAGTCGCTGTATAATTTGGGGCCGAAGTCGTTGATAATGTCCGTGACCTCGTCGGCCAACTCCTCGCGCATATTTTTGAGTCTCTCGAGCGAGCGTTGCTGACCGGGCAAAAGAGAAACGACCAGCGGACGTAGGGATCTGCCGCCATTCTATCAGCGTCGTTCGAACATAACAGAAAGCCTCACATACTTCAAGACATCCATCCCCGCTTCGCCGAACTTCAGTGCCGCGTAGTTCATGAACGGCAGCGCCACGGTGACAATGAAGGGTGTTGCGATCCGCCACTTCATTGGGGCTCCCGTGCGGATGGCCAGCCAGATAGCGAGGCACGCCCATAGGCCATACAGTAGAGGAGCAACGCCGAGCGCGACAAGAATTTTCCAGGTCGCCAGGACATCTTTGCCGGCAATCTTGACCTGCGAAGCAGCGAGCGCTTCTGCAGATCTTGTCAGCCGCATGTTAACAGAATATATATGCATGTATGTACCTCTTGCTTTCTTGCGCGAGATGATGGACGCAAGTATGAATATAGGACCATTAAGGACGCCACCCGGCAGAGCCAGAACTGTCCAGACCAACAAAAGAAGGAGACGATATGTCAACAAACCAAGGACCTTCCAGTTTGCCTTTTGTGCTTTTGGAACCTGTGGAGAAATCAATGCCCCGTTATTATGCAGTAGCGCAAAACCAACCTGGTGATCGCGCAAGCCGAGGTCCCGAAGAAGCCTGTTGTACTTCATGACATTTTCACAACACTTCTGCAGACGAGGCTCGTCCTTGAAGTGCAAATATCCTTCCAGCAATCTGCGATTGAGTTCGACCACCTGACCAAGTGTGAGATGCTCTCCGGGCGTTTTATATAACCGCCGGACGGCTTGAATCAACTGAAAGGTGATGTTAGTCAGCGACAGTCGATAAAACAGGCGGGGACCAACCATGAGAGTATCATAATCCGGAGCTCGCACTGTGACCGTTTTCAAGGCATCGTAGACTAACGTCATCATCTTGCCTATGGCTTGATGCTTTTGCGAGTCTCCTTGCTTGAACATTTCGACCAGTTCCATGGGTACGTCAATCGCGGTGCCAAATTCGACGACCGAGCGAGAGCGGAAGCGGTGTGCGTGGAAGTACGAAAGCCCAACAGGTTGAACCTTCACTTGTAGCCCAGGTGTATTTGCCATTGCGCCGAGAGCCATGATAGCGACGCCAGCCTTCAAGGGGAGGAGGTCGGTCCGGTCATGGCTACCCCCTGGAGGTACGTTAGATCCGCTGATGTATGCATTGCAGTACCACGCACCTTCAGGGAATATGCCAACGCTACCGCTCTCTTTCAGGCAGCGATAAACCTCCCGATACATTATCTGCTGGTCCACGAAGGGAAGGCGTTGAAACGTGAAGCCCTTGACGCCTTGTGCGTCCAGCTCAGCGAGCGCCTGCCGAATCCTTGCTGTTCCTTTCTCTCCCCCAAACTCCTTCTTCACGCGCAGCTCCGTATCAGAGATGATTTCGACTATTTCGACACTGGGCGCGCCAACGCTTTTGGGAAGCATGATCTGCATCTTGGGAGAGAACTCTTCGGTGAACTTGGTGTCGACGCCAATGACAAGACAGGGATCGTTCTCAGACAGGTAGACGCGCCCAGTTGCGGGCTTCGCAGAGTCTGCAGCGCGCACGACGGGAACTGGGGGAGCGATGTCAGGTGGGGTTGTTTGAGTCTGTAGCTCGAATACGCACTACTGTCCATAAGACGGGCAAAGAAGCCAACAGCCTTGCGCTGCATACTCTTCGCCGCTGCTAGGAACCGCACGCGTCGACGCGTTTCCTTGTACACTTCCATTCCGAGGAGGAGAGGGTCGATGAACTGTGGGGAGATGAGGGACGCGTACATGGCTTTCAAGACCGCCGTACTTGATTATTGTGGGGCGCGCCGACGAAGATGACAGGTCCATCGCGCGGGATGTTGTACGCGCCTCGAGGGCGAATTTCTCTGCAAAGGTATGAATGAGGATAATCACGCGGCACATGCACCTCCGCTCACCTGAAGAAGATGTGGGTAATCGTCTTCCAGAAGAACATAGCCGTGTCATAGGACCACTTGACGCGGTGCTCTTCTGACACCTCAACGGCCATTGTTTTCGACGCGGACGACATGACGGGCGGAGGCAAGTCGCAGCGGGGACAGGGCGGGGACCGGCGCGCCGAGTGGAGAATCCTGATCGAATTCCACTTCAAGTTCTCTTTCTGGAAGCGACGAGACCCGGGCCGGCAAGCAAATGTTTACTCGAACAATGGACCACCTGTGCTGGGAACAAGGCATTCATGGCCAGTACCGAGTGCAAGATATTCATTCGAGAGGATGTATACTACATAAAGAGGTGCAATACAGAACAGGTACAACATGCAGATCAAAGCGAAGTAAATGCGAGAAGGGCGAACATCTAGCCAAGGGATGTCCTTGGTGTCCCTCGGCCATGCGACGATCCGTTGCTGAGCGTGCTGGACCGGTACTGGAAGATATCGTGCAGGCGCGAGAGCTTGTCCTGAGACCCATGAGCGTCTGCCGTGTTCGCGTGCGGACGCACAGGCGAGCGAGGCGATTGAGGCGTCGCCGAGCGCACAGGTGACTGGGGCTCAGGCGTCCGATGGCTGTTCGCCTCCAATTCTGCGTCTGTCATTAGATGGATCGAGAAGCGATGCAGAAGGAGCACTCACTGGACAAGGTGTCCTGGACAGCCACGTCTCTCTCCTGGTCCTCCGCCGCCCGGCTCGCCAGCGCGCGAGTAATGTACTTCCGGAACGCCGGACCCGTCGACTCTAGCAGTTTGTCCACTCGCGGTCGCTTGTGCGGATATGCCTTGAGAAAGTGGTGCAGCTCCGTGATACCCTCCTTATGCAGCGCACCAGTCGTCTCGCTTGAGATATGACCGATGATCGTCAAGAGCTGCTGGTCCGGATCCGGCTCCTCTACGGGCGGCAGGTAACCATTCCCATTCCCGTGAGCAGAGGACACGCTGGGGCTCGTACGATGGCTAGAGCGACCGTGATGCTGCGAGGCGGCCGATGTCGACTCAGGAGGCGATACCGGGCGGCTAGACGCTGGCGAGCTCGACCTTGGCATAGACCGCACGGAATCTGTTCCCTGCGTTGCGCTGCGAGCCCGTCCACCCGACTCTTCCGCTGCCGCTGCCGCCGCACGAGAAGCCGAGTTCAAAATCCGATAAACGTACGGGTAGACGATGGTGGCGGAGGGGTCGTCGAAAGAGGTCGAAAGCAGATCATAAACATCGTCGCCGTAGTGTGCTGCATGGCTACGTTAGACAAAAGAGAGTGACGTGCATGACAAACACTCACCAACGACATGCTGTATGATCACCTTGATAGTACGCAGGGGCATGTCCCCACAAGGCACCTTGTTCGTTGCCCGTGCTCGCCATTCGTTAGGCGGGACGGTCTGCAAGAAGTTCTCGATGGCAGGGAAAAGCTCGACAGGATCCAACGCTTCGTCATTCAGGTCCTGAGGGATATTCCTCGCCAGCTTCCACACGCATTTGAGAACAAGCTCAGCGACGCGCGCTTCCTTCGCAGTCGCCGCGGTGCCGTTGCTTGGGAAAGGCTTCACTATGCGCAGAAGCAACGCGAAGAGGGCCCTATAACACCGTCAACATACACATTATGACGCTTTCGGTGAGTGTACACACCTGAAGATAGACATTCGCCGACCAGTGGCGAACAAACGCAGGATGATCATGTTGATGAAGCGCGACAGATCCTTAACCTTCTTGACTTGACTGTCGTCCGTCTCCAGCAATCGCAGCGTCAACTCCTCCAGCAACGACGTCAATATCTCTACCGTCAACGACTCCGCAAGATACGAATGGTCGCAGAAGTTGTTCAGCGTCTGTATGAGGTGTTTCGCTAAGCGAAAGTTCTCGTCGAGGACTAGCTCGTCTTGCCGCTCGAAAATGTGTGCCATCTGTAGGGTGATCGTTTCGATGAGGCCCTCCGTATGCTCCGCGAGGTCCTGATACTGCGGTGATGAGGAGCCAGCGTCAGGTCCGATGGACAGGATCTTCTGTATCTTCTTCAGCGCTTCCACACTGCGCGCGGGGTCGCTGCTCAGGATGCTGGATATCGTGATGGTGATCTCTTCGTCTCCGCCATTCCCGATGCTCGTGGTCCTCATCCTCGTGTGCTGTACCGGCTCTGGTTCCAGCTCAGGCTCAGGCTCAGGTTCCCTAGAGTAGGAACTTCGAGGCGGAACCTCCTCGGGCATTGTAGGCTTCGGGAACGATGGCAAATTGGTCCGAGGTCGACCGAACCGCGATGGCCCGGGCAGCAAACTCTTCGGGCGCCCGATGCCAGTTGGCGAGGTTGGTGTCGGCATCTTTGAGACACTGGGAGCAGGGGATGAAGACCGTGGTAGTCCGGAGACTGGAGAAGCAGAACGCATCGTCCGAGCAGGGGATGCCGGCCGCGTCAGTCTCGAAGATGGAGGGTTTGAAGGGCTCGCAGCTCTGGCGATTCCGCCTATTCCGCCGATACGCGGTCGAGCCAGAGACGGCGATGCGGATCGTGGCACACCACCGGCTAACCTGGATATTGTGGGGTTTGTAGGTGCCGGGGGTTCCGCCTTCTCGTGATTACTGGGACCGGCCACTCGCCGCAAACGTTCTTCCAGCTGGGTCTTGTCCTTGGGAGACATGGGCCCTACGTATGACCACACCTTCTCGCCAACAAGAGCATACACCTCACTGTGAACAGGTTAGTTAGACAGTTGCGAATATATAGATGTGCGTACCTGAGCACAGAAAGAGCCGACTTGCGAACAGTGGCGTCCTTATCAGATATCATGCTAGCAATCGCAGGACACGCCTTGTTGGGTTCCATCGCACCCATGCCGGACTTGTTGACGATGTTTGCCATCTCATCGAGCGCGCCCTGGCGCGTCTTGGCGACTTTGGACTTGAGACCGTGGTCTAGCAGAATTTGGAAGATGCGGCTGTATGGGTACAACATCAGGAGTCCCTGCATGATGTGCTGCACACGCGAACGGACTTGTTCTCGGGCATCTCCGAGCTGTTCGATACGCCTCAGTAAAAATAGTACAAATCATAGAGCCTAACACACCTTGTGCACCAGGGTTGGCAAAAAGCAGAGAGCTTCAGCATCCGAAAGCTCGTAGCTCACATGTCTCATGAAGGCCATGATGGCATCCACGGCATCGAGACACTTCGACATGAGGCTGGGCTGCGGTTCGTGGATCTTGATAGACACATATTTCAGCGGAAGGTCGATGTTCGCCAGACAGACCATCTCCGCCGCATCGTCGCCATTACTCGCTGACGCGTACAGGTCACATATCATTCCAAGACCCTGCATGTGATCGTTGACTGCGTGGTGGTCGTGACTAAACAGCCTAGACAGCAGGTCCTTGGAGGCATATGGGCTCCATCTGGCTCTGCAGAAGCTCCGCAAGATCCTTGCGCGTCGCGCCGCCCTCGTTGATCCAGCGCGTCGCATCCCGGCTGAGACGAACCTTCTTCGCGTCCAAGTTCGTCCCGTGGAATGGGAGGGAAGAGGAAGGAGGTGGCGTAGCCGCAGCAGGACGAGCGACCGTACCGGGACGTTTGAGGCCACCCATGCCGCCTTTGCCAGCAAGTCGAGAAGATGTGCTCTGTTCCACTGGAGTCTCGGCGCGGGACTCTGGTCGCGAGCTCCCTGTAGGAAGCTTTCGCCGAACACCACCTAGTCGACTAGCTGTCTTGGGGGGAGCCGCGACAGGAGGAGGGGACGGCGGTGGGCTAGGCTGCCTGACCGATACGGTAGCAGCCGGTGCCGCCTTGCCCTTCGGCGCCGCTTTCAGAGCTGGCGGCGGAGGAGCGGCGGCGGCTGCCGGTCGAGCAGCGTTGATGAGGGGCACTGCGCTGGTACGAGATGCAGGCTTCAGGGAGTTGGTCGCGTGCAACACATGGTCGAACCCTGCACCGATAATCAAGGCTGGCAAGAGCGCTTGAGCGCCTTTCCGGACTTCGGTATTTCTGTCGTCGAGCGAATGGACGACAGCGTTTGTCCAAGGGCTGAGATCCAGAGCTGACGTAGGTTCATGCTCTTTGAACCACTCTACAAGCCAGTGTAAAAGGTTACCCTTCTGCAGGGGGTTCTGGGCCTCCAGAGCGGATGCGATGCCCGAGATCATAGGCTCGACTCCATCGCATGCATTGGCGATTGCCGTGAGCGTGTTCAGTGCAGCAGTCCGGATGGGTGCTTTCTGGTCAGCCAGCACTGTCGCGACAGGCTGAACAAAAAGACGAGCATGTTTCTCGAACGGCTTGCCCATCCCGGTGGCAATGCGCGCAACAACGTCAAGAGCGAGGGACTGGACGGCTTTATTGGAGTCGGTCACCCTCGCTTTCAACACAGCGCCAATTTCGCCTACAGACGGATGAGCACAATCCGACCGACACAAAAATGGGAGCACTGACCCATGCCAGACTTCAATCGCTTATTGGATCCTTGGTCCAGGATAGCCTGTAAACCTTCCAAGGCCTCTTTCTTGGTCTTCCACGCATCAGATTTAGCATCAGCTAGAATTGTTGTGCCCTTCATCAACGCATCCAGTTCCACTCGAGGGAAGAGGTCATCGAGAGCATCAGCAGGGGCAGCGCCGCCTTTGCCTCCAGCAGGTGCTGCCGCCATCTGGGACACGTCGACTGATGTTCGAGTAGGTTCAGGCGCGGGGGTACCCTCGACCTTGTCGAATTCGGAGTTGATGGTGTTGAGCAGCTGAGGGTTCAGGTCCTCAAGGAGATCTTTGATACCTAGTAATATCATCAGCCACTCGCACGTCTAAAGCGCACACGTTGACTCACTGGACCCGGCGAACAGTCTGACCGTAACGAGAGTCTTCGTGGCACTCGTACGCACAGCGGCGTTGGAATTGCTCAGAGCCGTCTTCAAAAAGTCGATGAGACTGCGCAATGATACGCCAGCGATGCCGAATTCTGTCAATGCTGTGCCAATCCACGCGATAGCGTCCGCCAGAACTTTCGGAGCTTTCTGCTTGGACAAAGGGTCGTACGCTGCGACTAGAGTGAGTGGATAGCAGTGGAACGTGTAAGTGTGCTAACCTTGGTTGAGTACAAACTGCAAGGAAGTCTTCTCCGCGAACGCCATCAGACCGTCACCGGCAGGCTTCTTCAGCTTCAAGTCGCCAAGCTTCTCGGACATGTGCCCAGTACATAGAGCGATGCAGGATCGACCGAAGGAGGGGCATTGCTCTGCGAGGCGTGCGAATATTCCGAACATCTTCGCCGAAACTTGAAAGTTCTTCTCCGACCAGCCCTTCTTTGCCAAGGCCCGCACAAGTACTTCAGCATCGAGGCCTTCGATGGCGTCGTTCAGCCAAGCATCCATATCGTCAAGGGCCGCTATACGAGTCTTCCAGTTGGAATCGGCGAAGCCCGCCAGCAAGTTGGAGGGTATCATATCGGCGGCAAGAGCTTCTGCGTCTTCCGGCGTGTGCTTGTACTTGAAGTTGTCGAGAGCACCTGCAGGGGCAGGTGGGGGTGGCTTGGACGACTTAGGAGCGGCAGAAGGAGGGAGTTTCTTGACTGCAGGGGCGGCAGAAGCCGGTGCAGAATCTCCGCCTGCGGCAGCAGGCTTCTTGGCCTAATTGTGTTGTGAGTGTTGTGCCAATAGAGAGAAGTTGAGGGCGTACCGCAAGTCGAGCTGGAGGCTTTGCTACCTTCTTGGGCGGGGGTGCAGGTTCATCTTCCGCGACAGCGGAAGCTGCTGGCTTTGCGGCGGGCTTTCCGGCGGGCTTCTTCTTCGGCGCAGCAGCCGGCGGTGCCGCCGCAGTAGACGGCTTGGGAGCACCACTACCGGCCTTGCTCTTCACAGTTGCTTTCTCGAAAGCCTCTTTGACCTTGACCTTCCGAACGTCCGCCATACCGTCCATGATAGGGTTCAGCGGCCTTTCCCCGACCATCTTCATCAATGTACCGCAGCATACGGCGGCTTCGTCGCGAGCGCCCGCGAAACTGTCTTCCATCAGGACGGCCAGAGTCTCTGCTAGTGGCTTGATCTGCGCTGGCTGTATAGGAGTGGTCGCCGTTGATAGACACCGGCCGAGGAACTTCAACGTTCCTTCTTTCACCTGAGGGTTCTTGTGGGTCAGACCCGCGTTCAGGTCCGGGATAATGTCGGGCAAGGTAGTCTGTCGAGGTGTCAGCTATACAGGAACGAGAGCTATGTACGAGACTTGCCGTGGTGAAAACCGCGTCCAAAGATGCACCAATCGCGTCAGTGACGGCCGCCTTTCTCTCCTTCAGGCGCTCGATCATGGGAGGAACGATAGTTTCCCTGAAGCGGCCGAACGGGGCCATCACACCCTTCGCAAGATGTTCCATGGCAGCCGCCGCTGTCTGCACGCAGGCGACATTTGCGTCGGATTGTATGCGCAGAGCCAGAGCTCTAGCGACCTCTCCTAGTTCTTGGGCGTCTTTGATACGAGGAGTTGCGGCGAAAAGCTCAGCCATGGCATCCAATACTTCCTTCCTCTCCTTCCACTTCGACGAGCCCAAGGGACCTTGCCACGAGGGAGGGAGCTTGGATATAACATCCACGACCTCCGCGAAGGCACGCGGGTCATCCAGTGCTGTGTCTAAGACGATATCAACCGACTGTACTAGGTTGCAGACTTGCGTACGCACCTGCATCTTCCTCGTCTTCTGGTGCCTCTTCGCCTGCCTCTGCTGCAGCTTCTGCCTCGCGAGCGTGAGCGCGCGTCATGCGCTCCGGCTTCAAGGTCCCCTTCCCTTTGCCATCCTTCTCCAACGCTTCGAATGCTTCATGCAATTCCTTGACTTGGACCGGCTTGAGATCGGCAAGTGCGGGCTCGATCCCAGCACCGATATACTGGTAGAGTGTATGCACGAGTGTAGTTCCTTCAGCGCGCACAGTCTTGTCCGTATGACCGAACATCTTCGACAACGCCTTCATGATTTGCTGGGGTGGCGTCACTTGCACACCGAAGCACCTGGGGAAACATAAGCCACAGAACGCAGAGTATTGGATTGACAACGCACCGCACAATCTCCCTTATTGCAGTTATGCATCCTGCTACAGTCTTTGGCTGCTTTGCACCGAGACCTGGCAAGATATCCGCCTACATACAAGTGAGCAACTGACATCGGGCGAGTCACGACCACATACCACCACCCCAGCTCCCGCATTCTCCACCTCCACATACTGCAAGGCAAGTTCAACCGCATGGGCCCTCGTCCCTGCGCGTGTTGAGCCGAAGGACTTGTCTACGAGAGCGGGCACAACCGTCTCGCGCGTTCGCGACGCCGCTTCGCCCGCGAACTTGACGAGGGCCACCAGAGACTCCACTCCTTTCTCCTGCGCGACCACGTTCGAATCCGTTGCTATCTTCTTGAGCAGATCACTATTGCCGACGTAGGGTTTGAAGACCGGATCCTCGTCGGATGCCGAACTTTGGAACGCCTTGACGAGGGCTTCATATGCGTTGACGCGTGCTTTCCAGTTCTTGTGCACCAGCCGCTCGAATATGGGTATCGAGGAGAAGTCCTCTTCCGGGGCTGGCCCGTCCATCGCGAAATGAGGATGCGGAGAAGACGACGGGCTGGATCAAGAGAGCAAGACGCCCATCGCACAGGGCGAAATTGGCACGCGGTCCGGATCACGTGTCAAAACTCAACACGCGTCTGCCGCGACGCGTCCGACTCGCGGATTGAGATGGCAGCTATTAGTATTACTGTATGTTTATCGCGCCGCAAGAGTACCTCCTATTGACGCCACGACATCCAATATCTCCTCCGTCTCCCTGTCCACCAAGATGTCCTCCTGCCGAGCAAACTCCCTCGCGGTAGCCGCGTGCCGATCCGCCGCCGCATCGCGTTCAGCGACCATGTCCAGATTGTGATAAATCACTGAAGTCAAATATTGCACGTCCATCGTCGCTTGATACATCTGCAATGTTTTGTAGTCCTCTTCCGCTCGTGGCAGCCATTGAACAGCGTTGCGTAGCGATTGCTCTGCCAACCGTCAGCCGCAATGCGCATGCTATACATGAAGGAGCACCTACCTGTGCTGCCTCCCTCTGCAATGGTACATCGCGCAAGTGTGAAGCACGCGAAAGCGCGTTGCTCGATGTCGTCCCCGTTCATGACCTGAATGAGTTGTAGCAGAGTGGACACGGGATGGAACGATGCGATGACTTGCCTGTGGCATGATCTCCTCCATCAACCTCTTGCTACGTCTCGCCATATTAAACTCCAGCGAGACATCCGCAAGCAACATGATTGCTGGTCGATGCAAGCTCATATGCCCCAGGAACTCTGAATGCCACAATGCTGCCAACAGATTGTCCATGGTGTACGACGCCTGATCGACAGCCTATAATTGTCCATGAACAAATAACGATGAAAAATCGGGGGATTGGTACGTACGCGCATTGAAAGAACATGCAGCAGATTATCAAGCATCTTGGTCTTCTTGGTGAACGGCGCATCCATGATATAATTTCGTGGATTAAACCGGCCAGGGGGGGTTCGAGGCTTGAGAAAATCATAATACATGTGCATTTGGCCTCTTGAAATAGCGTGATGAGCAGGAGTCTGCAAAATTTTGCACAAGTACACTTACCTTCGAGTTGCGCGCAACGCCAATATATGCCATATCTCATGCGCCCACGAAGTGTAATCGTGCATCGCTAGACCACGCCACACGTTCGGCTCCAGCAACGATGCCAAAGCCTCGTCGTACTTTCCCTGACGAGCGATCTGCGGGCTTCATCGTACGGAGCTCAACGTCACGCACAACGGGGACACACCTTGTACGCCCTGTTCAAGAACATCGTAATACGGTTGTTGTCCGCACCGCCAACATCCGTGAAAGCGATGACAGTATTCTCTTCCAGCGCAGAGAGCTGCGCGCACCCAGCAGCGTTCCATACGACTGATTGCATCGCATGTGATCCCTGCTGTTCCGCTGGTATAAAGTATTCTCTGTGCTGATCAATCCATTGGTCGAAGAGAGCCATGGCCTCCACTATCCGGCGGAAGGAGACAAACAGAGGCTGGCCCTGAAGGTCTGTCAGCCATTGCAGTTGCAAAAAAGAAGATGGCGACAGACATGTTGCTCGTTCATCAGCTTTTTTACGTCAGCAAGGACTTCAAAGGGGTGTAGATGGGGCTGTATGTCGTTCAGCGGAGGACGATCTTCTTCGTCCTTCAGTGGAAGCCGTCGTTGCAATCTGACATTCGTATGAGCGAGTTTCTAATTGTGATGGCAAGCTCTTTCACGCACCCAAGGGCGGCTTGAAGCGTCAACTTGTCGCCGACGGTTCGCGCTAATGGGATACAATCCGCGAGATACTGTATGCCGCATGTATGAGCGCAACTAGCAGTCAGATTGTTTAGGACATACCCTCTGGCATGTTCCATACTCGCCGCGCAAGAAGTGCGCTCTCGCGTTAGCGAGCGCGTCATGTTGTCGCAAGCCACTGTAGGACTTGATCAACGATTGTCTTCGCAGTTAATCACTGAGCTCACGATTGGTTCCCTTCGTGAAACCTCTGATTGAAGAACTGATGCAGCTGCTCTGTCGTAGTCATGATTTCGCCCACGACGAGGCCTTTCTCCGCTCTTCATACTCGCGTCAGCGTTCCCGGTCGATATCGAGCGACAAAACTGGCCAGACGTACACTTCCATCGGATCATGTACTGCGTACGTGCGGTTGTCATCCGGAGTCTTGAACAAGAGCGTACTGCTATTGCTCAGGAAGGTTTTCTCCATGTTCTCGTAACCGTCCTGCGCGCCACTCGTACACCACGCTTGATGCGCGCTCTGCAGCCGCGCAACACCGGTCGAGGAGAGCTTGATGTATGATACCCACATGCGACGACAAAAGAAGCCGAAAATGGACCGGCGAGCCTGAGAGAAAGGGGACTGAGATTTAGCTAGGGTGTAGCGCCTGAGATGCCATGCATACCAGAATGTAGCTGGTCTCTTGAAAGCATTAGTAAGAGATATAACCAAGATGAGATACACGCTCACCTCATCTTCGCCATCGTCGATTGAGCTCTTTGCAAAGCCCGAGATGCCTGCATGGAAGTGATGCATGAGGTGGGGTGGCGCAACGATGATAGGCCAGCATACGCTTCATGAAGTCGTTAAGCACCTCCGCTGACTTAAAGCTCTGATACTGTTCACACTAAGTGGCATCTCAGTACCTGTAGCAAAACCACGTACCTTGACCGACGTAGCCCACATCCACGCCTTCACCGCGACACGATCGCCTTTTCCTGGCCAGTCCCTCAGCGCATCCATAAGCTCCTCGTGCGATCGCGGTTGCGCAACCTGCCGGATCATGCAAGAGCATTAAGCCCCTCCTCCTTCATGGCACAACCTAGCCCGCACCTCGGATATCTCCTTCAACAAGACACGGTATGCGTGTAAGACGAAGTCGGACGGCAGCTCATTCTCACGAGATGAAAAGATTCTCTCGATGACAATCAAGAGATTGATGTGATGGGGCCGAATCGCGTGCTGTCTGGAGGAAATATACTTGGGCGCCGTCATGGCGAAGATGCATAAATGCGAAAGACAGCAAGAGCGCGTCGACGCGTCGACAATGGAAGCGCGGGCCGTATAGCCGGGGCTCCCACGCCACCCAACGCAAAGACTTCAACGTTTCAACACAGGAGATGAACCATCGGCCAGTCACCTTGCAAGCCGACACAGCAAAGCAGACATATTGGATATAGGCATATAATTACAATCATCCTGTTCGTATAGATCATCCGCTAATTATCCAAAAGCAGCACGAACTTCGTGCTGCTCCTTTCCCGCTCGACCGAGCAGCAGCCCACCTACAGCTTCGCACCTACGCTCATAGTCAGTACCAGCCTACCCACGCCATTGGACACACTCACCTGGAGGCATCTGCCTTAGCGCCTGCCTCACCCCAAGGTCGCTCAACACGTCCTCCGCGCCTCCTAGCAAAGCATCGAAGGCAATGACCCGGTGATACTGTAACACTTCATCAGCAGATTCTCAAGCCAGAATAAAGAGGGCGTGCGGCATACATGCTCGATCAGCTTCCCCATCCCGGTCTTGCTAACGCCTCGCCCACCGAAGATCTGCACTGCATCGCGCGCCGTATCCTGCGCGCATGATGTCGAGTACGACTTGAGGAAGCAATTTGGCTAAAACGCAGTGTGAGCAAGAGTTAATCTGGTACACGACGACAAACCGCCGCCGTGCGACAGATTTGAACCCCATACTCACCCTGCAAGTTTACTTGCCTGCTGCCCATACGACATGTTGCACATTTGGTATGTGATGTTCTCCAGCCAGTTCTGCACGCTCTCGGACTTGGATATCATCGCCGCGAGCTTGTTCCGGATGACCGCCTGGGCATGTAGGGGCTTGCCGAAGGCTTTGCGCTGGGTACACCATTTCAAGCATTCCTCCACTGGCGGTGAAAAGTCAAGTCAATCGTAGCGTCAGACGTTGCCAGCCCTGTACTAACCAATACCACGCTGACTCCGGGCAGAAGAGCAGCACATCACCCAGCGCTCGTGATTAAAGTTGCTAAAGTAAGTTAGGTGCGTTGGGTCATTTCTGATGTGGAGACGGCGTACGCACCTGAGCATGACAAAAATTCCACCGCCTTCCTCGCCGAGAGTGTTTTCGACGGGTACGCGTACATCTGGTCATACATGTGTTGAGCAAGACCACGAAGATATGTAAGCAGCACCTACTCTCAAGGGTGATGAACGCCGTTCCGGCTGCAGCAGAGTAACTTGTCTTGATATGCCGCGTCTCGACGCCGGGTCCACGTTCCACGAGAATGACTGTGAAGCCATCCTATAATCCGAGTGGTAAGAATCCGGCTATCTCTGCCACCCGATATGGCGAACTTACCTCCGTCTTGCACCCCACAGTGAAATAATCTGCAAAGGTGCCGTTGGTGATCCATTTCTTCGTTCCGTTGATAATCCACTCCTTCCCGTCCTCGCTCTTCACGGCTGTCGTTTGCAGCCCAAAGACGTCAGAGCCTGCCTGCGCTTCGGAAATGGCGAGGCAAATAAACTTTTTCGCCTGGAGCACCTCCGGCACGACCTTCGCTTTGAGCGCGTCGGACCCAAAGTTGAGGACAGGGGGAAGGCCGATGACCTTTCCCCCAAGCAGACCGTCGCCATATCCGCGAGCGCCACAACGAACGATTTCTTGCGTGATAATGAGCTGAGGAAGTTGGTGAGAAAGCAGGATCAGGGAGACGGGAGGCAATGTACCTCGTGGAAATAGTCAAACTCTTCTGGTTTGACGAGACCATTCATCAAGGTTAGCCCGCGGAGGTGCTTGCCAGGTCCCATGCGCATTGCATGTAAGTTAACTTCACTGGTGTACTTGTCAGCAGCCGTACGATCGCGACAGGTCCTTGTCTACGCACGCCATCTTGTCAAGCACCAACTGGCTCGGGCGCTTGCCATCCTCCTCCCGCGCCTGTGCGTCCGGAATGATGTACTTCTCGCAGAACACACGCACGGCCTTTTGGAATTGGCGGTGGTTCTGGAATTAGGCGTGAGTGAATAGGTGCTCGCTCGCCATCAAGGGCAAGGGCAGCGCACCTCCGTGTAGTACGGGCTCTGATAGCCCTTTGCCAGCCAGGTGGGCTCTGCGTAGGGCACCTGGCTGGGCTCGCCGCGCAAGAAGCTGTCTGTGCAGATGCTTTCCTCGCCTGCTATGGTGCCGATCTGCAGGCGCTTGGCCTTGGGGTTCGCGATGACTTCATGGCGGTGAAGGGAGTAAAAGGCATCGGTTGCATCCTGGCCAGCTGCCTGCCTTATGAGCATCGCGTCGCGCCGAAGTGTGGGGCACGCACCAATCTCTGGGTCCAGGAGGACTGAGGCACCACCTGGATGAAAGTCCTTGAACTTTGTGAGGTCGTACACTTTGGCGTCTACGACTATCCACTGCGTGAACGGTGAGCAGCAGACTACGAGACATACATGCGAGGGACGTACGAGGTCTCCATCCTTGTTATGCTACGCGACTCGGGTAAACAGCTGCACATGGAACGAGGACGTTCGCGCACCTTTGCGACTTCGTCGCGAGTGAATTGCTGGAGCTCCTTGGTAGCCATGGGAAGTGGATGCAAGTGTAGACGGCCGGTGTTGCCGGACAGATGATGTGGGGTCAAGAGCAGCTAAGTACTGTAGAGCCACATGTGATTCCCCTCGGCGCTTACTTACTGGGGCGAATCTCATTGGTCACTTGCTGATCCTGGGAGCGCGACCATTCAACAATCCCTCGAGATGGAGGAGCATTTCTCCACAACAGCGGACATGCGATATAAGTAACTCGAGCATCTGAATCTGGGCGGCGCTCTATTGAATTTTATCCGGTTGCAGGACGGAGGAGGAGTCCGAGGACGGCAGTCTCGCAGCGCAGAGACTCATCGGAGTCATCGGAGTCAGAGATGCCTGCTGAGACGGACCGGAATTACCGAGCCACGCGGCTCGCACGCGATCCGATTTTGTGATCGGCGACCCATCATCACTTCACTTCTCAGAGCCCTGGTCATGGCAGCACACACCAAAAAGCGCGCAGCTCCTGCGAGCAATGTATGTGGAACTTATCATGAACTTGTCTATATCTGACTATTGAAGGCACCAGCAAAGAAACGCAAGCTGAGTGGGAAGCCCAGTAAGGACGTTCCCAAGAAAATCAAGGCATCCGAACGCAAGACAGTTCCCCTCGCGCCTACCGCCAACGATGGCAGTGCTTCCGATGTCTCTGAAGAGGACGTTGAGCTCGTAGATGCCTATGGACAGGCAGCTAGCTTCTTGACGACACTTGACACGAAAGCAATAGCACGGTGCGTTGCGCGCTACCTCGCTCCCTCGGACTCTGATTTCTTGCAGGAGCAAGGGGGAAACGCAACGCCTGCACGATTTACACAAGCCACAACGCCCAAAGAAAGTTTTGGACGACGATCTACCCCCCGTTGATTCTGATGGCGAGCCCGATGATGGAGGAGCCTGGAGCTCGGACATGGCCGAGGACGACGAGGACGACGACGAGAGCCTCATAGACTCTGACTCTGATGCCGAAATGCCCTATGAAGCCGCCCCCCGCACCGCATTCAAGCCGACAAGCGAGTCTAGCGGCATCTCGCGTTTACCCATCAAGCTTGCTGATGGACGCGTGCAAAAGACTGGCGCGCAGCCCATGGCTCCTTTATCATCTGGCGAAGACGCGCAAGAGTCTTCAGACGAAGAGGAGCGCGAGCCACTCCCGAGACCCCTGGCAAATGATGTTGCTACTGCTGCTCGATTCGGCCGTCCTGCCGTCGCGGACGTGATTTCCACAAAATCGCGCAAAGCTCGCCTGCAGCTGGCAAAGGATCAGATAGCAGGCATCTGTCAAGATATCGTGGCCGAACCGGAGAACAGTGTTCGTCCATTCACGCTTCATTCGTTTTCTTTCGACTCTAACTTCAGATTATAGCTCGGTCTTCTCAAGCGCCTTCATAGCTTCTCCCTGCCCGATATCACCACTCCATCGCAGTCCGCGCCCGTTCGCAATGACCCCATCATACGCAAACTCGCCATTCTCTCTCAACTCGCCGTATTCAAGGACGTCATTCCCGGCTACCGCATACGTGCGCTTACGGAGAAGGAGAAATCCGAGAAGGTCAGCCAACAAGTTTCCCGCCAGCGCGAGTTTGAGCAGGGGCTCGTGGGCGTGTACCAGATGTACCTTCGCGCTCTGGAGGCTGAGATAAAAGGTACGTATAATGGCCTGAATCATGCAGCTCTTCTCACCGCACGTCCAGCCCGTTCCGACTTGGCCGAGGTGTCATTGCAATCCATGTGCACGCTGCTCAAAGAGGTCACACATTTTAACTTCCGCACGAACCTCATGAGCTGCATCGTGGCGCGCCTGAGCAAAAAATCCTGGGACGCGTCCTCCGACCTCTGCCGGTCGACCATCAACATTGTCTTCCGCGCGGACCAGTCGGGCACGCCTTCTCTGGAGATCGTGCGCCTGCTGAACCGCATGGTGAAGGAGAAGCACTTCCAGGTGCACCCCAATGCGCTTGAATGCCTGACGAATCTCCGCCTTATGCGGGAACTGGGGTCCGTCAGGGCAAGCCAGAGCAAAGTGGATAGAGACCCGGATCAGCAAGGCAAGGCGAAGGGAAAGAAGGGAAAGAAGCAAGACAAGGCGTACTTGAGCAAGAAGGCGCGCAAGACGCAAAAGGAGCGAAAGGAGATCGAACGCGAAATGCACGAGGCAGAAGAGGTGGTGGATCACGAGGAGCGACAGGCTATTGTAGATTTATTTGTCTTGCTGCGTGACTGTTTTGCTGACGATTCCTCTAGCACACGGAAACTCTCAAACTAATATTCGTGCTATATTTCCGGATATTAAAGCAGCCAACATTCACACCACTCCTACCAGCTGCGCTACGTGGTATCGCCCGCTTTGCCCATCTGGTCAACATCGATTTCTTCCGCGACCTTATGGCTGTCCTGCGGGAGCTCGTTGACCGCAGAGCATCAGACTCTGAGGAGCACGCTGCAGATGAAGGCGCCGAGCTTTACGTTCGACTGTTGTGCATAAACACGGCGTTCGAGTTGCTCTCTGGACAAGGTACGCATGGACGATGCACGCATGCATTTCTCTGACCCTTGCCTCCGCCTCCAGGTGAAGCCCTCGACATCGATCTCAGCGACTTCTACACTCGACTGTATACCCTCATCATCCCACTCTCTATGCACGTTGCGTCGGCACCGCACTCGTCCACACAACGTTCGCACACCAACCCCAACGATATCGCGAACCTCCTCCTTACCATGCTCGGCAAGCACATGCCGCCGCGTGCGTTAGTGCCGGCTTTCGCCAAACGGCTTGCAACTGCGTGTCTGGTCCTGCCAGCAGCGGCTGCCGTCAAGGCACTGGAGGTCGTTCGCATCTTCGCCGTACGGGATATGCGAGTACAGGGAATGATCGTTGGGGACGGCGGAGACGATGTGGGCGGGTACGACGGCATCAGAGGACGGAAGGTAACAGTGGCGGCAGGCTTATCTGGTGTTGGAAGCGTCTTGGGCGCCGCTCTAGACGACCCGACGCTGGTGGACTCGCTGAATCGGTCGGCGGCGCTGTGGGAGGTCCGGACACTGCAGCAACATAGCGACCAGGGCGTACGGGATGCGGCTACGCGGTTAGTTGCAGCTGGAAAGGGTGTGTCCGACTAGAGTGTTTACATCTGTTTGTGGCAATGGGACTACATGCTGTACGTCATTGCACTTTGCCTCCTTGTCGTCTGATCTTCCTCCTCCCGTCGATCTCATTTCGTGTATCTTCCCAAGGTATGGATGTTTCATTGCATTCCCATTGTTTCTATCAGAGCAACGTTGATCAGCAATATGAAGGTGCGCTTGTCTATATTCTTTGACTTGTCGGTGTGTGCGGCATGAGCACTGGTTCCGCGGAGCCTGATCACGCGACGTCTACTGTTGACGATCCTTTCCGCGGGCGGAAAGCCCTACAGCTGGCATGTCTCGACTACTGTCTCGCGGATGCTGTTATATTCTGTCTTGGGCGCAGCTATATAGATCAACTGTGATCATACTCTGTCGCTGTACGGCATTTCCCCGCCCCAGCTCGCGCCGCGAATATTTCAGCGCCCCGCCTTTGCACGATGCTTCCCACATTTCTCGTCGTGGCTCTCGCCCTGGGCGGCGCTCGCGCATTTCCGCTGGGAAACCCGTGCCCAGCGGGTTCCTTTTCGCCCAATGGATTCACTTCAGGCGGGCAAACCAGTTGCGAGCCCTGCGTGAAGGGAACCTACCAGCCCGGTGGGTGTCATCCTAACTTTCCTACGCCGTGCTCTGACTATACTATCAGAGACTGGAAAGACGGTTTGCCTCGACGCTGCTGCAGGTTACTACGTGCCGGCGACGGGTGTGCTCGAGCAGACTGAATGCCCCGCTGGTCATTTTTCTGCTGAGGGCAAGGCGCACGCTTGTGAAGCTTGTGACCTTGGCTCCTATCAGCCTGGTAAGCCGTAGCGCGAGAGCGTCAAACGGAAAGTCTCATAAATCAACAGCAGCCGGACAGCCTGCTTGCATAGCAGCGGAGGTTGGCACATATATCAACGTTTACGCAGCCACGCGTACGTTGCCCTGTCCCGCCGGCACATATCAGGAAGAAGCCGGGCAGTCCAGATGTAAGGCTTGCCTTTCGGGGACGTTCAACTCGATGTCAGTACCATCTTCCACTGCTAGTTGAACGCTTCCGCTGATACTTTTACAGCCAAGGCGCGGAGGCTTGCTGCCCATGCTGTGCGGGCACGTTCTCCGGACCAGCCTCCGCTCGCTGTGATGTGTGCCCCTCGTCTCGGCCATTCTCCAAGCCAGGCAGCGGAGACGACGTCAACTGCAAGGCGTTACCGTACGGCTCAGACACCATCAGCCCTCATGGCGTGGGTTTCGCGTACGACAGCTGCGAGGTGAAGATGGTGTTTGGCTCGGCGACATGCCCAATTACGGGTGGAACGCTGGGGGCTGGCCTGACGCTCAACCCTCAGGCGCGGTTTGTCATTGAATGATTCGAGTAAGTACTAGGGATTTAAAGGACGACGATCTAGAGACGAATCAAGGACGTAAGTATGCTGTATAGTACTCCCCTCACATTGTACATGCCGCTCAAGCACGATCTGAGCACTATCAATATTTTCTGGGCTTCACCCTCACAAATATATGAACCGTAGCCCATAACGCAATGTTACAGTCACCTCGAGTTCGCTAAATTCAAAGCGGACGAAGCCTGGACTGTGGCAATCTGTGGCAAACACTTCAACCGCCTAATCGTGGCGGGCGATGTTTATTCGTCAGTTCGAGGCCGAAATCTTATAATAAAATGCTGTATACTCACCAGCCGACGTTTGATCACTATACGCAGGCCAGCGACGATGTGCTCAGCCTTGCTGTTTGTCTCCCGCGGCAGACGTTCCTTGCTGCAGGCTAAATGAAGACTGTGAAAAACTAGGTTCGGAACAAGCCCCTCTGATCCGACACACGCGAGGTACTTTCCTTATACAGTAATTAGAAATACCTCCGCGAGTGCCGCGAGCAGAGGGGCTTGGACCAAGATCCATCATTTCGCGACTACAATCGTCGGACTCTGTGTCAGCGACGCGACCACGCAGCGCTTTGTTATCTCGCATCCATGTTTTTGAGATACTGATCTATTGTTTTGCGAAAAAATTACCACGCTACTATAACCAGTCACGACGTAAATAGCCTGCAAAGTGAGGTCTTGTAAAGTGGTTCTCCCCCTTAGAAGGATGTACGATACAATAATGCAGCCATAGAACGAGATTGTGAGAAACCTCTGGCACGCTCTGTCTCCTCTGTAACTTGATTCCTGTAATTTTATACAGGCGCCAACGGCGCAACCACACCCCAGAAAGGCGTGCCGTCCATCCGATCCACTATTTGTACCCCTCACAAAGGTTGTATGCACCCTGCGGCCCTGGTGGTACTTCAGCAGTGCTTTTCACTTGAGATGGTGATTATGAGCACTGATTGTCGAGGTACCATGCTCAGATGTACAGTGGACGCGATGTCGAAGAGCGTCCTACAAGACATGCAGGTCGCGCAAGAGTTTAAGGTCGAATTCCCACGGTTCAAAGGCGGTCACAGGGCGCGTCACGGGCAGTTGTGCGAGCTCTCCTAGACCATCCACGAGAGGGAGTTCAGTGTGCGCCTCATGTTTACACTTATACTACCTTATATTGGTACATATCCTAATTTTGAAACATCTCATTGCAAGCTTAACTTGGTGCGAAGGCAGAAGAATTGGCGAGCGTGACCACACTTGAACATGGTATATGAGCTGCCGTCCTTCGACTATACATGTCGCGCTTGCACGATTCGTTAGCGCCGTTTCTGAGCTTTTTGAAGCGTATTTTATCAGGTTCATCGGCGAAGTACAAGGGGAGGGGCACTCTGTACAATGTAGTCACATCAATCCTGATCTCTGAACAAGCCCCTTCTGGCGAAGGTGACGGCAGTCGCCGCCAGGGGCTTGCGCCGAACCTAGTGAAAAACTTAGGGGTATTTACGTGATCTCGGCCCGAAGCCCGTGCCAACACGCCTCAACGCGCTTTGTCACGTTTGGTCACGTCACGATACGCGCCACTTCTCGACTGCCAATGCCATGGACCGCGACGACCCAATCACCCAGTTCTTCCCAGGCGACGAGAATGTCGACCTGTACGCGGTGTTTTCATTACCAAATGCTGCTACTGTCGACGAGATTCGAAAGTCTTACCGCCGCCTGGCCCTCGTTCATCATCCTGACAAGCACACGAACTCCAGCGAGACGGCGAAGGCAGACGCTGCGCTCAAATTTCAGCAGGTCGGCTTCGCGTATGCGGTGCTGAGCGACGAAAAACGGCGCAAGCGGTACGACCAGACTGGTCGAACGGACGAAGGCTTCGACGATGTGACCGGCGAAGACGGCTGGGAGGCATACTTCGAGGACCTGTTCGATCGCGTAACACGCGGTAAGCTAGATGAGATGAAGAAGGAGTATCAGGGTACGCGTTGCGCTCAATTACGTTTTTGCACATACTAATATGGTGCGTCAGGCTCCCTCGAAGAGGTCGAGGACATCAAGTCCGCTTACATTCAGACCGACGGCGACATCGGGGAGATTATGACCTACATCCCACACTCTACACACGACGACGAGGCGCGCTTCATCATCATCATCAGCGGTCTCATCGCGAAGGGTGACATCCCGACGCTGAAGACCTGGGAGAGGAGCAGCAAGGATGAGAAGGCGCGCCTGGTACGCAAGAAACAAAGCGACGAAGAAGCAGCAGAAGCGGAGAAGCTTGCCAAGGAGCTCGGCGTATGGGATGAATTCTACGGCACCGGAAAGATGGGACAGCGGCGGGGGAAAGGCAAAGGCAAGGCAGCCGCACCAGCTGACGACGACGAGGAAGACACCTCCGCATTGCAAGCTCTTATTCTGAAGAAGAAACAGAAGAGCATGTCCAGCAGCTTCCTCGATGGCTTGGCCGCGAAGTACACCGAACCACCGAAGTCAAAGGCACGCGGAAAGAAGAGGGGTAAGGCGGAAGGCGACGAGGGGGAAGAAGCGAGTCCGAGGAAGCGGAAGAAAGCGAGCGTCCCAGACCCTCCTGATATCGACGATGACGAGTTCGCGAAGATACAGGCGAGGCTCACAAAGGGGAAGGCGTCGTCGAAGGAGCAGTCGAAGGCCCCGAGATCCAAAGGCAAGACGAGGAGGTAGAGTGTTGTCCGGTCCCACGTAGCTCCTGGTGCCATGTATTTCTATATCTTTATCCTCGACTGCTGCACTTCTCTTGCGCGGTCATAAACCAAGCCAGGCCCGATCCACGCACACCACTGCAGTCGAACTTTCCTCGACAAGAATTCCACATCATGTACATAGCTTTACAGATACCGAACTGAATCTATGCCCAAACTCCTCCGCGCGTGAATGATAGCTACCAGCTCCTTGATGCTCTCCTCCAGAATGACAACGTTGTCCAACAACTGCGAAAGCGTCACGGTCGGCGTTTTCTCCTGCACATCCTCTGCCTCCTCACGTGAGGCGTGCGGCTCCGTTTTCCCACTCCACCCAGAGCTGAACACATCCTCGTCTTCCGGCACCCATGCCATGGATGATTGCGAAGGCGTCCAGGGTCCAGACGTTGGCACAGGCGCCACGAAAGGCTCGACGTTGATGGCGCCCGTTCTGCGGTAATGTGGGCCAAAGGGACTCGCTGAGACGCTGGACGGCCCCGTACCGCGGCGCGGCGGCGTAGTCGGCTCAGCTGCTAACATCGGCTTCTGCGGGCGGCTCTTCCGCGGGGTAAGGTCCTGCAGGAAGGATACGAATGAAGACGACGTGGTCGGCTTTTTCGCTGGCTTCGGGCGCACGGGCTCCTGGACAATCGGGATGACCTGTTCGCCCCCCATTTCGAACGCAAGACTCAGTGCGTCCGACAGGTTCTCGGAGAATAGGAGGCCCTGGCGCCGCTCGAGGAGGTACCTGTCGAAGTTATCGACCAGCTGGCGATAGCGCTCAAGCTGCGCCACGAGCCCATGGAAGATTGTGTGAACAACCGGCCGCGAATTATCGTCGACGCTGGATGCGGGGGAGGAACACGAGGTCCTTCTCCAGATCCTCCTCTATCTTGAAGTCAATAGAGCGATCGTCGCCGTCGTCCATGGGCACGGACACCGACTCTGACTTGTCTCCCGCAGATGATTTATTGTGAGCGAACGTCAGCCACCCGGCAAGCGAGCGGTCAGGATGGTGTGCAAGAGTGGCGAGCACACCGGTCAGAGTCATGTTGTACTCCGGCGTATTGGAGAAGAACTTGCGTAAGGACTCCAGCAGCAAGGTGATAATGGGGTCGTTCACGTTGAGCTTGTGCTTCATTTTGCGCCGGACGTCCTCGTCAAGATCCAACTGATATGTCGGCTGGGTTTGTATCGAAATCAGGGCATCGCGCAAGTAGTGGTCGTAGCCGGTGCTGAACGCATCTCCACTGTGAGATGGGTCGACTCTCGAGATCAGCGTCATGTACAGGCCCATCTCGCGTTCATGCGTTGAGTACGTTGTCTCCGGCTGGAAGAACATGGGATGATGGGAGGGCATGGTTGTGTTGAGGTCGTCAGTCCGCAAAGACGGGTTGAATGGATCATCATCATCATCATCATCATTAATCGGTGAGGTCGCCAGAGCGCTATTGTCAAGGGCGGGGAAGGGGAACGAGGTCGCTCGAGGGTCAGAGGTCACGATGAGCAGCTTGTCCACACAGAGCTGGGGATGTTGTGTGAGCATGGTCTGCAGGAGTTGCACTGCCGAAGTGGACGTCGGCTGTGACTTTGAGCGCAGGTTGAGAGCAGCAGATCCTTGAGCGTGAAGCGTGCCATGGCAGTGGGATATTCTGACTGCCTTCGGGCATCAGGGGCTTCCATCTCCAGCAACGCCATCGCCGTACTGCGCCGTCTCCGTGACTTCGCCGTCTTGTCGACGGAGGCGGGCCTGTGGAGTGCTGGTGCAGCATCCAGGTTGATCGTCGACTGATGACGCGGACGACGAACGACGTCGTCGTTGTCCTCGCTCATCAGGAAGTCCACCAAGAGATCGCCAAGCTGGCCATCGCGGAGAGTGCGAATCATGACTTCAATGTAGGACATGACGGCTACGGCACTCCCATCTGCATCGGAGCACTCCAGCACAGAGGGGTACACCACGTTCTCCAAGAAGATGCGCCGTACAGCATCCATTATCGACTGCACGATCGCCGGGCCCATCGCGGACGCGACATCGGCATCGTGGACGATATTCCGGCGCAGGACATCTTGAAGGAACTCGAGGAGCTTCAGGAAATGGTCCAGCTGCACCTTAAAGTCGGGGTTGTACGCGTCCTCCACGCCCATCGCTCGCGAGCGCTGCCGTTGTTCCTCTACTTCCTGCTTCTCCTCATCTGTCTCGGGACCAGTTCCACCAATCATCATGCCGCTGCCGGGGCCGGCATCGGGCGTATTCAGCAGCCGGTACTCGAGCTTGGAGGGAAGCAGAGAGTAGACGGCGCCCAGTCCAGCACCCAGCACTTCAGAGAAGTCACCGTCGATGATGTAGTCAGCGAGGGCGTTTGCCGCATCGGAGACTGGATCAGCTTTGTCATCTCCAGCGGTGCGCTCGCCTGGAGACATAGCCACGTCCATGAGGAAGAGCAGACCTGCACGGGCGAAGTCGCCAATCTGCCCTTCTCTATGCACGAATCGGAGAAGATAGTTGAAGAGCAGAAATTCGTATTCCGGTTTCTTCGTCAGGGAAGAGGCCTGCGTGGATTTGACGGTGTTCTGCGAAGGTGAAGGAGAGCCGGCGCGTTGGGCTTGTTCTTCAGCGACTTTCTGCGCCTCTTCTTCTTCCTCCTCCTCCTCCTCTTCCTCTACGGCGAAGAGGGGTTCAGACCGATACCAGTGTTTATCGTGGAAGAAGATCATCAAGAGTTCGCGATGCGTGCGGATACGACTGCACAGAATGCAGAGCAAGTTCACGACTGGGCGCGCGTGAGTGACGACGAGACGGGTCCATAATCTGAGCACTTACGATCCTCCTCGTATTCTGACGGTTGGCTCCGCACCGCGTTCTTGGCTGCACCCATGACTTTGTTCCTGCCGTCGAGTTGCTCCTGGATGTCGTCGCCGACACAGTTGCGGAGGAGCCTCAGAACAGAGCGATGGACGGCAGAGTGGACAAGAAATTGTTCGTCAAGGAGGACGACCATGTTCTGGACGGCGCGCAAGACCTCGGCCTGGATGCCAAACGGGCGATCAGCCTCGCTCAGCCGTACGAGCGTGCCCAGCACGTCTGTCGCGAAGTATTATGATATATATACGACATGGATTAGGCGTGCCAGACGCACCGTTCTTCAATATGTACTCCATGCAAGCCCCAGTACCGCTGCAGTCGCGTCAGCGAGGGGTCCTGCGGATACACGCGGTCGCGACGTACCCTTCCTCTGTCCGCGCCGTCTCCCACACCAGTGCATCCACCATAGACTGCAGGTGCGCGGGGACCTCTGTTGAGCGAATCCCGCGCAGGAGCTGGCGCTCATCAGGGTATTCAAGCGTATGCTGCGCGGGACGTTGAGCTCGGCTGGCAAGGCAGGGAAACGGGTAGAACAACGCTACGAACCCGCACGAGCTGCCATGATCTGTGAAACTCAAGAGCGTGGTCGACAGGCTTCGCGGGCGCGGCTGGTTGCCTGGCCGCAGGAACTTGGAAAAGTAGTCCATGAACGCCGCTCGCGGGCTGCGATGAAGGCGTCCAGCAGGTCCACGGCCCGACTTCCCCCAGTGATCGCGTCTATGCAACCATCACTATCACCAAAGTCAACTTCAATCACTGCACAAATGTTCGCCTATATAGATGCTATGTATCCACAACCAAGCGTCTATTTACGCCTTTTTCTTGAAGAAGACTCGTCCTCGGCATCCTCCATCTCCTCCCACAGACGGTCAGTCTCCTCCACTTCAGCCTCCTCCACTTCGTCAACAGTATTTCTCGGCTCCACAGCGTGTTGATCCCAAGCAGCAACCGTAGGCACACTCTTGCTGAAGATCTTGTGCAGGATTTCTCCCTTGCGGTCCTGCTGCCCAATCTGCGGCGGGAATGTGCTGTGTATGCGTACCAGACGGTCGAGGCCGGCGCTGACGAGGACATCTGGTGCGGTGGCTATGGAGCATACTGCACCGGCTATTCCTGGATGGCAAAGTAAGCCAGAGTCTCCCTTCACGCTCGCTTGAGATATGCATACCTTTGTAGCTATAGGCAACACGACCATTTCGCAAGTCGAGCGACAAGAGGTTGCACCCCTTGGTCACTCACGAACAATTCACTAAACGGCGGGGTCAGACGTTATCCCCGCACACAGTTGACAATGCACTGACTGTTCGCTAAGGCCTTTCTGTACCTCCTTGACGCCTCCGATCTTAGCAACCTTCTCCCAATCCGCCACGGGTCGCCTGGCTGATCTCGTGTCATATCGGCGTACATGACCCAGCTGCGTGCCAACAGCGATGTCGTGTACAGAGGTAGTAGTGGAAGAGATGAACGTCAACGACGTATTGTGCACAGGCTGCCGCAAGCCGAGCTTATCGTTCGCCACCTGCTCCTGGTAAGTCGCTGAGATGAGACGAAAACGTGAACACGCACATTCTTTGCGCGCCACAGTTCTCCAGGGAGGAGCACATCGTTGCGTTTGCGCTTTTTCGCTGCTGATGGGGTAGCAGACTCGGGGGGACGTGACGCGAAGGCTTGTTCCAGATTCCAGACAGAAAGCTCAACCTCTTCCCCCCCGTATGCAAAGGCGTCTCCGCCACTTGACAGCTTCCAGTCACACAGACGGGCAGGAAGTGTTGCGACGTCTGCCTCTTGCCCTGCAGAGGCATTTGTCCGCCGAAGGGCGCCATTCGCCGTGCAAGATATCACAGATCTGCATGACGGTCAACGATCTACATATCCACATTATATACATCGGTACAGACAGACCTTGAGGTCGGCAATATCCCGAGTCCGACGTATTGTTGTTTGAAGCGCGGCTCCTTCCACTCGGACAGGACGTCGATCGTATCGTCCCCGTCAAGCGAGTACATCGCCGCAGACCCATTAGAGTATCCGGCTGCAACCTTTACTTCTGTCCGCATCAGTAGCTGAATATCCTGAGCAAGCATTATCCTCACTATGGTCGACTCCTCCGATGCGTTCACAGCGAGCGCCTGCACGCTGCGCGTCGAGCTTCTTGAAGAACCCTGATGCACGATCTTCAATTGGGGAGCCTCCCCCTCCACTGCCGATGGGTAGCGGAGAGTCTTCAGGTTGCCAAGTTCGTCACCGAGGATGAATCGGGCCATGGCGAGCGCGGGAGGTGGTACGCGAAAAAGAACAATGCCCGGTAAAAGCGCTGTGATCGCCTTGTCAATGGCGGCGGGCCATGAGAAAAAGCCGTATCCGGCTGTACGGCGCCGTTCCCCGGCCGTATGACTGCCGTATCTTGAAGGCCGTATGGTGCCGTATATTGTTTGCCTGTGCGCAGCCAGTGATGTACGCTACTATAGCCCACCCACTCACACTCATATCTCAATCTGAGACTGGAGAAAAGCACTCATTTGCGTAGCACTCGCCTTAACATGAAGTGATCGGAATGTCCTCGGATGCCGAGGAGGTCACCTTAGACGCTCAGTCAGTGCGCTTTACTGATCTCTTGGGCTCATGAAAGCTTCCTACACACTTCACATAGCACTATGTGTCATATACATGCCTTACAGACATACACTGAGTTGGTCTTCCAATATTTTGGTGTAATACCGTACGAAGACCGTACGAAAGCCATACGAAGGCCGTATAGGGCCGTACAGGGCCGTACAACGGCCGTGTTGAGTGCCGTATAGGGCCGTACGAAGCCGTATTAAACTATATGGCCACGCCTTCTTTTCTGACGTGTACAGGTATACTTTACCATTGTATATGCTAGGTATATACGGCCAGAGATCCACTATGCTCTCTCAAGTTCATTGTGAAGTGGGGAGGCACCTAAAAGGGAAGTTAGCGTCTTCGCTGTCTCCCGCTATGCTGCATCGCTTGCATATGACGACAGAATTACCCTGTATGCGTAGGAATAAGTTCCCCGTAATGCTCAGAGCTGCGGCTATCTTATACACTCGAAAAAATCAATTCCAATCTGTGAACCTCAACCGCCCTATGTCTCTGCTGATGGGCGAGATCACTACTGAAATTGCCCACTGTAACACACAGTGATCTCCATAGGTTTGTATGTCTTATGTCCGTCGAGATCTATGCCTTTCGAATGACGGACAAGCCTTAGGCGTGAACACGACCGTGTACGGCCTTATACGGCTTGTACGGCCCGAACACGGCAGCCATACGGCACCATAAGTACGGCGATTTCGATAGGCCCAATGGCGGCTGTTTCGGCCCGATACTTCCTTACTTAGACCCACCTCAGCCTGCAGTTGTTCTCGACCGTCACGCACGTCTCTCCAGCTCGCTGTGGTAAACGACTTGGCGACCATTGAGGGCGCATAGACCGCTGGCAATCAAACATGGACGCATGTCTCGCTGAAATCGCTAAACTCGAGAAGCTGACGTCGCCGACTGGGAAGGGGAAGGCGCCACCTGTGCCCGACTCGCTGGACTCCCTTCTGCAGTCTTTACACGAAGCACGCGCACAATGCGAAACGGGCAGCTTATCCGCGCCATCCCTGAAACAGCTCTCGCGAACCGTGGATGCACGCAAGAAGGATATTGACGACCGCCAGAAGGAGGTTTACAACGCTGTAGCCAAGCTCGGCAAAGCGCTGGACAAGGTGCGACGATCTGAACAGTAGATGCTCTGGCGATGGCTTATAGAGTGGGCAGAAATTCACCGCAACCATTCCCTCCTACCCCAATCTCTTCGTGTCTCCCGACTCAGCTGCGGCGTTAGACCGCACGGTGGTCGTCCATCTCTTGCGGACGGGGCAGTTTGAGACCGCAGAGACGTTCATCGAGGTACGTTACAGAGTGCAAGATGTACCATACAGTGTTGACGGTCAGGTAGGAGTCCAAATTCCCAATAACGGACGACCTGCGGCTCAGGTTCGTGGATCTGCACAGGATATTGCAAGCCTTGCGATCCTCAAATATCGGCCCTGCTCTCGAGTACGTCCCAAAGATGTCTCGTTCAATAACGCAACCAAACGCCCGTTTGCAGCTGGGCGCGCAGTCATCGCGACTTCCTCCGCTTTCGCCGCTCGCCCCTTGAATTCAACCTACACCGCTCGCAATACATGCGCATCCTCATCTCGTCAGACACGCCGAACACGCTTCCAGCTATTGCTTACGCCAACACGCACCTACGCCCTTTCTTTTCTGAGCATGCCTCCGAGTTCATGCGCCCTCATGACATGTGTCGCCTACTTGCCACTCAGCAAGCTGCAGACGTCGCCCTACTGCGACCTCGCGTCGCCGGCCCTGCATTCCGACCTCGAACCGCTCTTTGCGAAAGAGTACTGCGCGAGCATGGGCATGAGCCGGCAGGTGCCGTTGCGTGTGGTGGGCGACATCGGTGGGAGTGGCGCATTGTCTCGCATCGAGAAGGCACGGAAGGTCATGCGCGAGGGGAAAGGGGAGTGGAGTCAGGCAGACGAACTTCCGGTGCGAAGGCGATTTTGTTTGCTTGATGGTGGCTGACGTTGATTTCTTGCATTATGATTTATAGATTGAGATACCGCTGCCACCAGAGAACAGATATCACTCGATTTTCGCTTGTCCTGTGTCGAAGGAGCAGGCGACGGACGCCAATCCGCCCATGATGTTGTCGTGTGGGCACGTTCTGGCGAAAGACAGTTTGAACCGTTTGCCCAAGACTCAAGGGTGCGTTTCTTTTGGTCTTGAACTGCCTCGCGATGCTGACCGAATCCAGGCTTGTCAAGTGCCCCTATTGCCCTCTTGAGACGAACCCTGCTCAGGCATTGGAAGTGCACTTCTAAGTGTTGGTGTGGACGTATCCTGTTTATCTGCTGCAGTGTAATTCTAGCTTGTACAATACATGCATTTGGATGGATCCTGTCGAGGCGGATCGGACCGACGGCTTTAAACTTGCATGTCAGACAACGTCACCGCACTCTGTCTCCACCGCCATGTCGAGCGCCAAGCATCCTCTTCGCTAGAGTCAGGTAAGCCGTAGGTAGGCCAGTCTAAGCTGAAAGTTCAAAATCGACCAAGGTCGAGAGCTGTTGGATCATTGCTCGCCCCGCGTTCGGTGCCTGGACCGGTCTGCCGGCTCTGTACGTAATGGGGACGTATGAACCGAGGCCGACCTTGTCATTGCAGGGTGTCTTAGACGTCTTCGAGCACTCTCGCCTCCGCCCCCACTGCACCATGGGTAACTCGGCCTCGCACGCCCACTACGACCGCCACCGGAGGCGCGACTACGGCGCAGAAGACAGCGCAGACCCGCTCTCTCCCTACCGCCCGCCCCCCATGCGCAAGCAGAAGTCCCTCGACCTTCCCGACCTCGCCAGCCTCGCGCTCTCCGCGCCGGGAAAGGGCCATCCCACGACGCGCAGCGCGGCCATCGCCATCCCCAACAGCGACACGCCCACTGAGCGCCCACTGAACAAGCTCATGTCCGCGGAGCTCCTCGAGACCACGGTCGTGCGCCCCATGCGCCCGGACTACATGCGCCGCCCGAGCCAGAGCCATTACCAGCAGGTGCTGGAGGAGCGCGAGGAGAAGCAGCGCAGCGCGGAGTCGTCGCGTGCCCCCTCCCCGCGCGCGCAGTCGCGTGTGCCCGCGCCCGTGCCCCCCTCTGTGAAGATGCCTCCGATGACACCACTGCAGAAGGCCGAGCCGGTCGTGCATTCGACTATCCCTATGGGTCTTGGGACCAAGGCTGCGCTGCCCGTGCTCGCGTCGGAGCCGTCTGCGGGGAGCCTTGCGGTTCCGGCGGACGAGCTGACCCCGACCACGATAACTTGGCATGGCGGGGGCAAGACGGTGCTACTTGCGCGTGCGGGGGACGATAAATGGCAGGGGCGGACGATTATGGACCAAGAGTGCGTCTTCATTACGGTTCTGCTCCGGGCGGATATTGACGTTGCTTCTCCAGTCCAGACGCACCTGAGGTGTTCCACACGACGATCTATTTAAGTGTGGGCACACACCACATACGCTTCCTCGTAGACGACCAATGGAGGGTAGCCGACGATCTTCCCACCACGGTGGACGACCAGGGCTCGCTTGCAAACTATGTCGACATCTTATCTGCGACTCCTGAACCGCCTTTGATATCCGTCATGCCGACACCCCTCCCCCTGCTTCCAGCGGAAGTTCCCGTCAAGAGGCATGAGAATGGGTACTCGTTCTGGAGCACAGCTGGCTCGAGCACTGACTACGATGGCAACGAGAACCCCTACGAAGTGGCGCTTGTTAATGGGGAATCGCACTACCGGAGCAAGTCGAAATGGACGTCGGAGATCCCTCAAGAGCTCGTCGAGGCTGCACACGAGGAGGAAATCTATCTTCAATCTCAGACGCACATGAACCACTCCCACAACGGTCGCGTTATCGTCGATGGCTTCATACCTGCACCTAGCATCCCGCCAGCACCCGGACTCCCGCGCCACCTGGACAAACTCATCCTCAATTACCGTGCCGTCAACCCTTATCACGCACCGAGTGGAAGCCCTTCGCGTGGCACGGGACGTGTGGGCCGCTCAGAGCGTCCTAGTCGCAGCGAACGAAGCAGTCATCGTGACTGGCAGAATATGCGCATGTCACGCGCTGAAATCGACGAGGACGAGGTTCCGGTCCCGGAGATTCCGATAACTACAGCCAGCGGCACTGATGTCTCTGCGGCTCTGGGAATGGACGGCCCGCGTTGGACAGGGCGTGAAGGCCGGCAGTCATCCACCAAAGTCGGCAGCGGCCACATAGACGCACCTCTCGCCGACGACTCGAGTGTGCTGCCCGTGCCCAGTCATGTCGTGATTCACCACCTCTCGACGAGTGCGATTAAGAACGGGGTGCTTGCGGTGGCGACGACGACGCGGTACAGGAAAAAGTACCTCACGACAGTGTACTACAAGCCAACGTGAGCTGCACGGACGTTCCTTGACATAGACTGTACATATATTGTGTTGTATATAGGGGACTAAGTTATGTATCACCACTGATATTACCATCACATATAGCATACCGCTTGTATATAGCATCTGTGGCACTTGTAGCACGAGTCGGAGTAGGTTGGACAATGGAAAACGAAGTTCAACATCGGCTTGCCGGACCGGGCAGACACGAGGCGTGATATGATCACGTTATGTCAACAGTTCATTAAACGCGTCTTGACCGCCGACCGCGACGTTCACGCGTCGCGCACGCCCGTCGTCCCCTTCGCGTTGTGTGATGCCAGCCTTTAATCCCACACGCGCCTCTCCCCCGGCCCGCGCCCTCGATCTCGCCGCATCGCTCTCCCAGGACATATCCCGTACCTCGACCGTCTCAGTCCCGGAGCTAGCCAGCCTCTCACCCGACGACGTGCAGCTGCTTGAAGCCGTTATTCAGCGTGCAGGGAACAATGCAAACACATTCCTTACCGTCTTCAAGGCGTACAACGACGTCCTCACCGAGCGCGGACTCGACCCACACGAGGTCGTCTACTACGGAAAGCTGCTCAAGCTCGGCACGCTCAAGGGGAGGAACTGGGCGGACAAGTGGGAGAGCGTCAAGGCGCAGTACGGGTACGTGATTGGCCGTGAGCCGGCACGCGCCAAGCCGGGCAAGCAGACATACAGCAGACCCGCACCGCCCAGTCCGCGCCGTGTGCCTCTGCGCAAACCCCCACGCATCAACGACTCCTTCACGCTCGACTCCCTCAACCAAGATGTATTCACGGACGCCACATCATCGATAGCAGAGACGACACCGGCGGTCCCCCGATCGTATCCCACGCGAACCCGCCCGCCGCCACGACGAACACCGTCGCCCACCAGGTCCTCGCTGGGCAACTCGCTTGGCCTCGAGTTCGACGATCACCCCTTGCTGAACTATCCCGCTGCCCAGCCATCCGTGCCACCTGTCCTGCAGCGGCGAGGGAACTACTACGACTCGTCAGAGACCCAAAGCACGGATGATGTTTTTCAAGCCCCCTCCACGATCCCCCCGTCCTACGGTGCCGCCATACGCGACGATGACCCTACTCCGGTAAAGCCGAAGCTACGAACAACACAGACCACACGTACGACGAAGACGACTGCACCCATAGACATTCAGAAACGCCCAGTGTCAGTCCCCGCAATCGACACCTCTACTGTGGCTCGCCAGATGGTTGCGGAAGCACGCAAGCGAAGGGGAAGCGTGGTGAACGGCGAGGATGCATTCAAGAAGATACAGATGGAGCACGACGAACAGAACGCTGCGCAGTTCTACGAGGACAGACTCATGGAACGGTGCTGGCGCGTCTGGAAAGATGGATACGACTGGATAGTTGTAAGTAACTATACAGTTTCTACCTTCCTCCCACTGACATCTTCGACCACAGACGACCGACATGCAGATAGCCGAAGCCCGTGACAACCTCATTCTCCGCAAGTATGTCCAGCGCTGGCGTGCGCGCACCGCCCAGTCGCAAGACCTTTACGACCGTGTCACGCTACTTTCCAACAAGCGTTGCCTGCGCGCTTTCGTCAACAAGTGGCGCGTGCGCACGCGAGAAAAGCAGCAGGCCGAGTGGCGCAATGCGATGCGCCGCAAGATCAAACTTGTCCGTGACCACCGCGAGGCGCGCCTGAAGAAGGATGCCTGGTCCAAGTGGCGTCAAGCGTGGAAGTCGCATCTCGCAGAGCAGCACCACGCAGAGAAGACCGTGACACGGTGCTTCAAGCAGTGGAAACAACGCCTCATAACTCTTGACGAGCGAGATGCGGTCGCAGACGAATTCGCCCGAGCGACTGAAGAGGGCGCAGTGGCTCGGTGTTGGACAAAATGGCGCCGGACGTTGGACCTTCAACGAACCGAGCATGAAATGGGCAATCGTGTTGCTCTAAGGTTGGTCGGCGAAGCAATGACAATATGGAAACGAAGAACGTGTGTATATGCGTCTTCTTTACAAGCACGGTCACTGACAACATCTCAGTGCGGAACTGCAACTGGCAGACGAAATTCATGACAATATGATTCTGAAAGGTGCTATACGGTCATGGAAGGTGGCCCGGGACAAAATACGGGTATGTGGCTTGTTCTGCAGTTCGCGTAAATGCTCACATTTTGTCTCAGAGGATGGAAGTGAAAGCCCGAAAACATGTAGCGCTACAGGATGAGGTCCTCGTGCGTGCGATATGGCGCGTATGGCAGGCCGGCGAGCGAGGGAAGTTGCTCGAGCGCGTCAGGTCTTCCCGGTTGCTCGGCAATGCCTTAGCGGTCTGGCAGCAACGCATGGTCGGGCAGCAGGCTCTCCAAGGTGATAGTTTTCGCATCTCCTTCTGTGCCCCCGTCTGACATCGATGCAGAACGCGCGATTGCTTTCTACTCGCGACCAGTATCCTCTTCTGCGGTGCTCGCGTTGCACACCTGGCGCCAGCACTATCAGACGCACACAAACGCGCTCGCGTATGCCGTCAAATACCACTCCTCGCAGCTCAAATTCCAGGTTTTCCGCAAGTGGTGCCAAGCTCTGCGCGAGCATGCCAAGGACGCCCGCCGTGCGCGCAAGGCGAACAAACTGCTCGCGACACGACGCGTTTGGCTGGTGTGGCGCGAGAAAGTTGCCGAGCGGGCACGCCTCCGCCAGCTCGCTGCGCTTGAGCAGCGGAAGTGTCACTCGATCTTCAAGACGTGGCTGATGCGAGCGCGGGTGCAGCGCAGGCGAAAGCTGGCCGAGGAAATGATACAGGATCGCGTGCGCCAGCGCATGATGCACGAGACGCTTGCGCGATGGACGTCCCAGGTCATCAGCATGAAACTGCGAGAACTGGAGGTGGCACAACAGCGCGATGTTGCAGTTCTAGGGTGAGTGGTGTTTGCATATTGGTGCAGAGCGACAGGTTGACGGATGACCCTTTCAGCAATGCGTTCAATAAGTGGAAGAGCGTGTGCGAGCGCCACGTTGAGGAGCTCAATCTCATGGAGAGCTACCAGTTTGTCAAGCGCGAGGGTAAGAACATTATCAAGACATATCGTTCCCCGTCGCTCATCAGCCCACAGAATTCGTTCGCCGCGTTTTCAGCCGCTGGGCCACTGCCGCTCGAGCCGCCCGCCACCGCCGTGTCACTCTACAAGACAGGGAGGCTGAGATGAAGCTGGTGATGCTTTCGTCAGCGTGGGATAAGTGGCGCGAGAAATTCAAGGGCGAAAAGCTTCGGCCCATTGTACGTATCACCATACTCCGCTTGCTAGGGCTTGGCTGACTTTGTCACTAGGAGACTGCTGTTAGGTCTCAGGGCCAGCAGTATCTGCTGTACCGCGCTTTTGCCTTCTGGCACTCAAGGACGGACTCGCTACCAGCTATTCGATTCCATGCGGACACCACCAAAGCTAGGTATTGGAAAAAGTGGATGGCTGCAATGCCGCGCGCTCTACAGGCCAAGAAGGCCCGAGAGTTGCATAAGCAGAACCTGCTTGGTGAGTATTTACGGATTACATGCAGTGATAGTCTAACGTCCCTCGCAGCGAAGATCTTCGAGAAATGGGCCCAGAAGCGCGAGACGAAGCGCGCTCTCAGATTAGCAGCGTAAGTGGTGTATTTCGACATCATGCTGTTTTTCAATTCTCATATACATTTCAGGCGAGCTCGTTATCTTGCACTACCGACAGCGGTATCGCGAAATCCTCGTCCCCCATTTTCTGCCTCGACGTCGCCGCCGAAGCCCAGTCCTTTCGTTCGACAGAGGTCGCCTGAACAACCGGAAGACGGCGCAGAGGAGCGAGAACTCGAATCTCGTGTCCCTGCAAGACCTTTCGGCTACAAGCCAAGAGCCGGCCTGGCCAGCCTTCTGACCAGCCGGCCGTCTGCGAAGACGGCGACATCGGCAGAGCTCTCCGCTCGCCCATCGCGAGAGGCGTCCTCTCGACCGGCACCAGCCAGGACACGCGCGACATCACCCACATCCACTCGCACCCGCGCGCGATCAAGAGTGAAGTCGAGTGCAGCCTCATCCTCATCTTCACGCTCTTCGTCTCCTCCTGCTCGTGTGCCTCGTAGCGTCCTCTCAACGCAGCACGAAAGCCCCGAGCCGCCACCAATGCCCCACGTCTCCAGAGCGCGCTCGCCCTTCAAGCCTGGCGGAAGGTGGCCTGTTCCCCGCGACACTAGTCCACTACCAGTGCCGCGTACTCGTACCGCATTATCTAGCCTGCCGAGCCCGCCGCGATCACGCATGGCGCGCGAGCTCAGCCCTACGCGACCGCGTCCGACTTTTAGCGAGCGAGGACCAAGCCCTTCGCGTCCGCCAAGCACGACGACCGGAGAGGAGTCACGCAGCCGGCTGTGGCAGGAGCTGCAAGTGGTACGGGGGAAGTCAAGACCACCGTCGGAACGCTCGTCGAGACTGCGTGATCCGTAGGAGTGGAGTCTTTTGCTCTCGATATTTATGCGTAAGTTATTTGCATGCGTGCTCATGTTGTCCTTTGTCTATGCGTAGTACATACTATAAGATATGCCAACACTTACTCTTGTCGCCACATCTTCTGACATCGCTGTCGGATAACGGAACCGAAGGTGACGCCTTCCAATATTGACATGTGCTACTTATCAGGTGAGCTTGAACTAGACCGCGCTGTAGAGTGTAGCGAGGATTTGGCGAGGATGGCGCATCGAAATGAACATGAGCCACGGGACTGTCACGCACAAGTATGGGTCTTTGAGTCATGTGACTGTATAGTTATACGGTATCTACCGCATTTCCTTCCCACGCCCTCCGCCCCCGCAGTGCTCTGATTGTCGCGCGCCGCATCGAGCACCACTATCCGCAACAATGGAGAACGACCAGGTGCGCGCACCGAAAGTAACATTGTAGTGAAGATGTTGAACTTTGGATGCTAGGGTGTCCTCGTTGACCTTTACGTCCCACGCAAGTGCTCGGCGACCAGTGCGTTCCCCCTCACCTCCCCTAAGCTTGTCCTGACCGATCGCGCCTCCCAGACCGCCTGATCGTCTCAAAAGACCACGCATCCGTGCAGATCAACGTTGCGGACGTTGACGCCGATGGCCGCGCACAGCGCACCTTCACCACCTTCGCCTTCAGCGGCCCGGTCCGCGCCATGGGTGAGAGCGATGACTCGCTCAACCGGTTGGCGACCAAGGCTGGCTGTGAGTCCCCATCTGCAGATCGAAGGACGTTTGTGCTGACGGCGCCTCTAGTGCTACGGAACGTCTGGTCATACCAGAAGTGATCGTGTACGATAGACGACATTCCGCATTTGCATCTGTGTATCCTAGCCGCGCTATCCATATCGCTTTCAGAGGGCCTCCATCTGAGTGAGCTTCTACGTATCTTCGGACGTCACAACCACGGAACATCAGAAAAGCAAAGGTTGCAAGGCTGGCATCACATCTCAGAATTTGGCTTTATCTGCCAATCTCGAATATCTCTCCGCGTGTTATCCTTGCCTTCTTCCAGCCACCTTGCTGAATATGCGAACAAGTGAAGTGATATTCCTAATTTCCTTTGATTGTGTTGTACATGCTGATTTTACAAATGCTCGAAGTCCCATGCCCTTCAACAGATCTCCTTCACTGCTTCAAGCCACAGAAATCTTCTTCGGCGCCTCCTGAGGCGACGTCTTCGGGAACGTCACCGTCAGCACACCGTTCTCCATCGAGGCCTTGATGTCCTCCTCCTGCGCGCTATCATCAGCCATCCCTGCTCATGCTCGACATCGCCGAAACAAGCTCACCTTGACCCCCGTCGGCAGCTGCAGCGTGCGCGACCACTTGCCGAAGCGACGCTCGCGCACCGCGTAACCGCCCTCCTCGCGCTCCTCCGTCAGCTTCGTCTCCGCGCCGACCGTCAGGCGCCCGTTGTGCACGTCCACCTGCACGTCCTCCTTCTTGACGCCAGGGAACTCGAACGACGCGGTCACCACGTTCTTCTCCGCATCTTCGTGGAGGTCCATCCTGTCGTCCGTGTCAGCGGCGTGTGTGGGACGGGCAGCGAGGAGGCAGAACTTACCTTGGCTTGAGGGCGCGCGGCGCATCGTTCTGCACCTGGTTGCCGCCCTGCGCGATGCGGCGCTGGGCGTCCTGCGCGCGCTGAGGACCGAACGCGTCGTCGAGGAAACGCTCGATGTCGTAGAAGGGCTCGTAGTAGAACACAGACATGGTGAGTTGGGTAGGGTGGTGGGTGTTCGAATGTGAACTTGGTAGCAGGCGATTGATGTTTGTGTGCCACCCGCTCGCCCGTCCCTCGCTTTTATACCTTGCTTAGCTTTCCGGAAAGTTCTGCATTTGCGTCACCCTAGAATCACTTCCTACTGCGCGACCGCGGGCGAGACCTTGCTAGAAAAAGACACTCAATTTCTGCGAAAGTTCTGGAAATGTCATCTCTGCATCACCTGCGTCCCCTTCCTTCTGCTTCGACCACTGCCTGACCATACCACAACTCATCTTCCAGCTCGAGAACCGTGTCGACGCATCCAGAACAATGTAAGTCAGACAGGATTGCACCTCCAAGCTCAGAGTATACATTTGTCACAAAACCGATGGGCGCATCGTACAGGACGTTCGCGTTATGTGTCGACGTCCAGAAGATATGTGTCATCGTAGCTAGTCGGCAACAACATGGAGCACAAATAGATACGTCAAGCAAAGCGAGCGAGCAATAAGTAGGCATAAGATGGATTGTTCGTGAGCACGTCTATGATCTAAGCACCCTCCTTCTCCGACCCAAAGGCCAGAACCCCCGCCACCTTGGCACCCCATCGCAGGGATTACTTGTGGCCCCAGCCCTCCGCTGCGAGCCGCTTGAGGGCCGCACGCGCCTCCGCGCCACCCATTCCACCCGCCGTGTAGATCACCCGGCTGACATCGAACCCATTGAACTGGCTTGCCGCGCATACCGTGTACGCGCCCATGTTGTCGAACCCAAGCCAGTCACCGACCTGGAGCGCTCGTGGCAGGATCGCGCGCTTGCTGACGAGGTCGATCGAGTCGCACGTCGGGCCCCAGACGCTGCAGGCCTGCGTCTGCGCGCCCGCGGGCACGTGGAACGAGCCGCCCATGGAGAGCACGTACGGCTGCACGACCTGGTGGTCGAACATGATGCAGTTGAACGCGCCGTAGACGCCGTCGTTGATGTAGTCTGTGAGGTGGTCAGTATTTTTAGAGAGGAATGACCATAGCACGTACACATCGCCTTGACTTCATCCTCAGATTCACCGGCAGCCTCGTCGTCCGTCGCACGGCGCGCGATGATGTTCGTGGCGATGCTGAAGGCAGTCGACACGAAGAACCGCCCAGGCTCAGCGATGATGCGAATGCCCCGCTCGCGCCGGTCAGGGAAGTGCACGTTGATAGCTTCGCGCAGAACGCGCGCAGCGGCCTCGAAGGTCGCATCCTCGAATCCGCCACCAATGTCGAGCAGCGTGAAGTCGTAGCCTGCCTCACGGCCCATCGCGAACGTTGCAGCCGCGCGCGCGATCGCATCCGCGTACACGTCTGGGTCATAGCACCCGCTGCCGACGTGGAAGCTGACGCCGACGACGTTCAGCCCGAGCGAGCGAGCCGTTGCCAAGAGGCCGGGCGCGGAGACGAGCGGAGCGCCGAACTTGAGGCCGAGGCGGCAGAGCGCCTTGGAGTCGTCCGTGAGGATGCGCAGAACGAGACGCGCGGCAGGGTGAGTACGCGCAATCTTGTGCAGCTCGTCCGCGTTGTCGAACGTCATGGTGTGCACACCGGCGCGACCGGCGGCGCGCACGAAGCTGGCTGCCTTGCACGGGTTGGCGAAGATGATTCGCGACGGGTCGATGCCGCCGATACGCAGTACTTGGGAGATTTCGTTGTTCGACGCACAGTCGAAGCCCGTGCCGAGGGCAGCGAGCAGGCGAATAACATACGGGTCCGGGTTGCACTTGACGGCGTAGAATGGGTGAATCTCGGGGAGGGCAGCAGTCCAGCGGTCATGCTGGAGGGCGACCTGACCGAGGTCAGCCACGAAGAAGGCGCGCTCGGAGTCAGCCTGTCCGGCGGCAGAGGCGCGGGACGCGTGCATGATGCCGTTGCGGAGGTGGACCTCACGGTGCCCGTAGTGAAGGGCAGGTAGGGCGTCGAAGATATCTTCGCCCGTCTCGTCGCTGGCAGCGGTGAGACGAAGAGAGGGCGACGAGGAGACATGTACGGTGGAGATGGAGCGTGGGCGCGCAAAGGCGATGGGGCTGGTGGCCGGGAGGACCTGGACCTGGGACATGGTGATGATGGTGGTGATTGTGGTGGATGAGCCGGGAGAGGTGGACTGGACGTCCGATGGGGGAAGGGCGTGTATGGTGGCTGCCTTGGTTAAGTACCGAACCTGTACCGCCGCGGTCTTGTCGATCCGGGCGGACGGCGCCGGTAAACGGGCGGGGCGCGTCAGTCAAAAAAAGTTTGTACGAGTTGATTTGGGCGTGTTAGGGTGGTTCCCCTGGGGGCAGGTCAGCGGCGGCGAGCAAAATAGTCCGTCAGCACAAACCTCGCACGGATGACCACCTGGGGCGCGCTGTGAGCGATCGTTGGGGTGTGAAAGGCGGAAAGGACTCACTCGCGACAGAGAAGTCGGAGGTCTTGGTTCCTTTCTTGAAGAATGGTGGCGACCGTGTGCTCTAGGGTCAGCCGGGTGTCGACGACGCCAGAGAGCGGGGTGTTGCTCGTCGGTGCTGGGTGCTGAACTTTTGGGAAGATGAGGGGGATGACGAGGATCCAAAGCGGAGTTTGGTCGCCAAAACAAATCGATTCAAGTTGCGCTCGGCAATTGCCAGTCAACTGCATGCGGCACCGCATGCTCTGCCACCCCTTCTGCCCTGACGCCGACGGACGGCCGGTGCTTGCAGCGCCCTCAGTGCTCACACTCCGGCAGACGCGAACATGGCCACTCTTCTCAGATTCATGTCCTCAACGCGTTGGGTCACACATCTTCTGCGGGCGTGACATTCGCCTGAATCGCGCAATCCGTGCCCCTCTCACAGCGCAAACAGTGCGTGGGAAGCTTCAAAGTTCAACACTCCTTCGACTTGTCTCTGTAGGCCGACAATTCACTGCGCGAGTATCGCCCTCAGGCTCCGATGCATTCCACTAAAAATACACATTTATTCTTGCCCAGTAACGTCCCATTACTTCCCAAAGACAGCCTCCTTGCCCGCCTTCTTCGCCTGCTCGTCGCCCATCGCGTAGCCATACGCGGCCTGAGCCGTGCCAGATGCTACCGACGCAGCGCCGGACGCCAGATTTGTGGCCGTGCCGGCTACACCAGCGGTGCGTGTCTGTGCGCCACCGGGCGTCTGCGAAGCATTTGCCCAACCATCATCTGAGTGCGCGTAAGTCGCCCGTTTTCCACAATTTCTCGTGACTCGTCAACGTACCCTTGTTTGACGTCTCGCTCAACGGGTCAATCTGCGCCGACTCAATGATACCTGGGCGGCCCTCCACGACGCCCGCGGTCTTGCTGAAGTTACGCTTCGCCTGGCGGTCGCCGTCGAAATCAGGGCCGGCGCCGGCACCACGCTCGGCTGAGGTAGGGTCCTCGACCATGTTGTTGCGCATCGGGTTGGATAGGTTCGACGATGCGGTCGGGTTCGCAACGCCGGGGTAGACGTCGGCGCCTGAATGCACGTCAGACCATCGCTCGTTGGATGGCCATGGAAATGTTGCACCCACCGAAGCCCTGGTTCAACTTCTTGTCGTTCACAGACATGTTGTTTGAGGTGTGTGTTGGTGAGTGGGTGAGAGTGTATGTGTGTTAACGGTGCGGAAAGATAATGTTTTTGGCTAGTTCATGGCCAGCCTTTATATACCCCGCGCTCTGGAGAATGACCTAGAGCGCGACGTACGTCGACGTAGGCCCGCTAGCGACAGAGCACCACCATGACTCCAAGATTGCAACTGCAGTCTGTAGAGACGGTCACGAGGAAGTTGACCTTGCTGCATGATGACATCAGTCGTCTCCGCTAGCGCCCACCAGCACCCATCCCCAGCCTTGGCCTGACAGAACCTCGACCTCACAGCCCGCCAAGCTGAAGACAATTGAAAGGCTTGCTGAAAGTTCCCGTCCATGTTCATTCGTCATTCTTCGACTTCCAGTCAAGGGCCACGAGACCAGCTTCAGCGTCCCGCGCGCCTTGAACGTTGAGTTGTGCTTTGAGTGTCTCTCTACTATTACGGAGCGGCGTTTAATCTTATGTAAAGCGAACCACGAAGCCGCGTGGCGTTGCTCTCATACTCTACTACTAACGTGCCACCCACAACTGAACCAGACGTGTCGCAATGCGTCTTGAACTCGAAGACATCATCGGCTTTGGCGGCTACGGGGAGTCGAGTGTCAGCAACGGTCGACGCGAGCCCGAGACGACTGAAATTTCTGGACAGGCAAAGTGTACATTGGATGCGTTACAAGCCATCCCACGACGAGCACGGTCGTTGCCGTGAAGAGAAGCCGTTGGGCGTGGAAGATCACCAATCCTATGCTGCGCCACGAAGCATGCGCTTTGTTGATGCTCAGAGGTGAGTCACTCATGCCCGGTCGCTCAGGTCTCTCGGATTTCACTCCTCGTCGCTGAACGCCGCTGGTTCCAGGCCACCCAAACATACCCGTCGTGTACGCTTGGGACCGATCGCAGGGCTTTGAGTACCTCGTTATGGAGCGGCTCGGGAGGGATCTTGCCTCTTCGCTGGCGAGCACGGGCGGGCTCACAATGCCAAACCTCGTGGCACTAACGTGCCAGATGGTGAGTCGCGCCTCATTGTTGCGGCACATCCGTGCCCTGATTGATTATTTATTACTTACTTCGTGCACAGCTCGACGCAATCCAGCATGTTCATGCCCACCACATCGTACACTGCGACATCAAGCCGCATAATTTTCTATTCGACCTCAACCCCGCATCGGGGCTGATCAAGCTCATCGACTTTGGCTTTGCGAGGGTCTACCGCGACTCTTCCACCTTAGAGCACGTCGGCGAGAGCACCATGCGCCATCTCATCGGGACAAAGGCATACGCGAGCTTGAACGTGCATCTCCACCATCACAGTGAGCACCGTCCATAGCGAGATGACACGCATTTCGATGAGCCACGTCCTAGATCCATCGCGCCGAGACGACCTGGAGTCGTTGGCTTACACGGTCGTCAAACTTCTTTGTGGCGCGCTCCCTTGGCGTGACCTGCGCTCAGCCGATACATGCGCGGCCAAGCAGAAGTGGTTCGGCTCCGCGCTCTGTGCCGGGTATCCGCCCGTTTTTGGGCAGTTTGTCGATTATGTCCGCGCCTTGGGTTTCCGAGAGGCGCCTGGCTACAATGGATGGATCCGCCGGTTCATGGCCGTCGCTCCTCAGCTTCGAGGGCACCCGCTTTACGACGCCTCTGACCATGGACCAAGGGTTGGGCAGCGCCTTGGACAAGGTGATCCGCCTGCCGTGACCGTACTGCAGAAGCCGGATTCGTTTCGCATAACCGAATTGTTATCGGATCCGGCTGACGATTTTTGGGCGAATTCACCTGGCCTGAGCCTTTCTCAGTCGCGCCCGAGAATCTCATTGGGGACTAGCAGCAGACGGTGCGCAGCCATCTGGATACAATCGAGAAGCCCCCGAGGAGTGACCTCGAGGGGGAAACTATGCTCAGCGATCCACTGTACGCGGAGTGGTTTCCTCGGTTGATAGCCCCCATGTAGGAATCACGCCCCACGATGCTTACTGTCAACGTCACCGAATTTCAATCGAGTAGGTAGGTAGTTGGTAGGTATGCTAAGTATTACTATTATACTCGTGAGGTTCGTGCTGCAAGAGTCATCTGTAGCTACTGCGACTGCGCGCGAGAGTCCATGCGTAATTCCTGCCTTATTTCCGTAGGTGAGGTGGCCAGTACGCAGCTTGGATATAGAAATGTGGGTCAAAACTCGCATCATGACCGACTTGAGTGAGCTGGAGTCCCGTGGAGCGCCGTCATCCACGTTGTACTTGTTCACGGTTCGAGGACATCAAGCCTTCTGGACGTACGCTGCATTCACGCTTTCAAATGGCTATCCGATGGCAGTCTGAAGGCCTAACATGGATGGATTCGTTGGATAGCTGCGCAAGAACCTACTTTGTGTGTCGTATGCATACATATTTATGACTGCCGGGAAGAGCTCAGCATGCAATCCGAAGCATCTAGGCAAGCACGCACCCGGTTCCGAGCGAGCCCCATTTATGTAAGTATATGAGCACCCATCTGCTGCTGCATTCTACTCTTCTCATCTACCACTTGTCGATGTCGAAGCGGCGATGAAGGCGAGTCAGAAGCTGTAGGTAGTGTGGCTCATTTTCGGGAGTGATGTATCCCAGGCGAATAAGCAGATCTATTAGAACTGCAATTTCCGTCAGTTGCCAGAGCCCGCGTTGGCTAGACACCACTTGCCGGTCGCGCAGTTGTATTTGAACTGTCCCGCCCGCATCTTGGATACAACCTCATCCTGCGAGAGGAACTAAAAATCGGATCAGTGATAGAAGAGAAAAAATAAAACGGATCGAATTACTCACCTCAAAAGATTCGACTTCGCCATCTAAAGGCTTGGGCTTGAAAAGATTCGGGTCTGCGCCTGTCGGTATGCGCAGGTCGTATACATACCTAGGAAGCATGAGTGAGCTAGAAAATTGGGGAGAAGGACAAAGAAATGCTGACTCCACTTCTGGCTGTAGCCATCCCTCCGGTGTTCTGCACAATTTTGTGTTAATTCAGGGAAGGAGACGTCGATGAAAGGCGTAGGTACCTGAAGAAGTAACTAACGGCACCTGTGCAGCGGCAGTGACGGCTGACGACATCGGCGTCGATGCTGGCCTCTTCCATGCACTCCTTCACGAGCGAGTCCCACGCAGACATCCCGCTCGGGATGCCACCAGCGACGGTATTATCAAGATAGCCGGGCCAGCTGCGCAGAATAGTCAGTGGACAGAGAAAGGGATGCCCGCATTTGAAGGGTAGAATAGTATGCCGTAGGGTAAATTTTAGTAGATGACGGAGTGGTACACGCACGTCTGCTTTGTCTTCGCGCGCGTCGGCACCCATATCCTGAGCGTGCCATTCGCATCCTCCTCAAAGGCGGACATGTGCACGCCATAGGTCACTATGCCAAACAGAGCACATGCAGAGCGCTCCATATCGAACGCGAAGTTGAGGACACCCGCGTCAGGCGCATCCCATTGTTCGGGCGTCGGATAATCGTGGGCGGCGAATGGATCTGCGTAGACACTCGAAGCACAGTGAATCAGCCAAAAAAGAGGAGATGTAGATCATGACTTACGGGTACAACTCCCCTCGCCACTTACGCGGACCGCAGACATCGGGGAACGCGCCGTCGTCGCGCCACCGCTCGCACAACTCGCGCATCGCCGCCGAGCGTCTCGCAGGTGTGTTCAAGCGCCGGGCAAAGCTCACACGGTTTGGTGCATCAAGAAAGTCCCATATAGCCTCGGCGTCTGCCCGCTCGTTCTCTTTGCGCAAGAGCTCGACGATGACAGGGCGCAGGAGCCCGATCTTCGCGCTGCTAGGAGATGAGGTTAGGTGAAGCGGCAGGAGAATTTCATCTGCATCAGAGGCGATGTTGAAGGTATCGCATCGCGCGACCAAGTCGAGGAAGCTGAGTGGTTTCGCGTCCGCCATCGAGGTAGACCACAAGTTGGGGCTCAAACCGGAAGGCGGGCCGCTGGTATTTACCACATATGGAAGGCATTGGTTGCCGTCTTGGCCGAATTTCCCTGGGAGTTCCAATGTCGAGCGTTTGCACAAAAGTTACACAGCATGAGGCTTGCCTGTAAGTGTATACAGAGGCAGAAGGTCTATATGTGAATTATTACTTATTAGACGCGCACATCGTGCGCCTATAAAGATACTTCGGGTTGAGTGGAGGTCGCGTCTAATCTTGCTCCTTCACGATATCCTCCTTCCTCGGCTTCTCGCTCTTCAGCTCCTTGCCCTGCCCGAGGATCGACTGGGCCGTGTCGTCGATGACCGTCCCCAGCCCCTCTTCGCGCACCAGCCCGAGCACGTGCTCCAACTCGACGAACCCGTCCTTGTCGACGTCGAGCTTGCGGATCACCGCCTGCCCGACCTCGTCGTCCGGCTTGTGCTTGATGACGGCGAGCGCCTTCTCGAGGTCCTGGACGGAGATGCGGCCTTGCGGGTCGGCGGTGATCATCTGCAGCGAGCTGCCGACGCGGTTGTCATAGTCCTGGAGCTGTCCGTCGATCTTGGTCAACATGGAGCGGATGCGCTTGGTGAGCGCGCCCGAGGGTGACTTGGGGTCCTGGTGGCGGGGTGAGTGGCGAGTACACAGTGACCAGAGGACAACATACCTCCTCAGCTTGCAAGTTCTCCTCCATAAGTGCGCGCAGTTCGTCACGTTCCTTGAGCACGCTGGACTTGGCAGAAAGGACGTTTAGCGCTTCAGAGAGCTCCTTGAGCTGCTCCGTGGTCATGCGGGCGTTCTCGTTGTCCAAACCAAACTGCAAAGCGTCAGCACAAAAGCAGCAGAACAATTTTAGCACGTACCTCGGAGTCGGGAAGGAGGTCCTCAGCAGCCTGGGCCTCAGCCTCATCAGCCTCACGCTTGGCACGTCGAGCAATCTCCTCGTCAGCCTCACGCTTAGCCCGACGGGCAAGCTCCTCCTTCTCCTCCTGTTCCTCCTCATCCTCGATGAGCTCCTCCTGCTGCTGCAAGACCTCGAGCTTCTGCTTGTACGTCGCAGCCGCATCGACCTCGATCTCGGCCTCGTTGAGCAGGTTGTCGGGCAAGCTGCTCAGCACGGCCTCCAGGGACTTGATGACCGCAGTCCGGCCGTCCTCATCCTTGCCCGGGGTGCGGTCGAAGAAGAAGGCGCGGCCAAGGATGAGCAGAACGCCCGAGACGCGGTTGTGCAAGTGCAGCTTAATCCAGGTGGTGAGCTCCTCGCGCAAGCGCGAAGGCGACGTGCCGCTCGTGCGGATACCGCGCGACTGGCAGGCCGCGTGAAGCTCGGGCACACTCAGCTCATCGACGCCCTCGTGGAAGATGAGTTCGTCGTCGCGGCGGAGGTTGCTGAGGCGGCTGCGAATAGCACCACGGAGGAAGTTGTCGGTGCCGAACGCGTTCAGGCCCATGTAGCGGCACATGGACACAAGCTGCGGGCGGGAGAGGTTGTCCAGGGTGAGATCGTCGTCGAAAAGCTTCGCCACGTTGATGACGTCTTCGGTAGAGGGGCGCTCGCCAGTAACGCGGACCTAGAGTACGGTAAGTAGTGCATGATGGGAAGCCTGGCGGTGCGCACCTTGCGGAAGAATTCTTTGAAGGCGTCGCTGCCAACGATATGCGCATTGGCGCGCAGACCGGATTCACGGAGCGTCTCCTGGAGGAACTTGGCCATCTCTAGACGAACACGAAGAAGCTTGCGCTCCTTCTCCTGGGCGGCAAACTTATCCTCGAAAGTGGACGGGAGCATGTTGGGGAACAACTTGAGGGCGACCGGGAGCAGCAACTCCATGAAGGGAACGACAACAAAGACTGCAAAGGGCACGAGACGCAAGATATCCTGCGTCGTGCGCCGAAGCTGCGAGGGAGTCAGCACGGTCGCCTCGGGATCCTTCGTGGCTGACACACACCTGTCTCCTCTCACGTCGTGTGAGCGTCTCGCCATGCAGAATCTTCCACTGCAGACGCGCCGAGATGCGCACTTCCGAAACAAGCAGCTTGCTACCGTTCCAGTAATGCGCCGCCTCATGCTTGACTTTCTTCCAGACGCGCTTGCCAAGCGGGGCCTGCGGCTGGGGCGAGCTCTCCTTCGTCGCCGGCGGACCGTTCACCACGTCCGGCTTCGCAGGCACGTCGGGCTTCGAGGTCGGGGTCGTCTCCTTCTTCTCCTCCCAGACGTATCGGGACGTGGAGAATGCGGCTGGCGCATGATGGCGCACAAGCTGCTGGTGGGCGGCGATCGGAAGGCGGCGAGGCGCGTAGGCGCGGCTACAGGAACGAGCGAGACCGGCCGGCGACGGTCTGGGCAGCCATAGAGACATGCCAGAAGTTAGAAAATGCCTAGAAGACGAGCAGAGTCGAAGCAGCAGACGGTGGACATAAAATGAGGTCGGGACAACACTTGCGTAGCTGCCCGGCAAATCCGCGGCATTCGGTCCGGCATCCGCCGCGGCCCCTTCCGATCACGTGGATAATGTTCGATTAGCATACCGCAAATGCTACAATCTCAAATATTCTATAGCTTTGATATCTGCGCCTTCAAAGACGCAGCCTTTCTCTCCACAAACTTCCCAATCTCATGTGCTATCAAAGCCATAAACTAAGGTCCCTGTGAAAGAGTGCCACAACGCACCCAGCTGCTCTGGCTTCTCATGTGGTATGAGATGCCCCGCGCCCTCAATCCGCACATTGGACGCGTTCTCTGGCCGCAGCCACACGCGTCTCTCCGCCTCCTCTGCCGATCCTAAACTGTTGAGCATTCCTTTGTTAGCCGGGCTTGCTTCGAACCGTGCAACACCCACTCCTTCTGTCCCGGCCGGGCATAATCCACCGAAGCTCGACGTCCGAAGTCAATGACGGCAGCCGCTTGTAGACCTCCCAGCTCGTACGCCCCTCAGCGAACATGAGCGCCTCGTCGTGGGGGCTCATGCATAGGTGGACTGATGCTTGTCATTTGTCTGCGGCAGATGCCCATAACGCCATGTCCGCACCTTGTCCATCTTGCTCATACAGACCGTTCTGCACATAGGCGTCGAGAACTTCGGGATCCCATCGCTGGAAGAAGGGCGATGCGAGGAACTGCTCTCGGGCGTCCTCTCTAGTGGCATCCTGTCAGACGCATTTCTCTCCATGCTATAGAAAGGTAATCTTACCGTGAAGCCCACTGACCGCGCCGACCGACGGCGCCGCTAGCTAGCACCTGCAATCCGCTCTTGTTATGGCCCGACTTGGGCGCCATGATGACCGGGTCAATCAAAACGAGGCTGCGAATCAGCAGAGGGCCGTAGGGCGGCGTCAAGGTGGCAAGCGCGCTGCAGGGACGACGAGCAGAAGCGTCGGAGGAGGGGACAATGTTGGTCAGTTTCAGCTGATTCGTTGCCAAGAGGCGTACAATAACCGCACACCTAGTACATCCGCCGAACGAGTGCCCAATAGCCACTACGTGTCGCCTCGTCAGGCCTGCGACTCGCCTCGTCGCTGTTTCCGCTGAGGGCACCCGCGGGAGATGTGCAGGCAGCGAGTCATGCGACGCCTCCGCTGGTATGAAGTGCAGCAAAAAGTTGAGAATGTCGCGCGCGTTGTCGCGCCAGGAGTCTGCCAGATCCCATACGCATGAGTTGGACACAACGGCAAGCGTAGGAGACGCACATAACCCCCGAAGCGCGGCCCGATTGATGAGGGCAGCTTCCCCGTGCTGGACAGCTTCCCAACCCACACTTCCGCTATGTCTGCAGCGCAAGGACCGGTGAAAAGGTGGCGGAGGGTAGCATACCATATCTGGTGCACGCAAGGTACACAAGACGGATGTGAGCGATGTGCACCCACCCGACGGACAGCATACCTCTTTATTGAAGCCGTTTGCATGCGCGAAGAACAGCGTGAGCCGCGCGCCGCTGTCGGACGTGCGGCGGAATCTGCCCAGGCAATTAAAGAGGGGCGCGTCTGGCGTGAAGCCGACGGGCGGACTCTGCCACCACTCCTCGCTCGCCACAAGATCCTTCATGGCCGCGCCCACGCGCTGCATCTCCGCTTTCCTAAGCTCTTTGCTCGCGAGGGCGCGGGGGTCTGCGGTAGGCATGTCGTACGAGGCGGGCACGCTGCGCGTGCGACACGCGGGGATAAGGTGCTTCGAGTAGGTGAAGCCGGGGATCTCATCACTCGTGTTGTCTGAGAGCAATGAAGGGAGCGCGAAGCCATGGAGGTCGGGTGGTTCGATGGGCAGAAGGGGGAGGGGTGGCACGCTTTGCGGCTTGGGGATATCCTGGGGAGGTGGGTAGGACATGGACATGGTGGCGAGGGACAAGAGCGGAACGCACACGAGAGGACGATCCGGCAATCCCGGATATCCTTGATTACCGAAGGGACGTCGAACGCTTGAACGGTGGACAGTGATTATGATGCTACATATTGCAACGTATATCTAATGCTTGAGACGTGCGAGGGCGGAACCGAAGAACTTGTCGCGGATGGGCTTGCTCATGATGTGCACGGCAAAGGAGCCGGCGTCGATCATGGCCCACCCGTTGTAGGTGCCACGCTTCTGGTTGAGAGGCAGGGCGATGGGAGGGTCCATGGAAGATAGCTGCGTCTGCGTGAGCACTGGGATGATACTGGTTATGCAGGCAAACGCACTGTTCTACGCACGTCGCGGACGACTGCTTCAATGCCTCCACGGTTCTCCGTTCCTTCTTTCACCTTTGATGCAGTCAGTAGAGAGTAGGCCATCGGCGCATAGCAGACGCACCTGCGCCAACATGATCCAGTCCCAAAGCCCGCCTGCGTCGTCGTACAACGTCTCCCCTGAGTAGTTTCCCCCGCGCCGCCTCCGCGCTCCGTGCCGCCTCTCTCGTGGATGCGCTACCGCAGGTTCGGGCTGGAGCTCTCCTTGCTGAGCAACAAAGACAGAGGCGCGGTCGAGATGGGGGGATTGCACGAGGGTCTGACGGAGCGCCTTTAGCGGTGCAGGCGCGGCATCTGGGACGGACGGTGCGTCCTCGGCGACTTCAAGGCGCGGGCGGCGGACAGGCTCGTCGTCCACAAACCACGGCGTGGCGCGCGGTGTCGCACTGAAGGATAAGCAGCGGGCGGCGGGACGCGGCGCGCGGACGAGTGAGCGCAGGGCGGTCATTGACATGGCGGTAAGTGGAAAATGAGGGTGGCGCGCCGGAGTTTGAACCGCGTTTTGCTCACGACCGCCATGGGTTTGCGCGCGACAGTCGTGGTCTGCACGACGAGCTTCCTGCTGGGCTGCCTCTTCACCCACTGGATCGCAGATGCGCTGACGCTCTGGAAACCGCCCGCCGCCGACGCCGACCTCTGGACAGCCGCGCGCTACTACGATATCCTCGAGACGATGCCGCGCTGGGCCCAGGGCATCCTCGGCGCCGTCGTCTCCGCCGCGGGTGCAACGGTCGTCTGGAGCTTTGGTGACGCCCAGGCAGACAACATCATGTTCGACGGGGGTAGCATCTGTAGGTGAATCGCTCGTATGTGCGGACCCAATTAACGCGTCCCCCAGGCCTCTTTGGCGCAACTCTTGCCATGTATGTGTACAATGTACTCCCCAGTATGTCCCCCCTTGCTCTATGCAGTCCCCACGCCTGATTTTGCCCCCAGACATCATCAAAAACTTCGACTCGCTTCCCCCGCACGAGCCTGACGCGGTCGTGCCGCAGGGCATCCGAACCGCCGTCCTCGATCTCGCATCCAACCACCTCATGTGCAGCGTCGCTCTCACCGGTGTGCTCGCTCTCCAAGCCGGCCGCCAGTGGGTCGAGCGCTCCGCCCGGCAAGACGCAGAGGAGGTCGAGGAGCTCGTCGACGAAAAGTAACGACGCAGCCATTCTGGACTGTACGTATGTAGCAAATTGGGTTCTGGATTTCATGTCTGTCATGCAATATTCACCTTGTCCGGGAGCCTAAGTATACGATATCTGTCGCGCCGCGCCTCTCACTATCGCCAACTCGTCTGACCTCCTCTCTACTCCATCTTTTCCCCCTTTCGCATCTCCATCTCCATCTCCCTCGCCGCCGCGTCCTCGTCGATTGCGCTATCTATCGCTTTCACCGTCGACTGGAAGGAGAACATTGTGAGCCCGTGTTTCGCCTTCGTGCTCGATTCAAAACCGTCTGGGATGCGCTCCTCCAGCAGCATCACCTCCAGATCCTTCACTTTCCCGCCGAAGATACGCAGCAGGGATGTCGAACTGGCGACGCAAGCATGTTAGCAAACCCGTGCCGCTTCAGCAAGGGTCTATCACCGCCTTGACGGCTTGTAGGCCTTCGAGGTGGGTGAACACGCACTTGGAGGCACTGAACTTCGCGTGTATGTTCGCCAGCGAGTATTGCGGGTTGGCCGCGCGCGCCTGCACGCGGCGGCGAGCGGTCACGCGGCCGAGGTCGGTGGGAGTGAGTATGGCCTCGCCGGTCGTGGGGTCCTGGCCCGTAGCGGACGCGAGCAGCTCGCGGATGAAGGGAGGGTACGGCACGCCTTGGTCCGGCGCGAGGGCGACGTCAAGGCCTGCAAATGCCGGTCAGTGTTTGTGACAGTATAGTTCGCGATGCGACGAGGAACACGGGGCTGGGAGAGGGCGTCTACGCACGCGTAAGCGACCCGTCATGCTCAATCCCATTGTGCAAGCTGATGTCCGCCAGGTCGAACGTATCGCGCGCGTAGCTTCTCCCCAGCAAGTGCGCCACGTAGTTGGACGTGAAGTAGACGAAGGTCTCCGAGAAGTTGTACGTTTGGTGAACCTTTGAGATAATGGAGGGGAAGGGGATGTTTTTGCCGTCGCGTGGGAGGATGCCTGGATGGGTGAAGAATAAAGGTGAGTACATTGGATGTGGAGTTGGCGTATGTTCTTTTCTTCGAGTACTCCAGCTCTCCCTCCGCACTTTCTCCACTCTACATCTGTTATCTTCCTCCAATCCCTCGCATTCTCCAACTTCCTCTTCCCCATCCCACCATCTCGCCTTCTCCCCATTCCCTTCCCCACTCACCATGATTGGCCATCGCATTCAGCGCCGGGCACGCAGACCTGCTATCCCCCGGCCTCGGTGGCTGGAACCCCGTCCACCGCCCATCGGCTGCGTGCGCTACGGCCCCCGCCGGTACGATATGCCCAGACCGCAGCGGTGCAGCGACCTTGTTGGCGAGGGTGAGGTAGATGTCCCAGATGAGGGTCTTCACCAAGCGAAGATGAAAGCGGGGGTGGGCGTCGGCATGGTGTGTAATTGGAGGGAGGGAGGGTGATATGTGGATGGTTGTTGGCTGGACGGTTGATTATAGATGTGTGACCGGATTTCGGTGGACGACAATGTGCTCGGTCGACTCTTCCTTCGCTGGCAGGGAAAGGGGAAGAAGGGGTTCATAGGACGGTTAGGCTGCGCTTTTAAAGGTGCACGTCGAACCGACTAAGCGCTTGCCGTACGTACTCATTATACCACTCGCTCGACGAAGCAAGTTGGACTGCGCGCTAGTGTCATCCATCCTCTCCAAATGCTTCTGACCCAGCTGTCATCCTCGTAAGTATTAGGGGCAGGTCTGGGGTCTTCAGCTGCACTCTTGTCTGGAAGCAAAAGTCACTTGCACTTCATTCCTACTATCCAGTTCACTGTCCACCATACGGTGGCATGCGCCCAGCGAACGAGCGAGCGATGATCAAGCGTCGAGTTCCCTAAGATGAGGCCGTCACAGAAACAAATGGAATAATGGGAGGAAAAAAAACAAGTCGGAGCAAATGCAGTAGTGTACAACAACAGCCTTCTTTCAACCCTTGATGACAATCGCCTTCTCTGCCATGCCTGCCCGTGCGCGCCCGGATCTGTCGACATGGTCTAAACCAAGAACGTCTTCCGGCGCAAACTGGTGTTCGTAGATCGTGTCGTCTGGGGAGGGAGGGGGAGTCAGTATCGAACATAGATAAGGTGGGAGGTTGAACGAACCGTCTTCTATATACGACGGCTGCTTGAAAGTCGAGGCCTGTATCAGCGCGAAGCGGTACTTGGCAAACTCCTTGTCCGCGACACCTATTCGTGCTTGTAGCCGCTTCTTCGTGTCTGTAAACTTCTCGCCCTGCATTGCCTCGTCAGCTGGCGCATTCTGTGACATTACTGCTGACTCACCCGCTTCACCACGAACCGGAACGGCACGCCGTGTGTTCGTGACAAGTCTTTCGAGAAGTGGAAGACACCGATGACCTTGTCGTCCTCGCTCGCCTCCAGCTCGTCTCGGGGAATCTCCTCCGCGTACAGCTCGACCGGATCCGGAATGTTCCCAATCATCTCCGACCCGGTGAACTCCCGCTGCGTCTTGTAATCCTTCGAGATCTCGAAGATGCGGATCTTGCCAGTTCCCCCTGGCGTCAGCGTAACCTGCTTGGCGAGGTGTTCCGCGAGCTCGTGTACCGCACTCGTCTTCGGTAAAGGAAGGGGAAGGATGCCTCCTCCTTGTTATGAATACCCGTCCAGTAGATCTTGAGACTTCGCTTGGTCTCAAGCTCGACGATGGAGACATCGAGCTTCTCGTAGAGGATGACGGTGGTAGTTGAGGAAACGTAGGAGGGTTGCATGATTTCGCTGATGCTCTGATTCAAGGAACGCTTGAGGATGGACTTTGCAGAACCATTTGAAGGATGTGTGTCGTGAAGCGAAGCTTGATGGGGTCATGGCGCAGATGCTCGCCGACCTTCTGCGACATCTGAAAAACTACAGTCAGGCAAGCCTTTCGATTAGGCCGGTCACATTGACGTACCACATCGTAGTTCTGCTTCTTGCTGAAAACAAGATGGAACTCGGGGTGATCGTGGTCGACATCCTCGTACTTCGGCTTGAAGATGATCATGACGCGGTTCTGCAAGAAGTCATAGTAATGCATCGGGTTGGAGTACATGCCCTGCGTCTCGAGGTCGCGGGTTCTGTTTTCGCTAAGGGTCAGTCAACGTCCATTCATGAAATAGTGAACACACGCACTCATTCTCAGGCAATTCGACCTGGAAGCAGATCACGTCGCCGTCCTGGATCTCGCTCTGCGTGAACGTCGAGCGCCCCTTCATGAGCTCGATCATCCCCGGCTTGATCTCCTCGTACAGCTTGATCGCCGTCCCCGGCGGCCATCGCATGCGCTCGTTGATGATGGGGATGAGGTCCTGCACCTTCGCTGTGCGCAGCATGTGCGCCTTGCCAGCACCGTACAGCGTTTGCCGGGACGTGTCGAAGTGCTTCAAGAACACCATGATCGTCGATTGTGGCGCAGGCTCGGGCTGCTGATAATAGTGGCTCAGCAGATGCGCTATACTGTGGGCACCTCCTCAACTCACCTTGACAGGGTCGGGGAGGATATCAAGGTATAGCCGGAGGTCTGTTGTCCGCGCAGCCAACTGATTGCGGATGATTTCGACGGCTGAGGAGAAAGAGTCAGGACTTCTCTAGGGTAGAGACATATAGCAACTTACTCCAGGCAGGCTCATTGTCAGGAATGATAGCGTCTGGACGAACAGTCTTGTTCTGCCGGTTGACGAGCACCCACAGACGTATCCGGTCAGCAGGGACTCCAAAGTGCTGCGCCACACGGTCCTTGAAGGTCTGATACGTCTCCTGCTTCAGCACACGGAAGGTAGGCAGATCTGACGGTGGCCAGTTCTTGTCGTCGAAGGTCGCCAGATCAAAGCCTTCGTGCTGCGCAAACGTCTCGTCGGTGATGACCTTCGCCGTCAGATAGAGATGCTGTTCTTCGCGTTCGCGCTTCTTCGCCTCAATCTGCATGCGCTCCTCATCCAACCTGCGCTCTTGGCCAATCTCAGCGTCCAGAATGCCAGGAAACCGCTCTTGCACGTACTGAGGTGGGCAGGTGTGTCTTCCTCCGTGAAGGGCGCGAGGATCTCTTCCGCGGCGGTTTGCCGGATGTATACCAGCATGTATGCGTTCGTGAACCGTTTCATCGTGCGAACCTGGTTGCGCTGCATGGTCGGCGTCGTCCCGTTCATGACCTCGCCGCCGTAGTTTTCCTCGAGCACCTCCTTGTCGGTGACCGGAGTGACACGGTCGTCGTCGAACTTGAGCCACCGCGTGTTCTTGTCGGGCTTGATAAGCGCAAAGTAGTGGCCACCATGAAGGTCTCCAGAGTGCACCAGGACACCACATAGCGAGTAGACCCAAGACTGCGACTTGTCTGCGCCCTCGTCCAAGAAGTCGGAGAGGTCAATCTCGAAGGGGAACTCGTGGCGGTCGTTGATCTTCACCATGGCGTCGCGTTGGATGTCATACTCGAAGCGCTTCAGCTGAAGGTGAAGGACGGGAGGGAATGATAGGAAAGTGATGCCCTTCTTTGCGTCTTGCAGACCGAGGCCCTCAGCTTGATACTTGTTCTCGCCGTCGAGCATCTCAACCTGGATATAATCCTTGAAGGAGTCGTACAGGTTCTTCATGCCCTTGACGTTGAGCTGCAGATCTTGTACGAAAATGAGCAAGGAAGATTCCCGAGGGCGTGTACCACAAACCGCTGAAGTCCTCCGTTCGCGAAGACTCGTAGTCAACGTTGACACACTTGATGAAGCTCTTCATCTTGCCTGTGAACAGCTTGGCGACGGCGCCTTCTGCTTTGGTGCCCTGAAGAGACGTCAGCACACGTTCAAAAGCAGAACAATGATCCCACCTTCATCTTGGACTCGAGCTTGTCCTGCAGCACGCGATTAAACTCCTGGACATCATGTTGCAGGAAGGAGTCCAATGACTTCCACCCGAACGATTTGGTGAGCTCAGTGGTGCCTGGTGGTCGTGAGTCGTTGAGATTCATGACGAGCGGTAACCCTACCGACTGGCTGATCAGAAGTTTGAAGATGGTAGAAAACTCTCTGTAGCGCCAACGGCACACTTTCTGTCGGGTGATCCTCTTCTGTGGGAATTTGGTACACCGCCTGTTGCTTATCAGTATCGCCACCGCAGCCGCTGACTACGCAACGCACCCTCCTGAAGTAGTTGGTGCAATACAGGGATTGGAGGAGTGAGTTCATGTAGCAGGTTGCACCCTGGTTTTTCAAACCAACGAAGCCGGTCTCCTTCTTGGAGTCGTAGCTGTAAGCGAGGTCAGACGCATCAGACAAACCGAGACCGCTGTGAACGCACTTGACAAAGTTGTGCCATAGGACACCAGTGGGGTCCTCCAGCACGCGAACGAACACGCTCACGATAGCAGAGTCCTCCTCGATGATGGGTCTGCTGTGACCTTCTTGCACGTTGAAGAGCTTGCGCAATTCGCTGAAGCGGGTGAATCCCCAGTCACACTCCTCGGCGATGAATCGATGGTGCGCGTCTGCGCGTTCGTCAGCCCATAAGCCGTCTGTACGCAAGATATCGTGACGCACGGCTGACGGTGTAGATCGTCGGGTCGTGAATATTGGAGATGACGAGCGCGAACTGCGCACACGCGTGCCAGCCCTCCGGCGCTTTCTTCGGCTCTGCATAATCGAGGTAGACAGAGACGGTGTCATTTGGTGGCGCGTTGGAATTGCCGAAGGGAAACAAAAGTATGCGCCTGCGAAAGTTCCAGACGCGTGAGCGCTTGCGCGGCGCGCATGACGCGGCGGGACGCACCAGCTGTGGCCGCCGCACTGGAAGTCGTCGCCAGTTATCTTCTTGTCGAGCTTTTTCCAGTTCTTGATTTGCCAGTGGTACGCCTTGAAGTCCTTGACATCCTGACCAAGATCGGGAAGGTGTTTCGCGGCGAAGACCTCCTCTGCAGCGCGTATTGTTAGATCCGTGATAGTCCGATGAGTCTATCGGCGCGTACCGTCTCTGACGGAGACGACGTCGTTGTCGACTTCCATTGGCGGGGTTCCGTTCGCCTTCTCGTCCAGTCCGTCCATGATGCAAGGAGTGCGACGGTCTGCAGAGATCGGCGGGAGTGCAGTGAGATCTTGCAATCAGACGTGCGGTGGGCGCGCGGCGGTGATGGTGGTGAGCGCGAAAGGACGATGGCGTGCGCAACAGTCCGAGGGTCCAGAACAACAATCTGTTTCCTTACCAAGTCCTCCCTTCCAAAGCCGGTGACGCTGCCTTTGTTGTGCCAACATGCCATCGCCTCCGAGCCTAACACACGCAAATCTGCTATATAAGGGAACTAATTTTGACGAGTCGCCTTGTGCCTTGTCCAATGCTAGCTTCTGTTCTTCGTTCGCAACAATGGACGTGTTTCTCTTGAATGCGCGTCGTTTGATCAGCGGTGGTCTGGCGACCTCACGGCGAGTCCGTGTCTAACGCCATCTCCGATTTTCACGTACTCTGCAAGGCTGCTGCAGACAGTTTAGAGGCCTTTTCTGTACGTCTTCAGCCCTGTTACGCGTCTGGATCACACTGACTTTTCGCAGCCTGCCCCCATCTCCTTTGTCCCCTCACTTACACGATCCTTAAATTGTCTCGACAGGGGGACGCCTAGCGTCCCCACCAGCCTTTCCGCTGTCTACTGTCGGTAGTGAGTCAAAATCGTGTAATATCGAACTGGGGATACCGACGCGCTGCTTGACTTCGTCTTGAAGGTTTGCAGTAGCACGCTTCCTCAGCGGTGTCCTCCTGCCTTCGTGATGAAGTCCGCCCATTTCTGGACCTTTACAGACTTCATCTGTCGGCATCGGGACGTACATCTTCCTCGTCCTATATTGTAGTCGTAAACCCAATGAAATCATGTCTTGAATATTCGTACGCCACAGTTCGTTGCGAGCTAGCGTTCGTCCCTTTCATTCAGTTGGAGCCGGCGTTCATCGCGAGCCATAAGTAAGTAAATGACCTTCCGAGTGTCGCTGCCTCATGCCCAACACGATGAGATGCATGTGGTTGGATAGATCGCCTGTAGATAACCGAACTTCGGCCTTCCGAGCCTGAATACGTAGTTCCCCACTGTCCCTTCTCCCACCCCGTTCATATTCTGCGCTCCCGTCCCTCAAAAAGAGCTCGAAAAGAGAAAACACGACATCAGACCTCGTTGATTCAAACTACCAAAACCGGTGCGGTCGGAGCTGGCCCTTGCCTCATGCCAACCCTGCACATCGTGCCCTCCGAATTTTCTTCGGGCTGTTCAGACAGGCGCCCTGACTGGCCGCCTCTCTCTTCCTCTCTGCTCTCATCTGAATGAAGAGGATTTTCTCAAGCAAGAAATCTCACGACCCACCGCCGCCCGCCGCCTCCAAGCCCGTCCCCTCCTCCAGCAAACACCGCTCGGCTTCTGTCCAGCCAGAGCTCAAGCGCACACGCGCTCCCTCTGTCCGCGGCATCCCTGCTGCCGCCCAGCCTCTGCACCGAACCGACAGGCCCGAGTCGCCGTCTCGGGAGCGCCAGCATGGCACCCTTCGCAGCTCCAGCCGTGCACGCCCGGAGCCGCCGCTTGCGAGCTCGTCCCATCCCGAGCGCGCGGCATACCCTAACGGCACCGCCCACACGAACGGCTCTGCCGACCCGCGCGCCCGCCCGCCACGGACCTATGAGGCAAGCATACTGGAGCGCCCCCAACCGACTACCCGCACGAAGGCCCCCTCCATATTCAATGTGCCCGGGGCGACCACCAGCGCTCGCGACGACGCCGAGCGCCGCGAACGCCGCGCGCGACGTCATGCAGAGGAAGTCGATGATCGGGAACGCGTGCGAGATAAAGACGACACGGATCGCTATCGCAAAGAGGAGCAGCGCCGCCGGGCGCGCGAGGAGAAGCGCCGACTGCAGGAAGAACAGCTGCGAGTGCAGGAAGACCGACAACGACTGCAGGAGGAGCGGCAGCAGCGGGTGCAGGAGGCGCAACGACAACAAGACGACCGACAGCGGCAGCAAGAGGCGCAGGAACGACAGCAGCGATTGCAGGAGGAACGTAGGCTGCAGGAGGCGCAGGCGCTACAGCAGCAGCTGCAAGAGAAGGAGCGCGTCGATCGGGAGAGGCGTCGAGAGCGCAAACGCGCAGAGCGAGAGCGGGCGGAACGCGAGGAGCAGGAACGCCTACGTGTCGAGCGGGAGCAGGAGCGCTTGCGTGTCGAGCGGCAGGAGGAGCGCCTGCGCGCTGAGCGGGAGCAGGCGGAGCAGGAGGAACGGGAACAACAGGAGCGCGAGCGGGAGGAACGGGAGCGTCTGACGCGCCAGCGGTTGGCGCGCGAGCGCAGGGAGCGCGAGAAGGAGCGCGCACGAATACAAGAAGAGGAACGCGAACAGCACGAGCGAGAACGGGAGCGCGAACGGCGGGATCGCGAGAAGGCCAGGGAACGTGAAGCACGAAAAGAGCGGCACCGTCTCAGGGAGCAGGAGCGCGCCCGCCTGGCTGCCGCCGCTCCTCCAGAGGCGCCGCCCGTTGCTGCCGCTGCGCCTCGCGAGAAGCCCAGGCTTCGCGAGCGGGTCCCAGAGCTACGCCATCCCGAGCCGCCCAGGGAGGCGCCCAATCCAACTTTTCTCAAAGCCAAACTGCTCAATGGCCAGGGCGACGAGGGCGACAGCTCGGACAGCTCGGCGCGTAGGCGGCGCGTAGCTGCTCAACAACGGCGGCACACTGAGGAGGCGGTGCGTGTCTTTCACATATCTTGCGCTATGTGCTGACTGTCTTCGTAGTCTACTTCGCGGGCGCAGCCAGCCGAGAACCATCCGTCCACCAGCCATCTACGCTCATCCTCAATGCCCCAAACCCACGAGCTCCTTGCTCAGTCCAGTAGCGACACTGACCAAGCCAAGCGAGAGCGGGTGCGTATCACCCTAGACTTCCCGCGTTCACTCCACCCTGGTATTATCGTAACATACTGATTCGTTGCGTCATCAGAAACGGCGCGCGCCTTCCGTTCGACCAGCGTCCCGTAGCCAGTACCGCGAAATGCCCGACAGCGCGCCGGTCAGACCACCATCGCGCAGCCATCATCGCGAGATACCGACGTCAAGCTTCGATGCCGCGCCGCCGCCGCCGCCGCTAGCCACCATCCATCCAAACGGCGCCGCCTTCCAGCCGAACGGCACCGTCTTCCATTCGAACGGCCTCAACGGCATAGACAAGGTTCGCTCAGTCTTCCCATCCATTGAGATGTCCCAGCTGACGTGTACATTCAGCGTTCCTCGCAGGCACAGGAGTTCACACCCTCATCGGACTCGAGGGGGAACAAGAAGAATAGCCCACAGGAAGCTTCACCCTCGAAGTTCATCCGGCCCTCCCCGCCATATCCTGCGTACAAGGACCATAGCCCCTCGCGTGCGCACGTGCCGATTATGCAGACACGCTCCGCCTCGCAGCAATCGCACTTTCCCTCGGCAGAGCACTTGTCCTTCAGTGCGGTCAAAGGGAAATTCTCACCGAACACGAACCCGTCTCCGCATTCGACGCGAAGTCGTGACTACGTCAAGCACTCGCCCTCGGAGAGCCGCGATACTGGAGCCGATGCGGCGCCCCCAGCTTCCTATCCGAGCGGCTACGCTCCCGTGCCTGTCGCAGCGCCTGCTCTTGGACACGAAGCATCGTCGTCATCTCACCTTGCCCCTCCTCAGATGCTGAGTGGCGCAGGCGCCTCGCGGGAAACACTTCACTTACCCACGCCGCGTGCGGTTGCCCCTTCGTTCAACATCTTCTCGCATGCGCCACCGCAGGACGAATCGACCGTCATCGGGTACGACGAGGCCTCTATTCCCGATCCCGCATCGCAAGCAACGTGGGGATCGAGTAATCTGCGCGACAGTAAGCTGACAACATCCGCGAGCGACATGGCACGGCGGACGAGCCAGACGCCCCGCCCGCCGGCGCCTGTCGAGCCGATCAGCCACCGACAGCTAAGGAATGACCTTAGCTCTACGGAATCCGTCTCCAAGCCGCCCTTGACTGCCTTCAATCATGCGGTCCCTATGCGCACCAGGACGGTGAGCTCGTCAGACAACGAAGAGCGTAAGGTCAGTGGGCGCCATAGCTAGTCAAGTAATGTGCTTATGCATCTGAAGGAGTCCCCTCGCGGTATGTCTCGCAAAGAGCGCACGCGGCGCGAGAAGCAGGCGTCGGCAGCGCAGGCTTCGTCGCAGCCTTATGCGGCCATCCCACCGCCAGCTGCTGCTCCTGCTCACGTGAAGACCGGAGCTGAGCGTGTCGCATTTGCGGATGAGCCTGGGAGGAGCAAGCAGTTCGCGCGCGCCGACTTGGACAGAAGGCGCGGTGTTCCCCAGCATGCGCCCCCGCCACAAGATACGGGGCCCGCTTGGTTTACCGCTCTGCAGCCCACTCACGGAGAGCGTTCGTTCGATGCCGTGCACGGATCGCCTATGCGTGCATCTGAGACCACGGGCTCTCCTGCTCTGCCGGTGCCGCCGCCTGTGCCGCGACTGCCGCCACCGCCTTTCGGTGAGGACGAGTCGCCGACTGTGCCCCCGTTCGAGACGCCGCCCACGGAGCCCGCTGTTCTCATACCTGCGGTGATGTTTGCCCCTGAACCGCCCGAACCGAGTCCGCCGCGCGGCATGGCGCCTACCATGTCTACTTCGCGGGAAAGAGTGAGAGATTCCGGCATCGGCTTCTCTGCTGTACCTCCAGTTCCCGCACCACTGCCTGTGCAGCAGAGTGCATCGGGTCACGCGCATGTCAACCCGGAGTCTATTGTTCCGCAGCGAAGCTGGAACTCAGTTAACTCGTATAATGCACCTCCAGTAACTGCGAGCGCCTCGTCGCAGGAGCGGGTGACTTTCCCCACACGCGGCAATACTGTCGACGTCCCTCTTGTTACCGCCAGACCGCCTGCGGTAAACGGCCTTGCGCCAGAGACGTACGCCACAAGGAGGCGATCGCAAAGCCACGACAGCCATCTTTTCGATGTATCCTGGTCGACCAGAGGACAAGGCAGGGCTGATTCAGGTTCATTACTGGATCCTCCTCCGAGAACGGCTACTGCGACAGGCTTCCGCTCTCAGCCCAGGTTTGAGCCGCCTGCGAGGACGGCGACGGCAGCCGGCTTCCGTCAACAACCGCCCAAGGACTCGCCGCCGAAGTGGACATCTCCTTCGACGCGGACTACGGTGAACCATGCCAAGCTCGCCGAGATTCTTTCTCCGCCACCACCGTCACGCAGACTGTCGAAGGTCTCTCCCCCGCAAGATCAGGGCCAGGGGAGGCAAATGGAGCCAGAACCTGCGGCTTACCCGTCAATAGGGCGCAGCGCATCTGTCGCTCCGGGGCAGGAACGTCGCCTGCCACCACAACTTCAGCAGAGCGTTCTTTTCTCATCCTCTGCTGAGCCCACACGTGCACCTCGCGACACCTCGCGTGTAGAACGCCCGTCCCCGCCTCCCACTCCCCCACAGCGACGATCGCCGCAGGAAGTCGTCGTCCAACGTCCAACCCCGCCAGAAGTAGAACCGTTGCCCGAAAGGGTGATGTCTCCAAGCCCTCCGAAACTCTCAAGCACTCGCACGCGCGAAGCGCCGCAACGACCTCCCTCACGAGCCCATCAGCCAACGTCCTCATACCCCGCATCTGACCCGTATCGTACCTACAATCAAACATACCCGGAACCCTCAGCAATGGCCGCATCAAATGTAACTTACAAGCCTTCCGACCTTTCTCAGACTCGCGCGACGAAGCAGGCTTCGTCAGACAATCCTGCCAACGGCCCGCCTTCCTCCCGACGCATGTATGAATCCGCCCCCTACCCTTCTACCTCGGCGTACGGCCAACAATCAATCAACCAAGCACGAGCTCCCGAACCGCCAGTCAAGGCCTCCGCGCCTGAGCACTCGCGAGCAGCGGAGTATGCCCGCGGAATGACGAACGGCGCTACGCAGGCGCAGCCGCCTGTGCAAGCCCCGCCCTCCAGACACCACCCATCCCTATCTCTACCCACGTCAGCATCTGCCCCTCGCGCGCCGTATCTGCCACCCTCTAACCCATCGACCCGCACCGAAAGGGCGACCCGGTCACAGTCGACCAGCAGCGCCGTGCCGCCCCCCGAGGCACGACAGAACGGCTACTCGGCTTATGCAACGTATAGCCGCGCGACCGGACAGGCCGCTACCGACCACAAGTTACGTCCCAAAGCATCCGAGGAGTCATTGCAAACACCGTCCTCTATAAGGCGTTCACCCTCGCGGGGCTCGTTGGCTGCCTTCCTCGAGCCAGAGCCGCAGCAGCAGCAGCAGCAGTACAAGCAGCAGGACGCGACTCGTAAGAACGGTCTGCTCAGCTTCTTCCGGCAGCGCACGCAGGACCAGCCGCCTCAGCAGACCGCGGCGTCTGCGCCGCAAGTGTGGCACCCGGCCGCGCCCAAGGAGCGGGAACAACGCAGTGCGGCGGTCGCGTCTGTCAGCCGCGATGCGCCGAGCGACTCGAAGAAGATCCTGCATCGCGCTCCCGTCGCGCCGTCGACACGCGCGGCGCCGCCACCGCCCATCAATGTCCAGATCCCCATCTCGGGCCCGCCGCCGCCAGCTAAGAGCCCCAAGGTGCTCCAGTCGCTCCGCTATCTCAGCGCGAAGCGCTACCGCACGGTCTCCGCGGCGTCCCACGAAGCGGCGGACGGGACGGCGGTGAGTAACTACCATCCCTGACCGCGAATGCCCCACTCACGATCACACCCGCAGCCCAACACAGTCGGCTCTCCCACGGCGTCCATGCACAGTTCGACGCCCATGCAGCCGCCGTCGCTGCGGGACCCGCTGCTCGCGACGGAGCAGTGGCAGCTGATGGAGGAGGAGCAGCAGCGCAAGCCGCGGCGGCAGCGGCCGGGCGTGGTGTTCGACGTGCCCGAGGGGGTGCCGGAGAATGGGCGCCCGCGGTTGGGGAGGCAGCATACGCGCGCTGCGAGCGCGTCGAGGTCGACGCGGACGCCGTTGCGCGTGCAGACGCCAGGCCCGGGTCGGCGGTCGACGGACAGGTAGACGGTCGGCAGACAGGTCATCGGTCGGCAGACAGGTCATCGGTCGGCAGACAGGTGGACGGACGTCGAACAAGCAGGCCGACAGGCGAACGAGTGGGCGCCAGTGGGCGCGTCTGAAGGTTACGCGGGACAGTGTCAACCGCGTGTATGTATGTAACTCACCCTTCCTTCGCTTTTATGGTGCTATGTTTCTTTCACGGTGCCCTGCAGCTCTTTTTAACGTCACCCTTTCCTTGCTTTTTATGGTGCTATAGGGCTCTCCAGTAGGAACAATGTACTAGCTATTCGCCGCATATGTAAAGTTGTACTATAGTTATAATCGACCTCCTCCCGCAATTCCAATCGCGACCTTCTAGTACTACGTAGAGAAAAGTATCAGTGTTGTTTGTTTGTTCGATGGTGTCCGAGGCAGATGTATGGAACGTTGACTGTTCCCGACTAGTACTGGTTCGCAACGGTCCCCTCGGTCACGGTCCACGATTGAGAGCACAGAGCGACCCTCGAGCTCAACACGGACCGAATCTGTCGGCACATAGCACGCCGCAGACTTGCATACTCACGCAAGATTTGTCTTGAGCGCTTGAGCGGTGAGCAACGCTTTGACAGCACAACTGAAGCCCCATCCAACGCAACGAGAGCTCGGAAGTCATGCTATCATCTGCGAGACGACATGTACACAAATAAATACACCGCCGTACCAGGCGCACTGCGCTGTGTACCCTACTACTTTCGCTTCTTGCCCTTTTTGCCGGACTGGGAGACGGGTTAGTAAGGGCATGGCAAGGAAAAGACAGTGCATGTTTCAACACATCGACACGTACAGCTCGTGAGGTCGACGTGGCGCTTTCAGCGTCGCTTGAAACGTATCCTGATGTTACGGACGACGGGATGGCGGACGCAGGAGGGGCAAGGCCAGCAGATGTCGGAGTTACGGGAGACGCAAGGCCGCTGGTCGCGGGCAGGGGGACATTCCTTTTGGCTGGTGTTGCCTGGGGGGACGGTGCTGCTGAGCCGACGCCAGGTGTGGCTGATCTCGGGCCAGGTGTGATTGATCGCGCGCCTGGTGTCCCCGGTGCGGCGGGGCCCTGGCGTATCATGACGGGAACTGGTTGGAACTTGGCCTTGCGGTCGTACTTTTGCTCTGGGATGATCGTCGGTCTCAGTCGGCAGAAGCACTAGGCAGGGGACGCACCGAGGTCAGTCCGTGCTTCGGGGATCTTCTCAAATGTCGTGCGCATGCGCTCGTTAACGAGCATCTCGTTCGCTGTCTGGAAGATGAACTGGCCCCAGCCTTCGACAAAGGAGTTCGCCTCGCCCACGACCTCCGCGAGCTCGACCTCCATCTCCTTCTCTGCAGCCTGAAAGCTGCTCCAGAGCTCGTCACCGATGGAGCCTTTCTGGAGGAGGGCGGCGAGCGCGGGCTTGTCCTCGCGGATGCGAACGACGCGTTGGACGTCTTGCATCGCGCGGCGAACGAGTGCGGCCTTGAGGAGGGCATCCGGTGCGGGCGGGTCTGTCATGCGCACGAGGGACATGTAGACATTGCGCTCCTTGTGGGTGGGGAAGTATGGCTCGAGGACCTTCCCTGTCGGTGACAAAAACGCGTCAGAAGCAGAATTTGTGCCAGCGGAGACTGAGACGCACGGGCTGCGCGCCTGCGGTAAAAGTAGCTAAACGTGTAGAGGCCGCCGATTATAATAAAGAGGTAAGCGACTGGGGCAAGGACCGTGGCGGAGGCCATGATGATGGCGGGGCGGGACGAGGGACGTGCTACGCCGACGGAGATGCGACTGGAATCGTGGCACACACGCACGTGATGAACACGACGCCACCGGCCAATGCCGAATGACCGGCTTTGCATCTGGTCCCGGTGTGCCGGCGGTTCCCCGCGTTCGTGACAAGCGCGGACTCCGGGAGATGCGGGGAGACCAGATGACCACAAAAGTCGAGGATGCGCCTGTTTGTACGTGAGCCCTGCGAACCCGGCTCTCCTCTAACGCTCATGTTGGCCCGCAGACTCCCCGCCCTCCGCACACCATACGCCAGGCAGGCGTCGACCAAGGTGAATCGTCCCGCGAGTTCGTTGGCCTCAGTACTGATCCCTACTCAGTCGTCCCTGCGCCAAGTCCTGGAGGAGGTCGTGCCCATCAAGCAGCAGAGGCTAAAGCAACTGGTCAGCATCGATTGCTGTAGCCCACCGTTCACCTCTCACGCCCGCGCAGAAAGCAGAACATGGTCAGGCAGTCATTGGCGATGTCAAGGTCAGTACAAACTGTCGACAGTGTTCTATCCCGCTCATGCATTGCTAGGTGGAGAACGTCCTAGGAGGCATGCGCGGCATCAAGGCCATGCTTTGGGAAGCCTCCGTCCTTGATCCAAACGAGGTGAGCATGCCATATACCCCTCCTACCCTTCTCACACCCTCGCCTCCCAGGGCATACGCTTCCACGGCATGACTATTCCAGAATGCCAGAAACTCTTGCCGCCCGCGCCCGGCGGCAAAGAGATGACCGCAGAGAGCATGCTCTGGCTGCTCATGACCGGCCGTGTGCCTACCCCGGAACAGTCGCGCGAACTTTCCCGCGAGCTCGCCGAGAAGGGCGAACTGCCTGTACACGTCCAGCACCTCATCGACTCGTACGCTCTCTACCTTCTCTGCCTCTCTACGCTGTCTCACCCTGACTCCTACTTAGCCTCCCCGCTTCCCTCCACCCCATGACCCAGCTCGGCATGGGCGTCGCTGCGCTCAACCACGACAGCGCCTTCCAGGCCGGTTACGAGAAGGGCATCAAGAAGACCGAGTACTGGACGTACGCGCTTGAGGACTGCATAAACCTCATCGCGCGCCTCCCCACCCTCGCCGCCCGCATATACCGCAACATCTACCGCCCCGGCGCACCGCTGGCGTCCGTCGACAAGGACCTCGACCTCGTCGGGAACTATACGAATATGCTGGGTTTTGGCGATAACAAGGACTTGACGGAGTACTTGCGGCTTTACATCGCGCTGCACGGCGACCATGAGGGCGGGAATGCGTCTGCTCATACATCGCGTGAGTATAATTTTCAGTCATAGCGCGGGGGAGCGTGTAGGCTGACTTTCGCTAGACCTCGTCGGCTCGACGCTGTCGGACCCCTTCCTCTCGTATTCGGCCGCCCTGTTCGCGCTCGCGGGACCCCTGCACGGGCTGGCGAATCAAGAGGTTCTGCGCTGGCAGCTTGCCATGCAGGAAGAGCTGGGCAGTGGGCACGAAGTCTCGCACGAGGACATCAAAGCATACCTCTGGAAGACCCTGAAGAGCGGGCAGGTTGTTCCGGGGTAGGTCTTGAGCACAGTCGCCGGGACCCCGAATCTGACGATGACGGCAGGTACGGCCACGGAGTGCTGCGCGCCCCGGATCCACGCTTCCTCGCGCTGCAGCAGTTCTGCGAAGCGCGCCCGGAGCTGCTGGAGAGTCCGACCATTGCGTTGGTGAAGAAGGTGGACGAATGCTGTCGAGATATCAAAAAATTACCAACGTTCTAATGCTGTCCATCCCAGACGTACGAAGTCGCGCCGGATGTCCTCAAGGAGCACGGCAAGGTGGGGATTGTCGCGTTCGAGCCGTTCAAATAATCGATTCACACTCAACAGACGAAGAACCCGTACCCGAACGTTGACGCTACGTCCGGATGCGTGTTGTATCACTATGGGTTGAAGGAGTTCAAGGTGCGTAGTGCTTCATTGCAGCTAAATTATCGCTCAACGGGTGGTTAACCCTTACAGTACTACACCGTCATCTTCGGCGTTTCTCGAGGTCAGTCGGTGCATGCATGCATACTGTATATGTGCGCGATTCTGGCAAGTTTACTGACATCTTTACAGCCCTCGGCTGCCTGACACAAATCGTGTGGGCGCGAGCCCTGGGATTGCCCATCGAGCGACCGAAGTGTAAGTTTGCCTCACTGATTGAGGGTCTTCGGGATGCTGATTGGTGTTCGCAGCGCTGTCCATGGATGCCATTGAGAAGTTAATTCAGTAGAGGTCGTAGGCATGATGACTTGATGCCGGGAGGCTTGAGGCTCGCAAGCTAGAAACTTTTCCAAGCGCGGTTCAGACAAGGGAAGGACAACATTCACAAATTAAGCTAGAACACAATGTAAGAGAGTTGCTGTGTATGTACAAGTATATAAGACCAAGTGCTGTGTGATATGTCGATGGTGTCCATGCAGAAAGGGGGAAATATTATCAGGTGAATATCAGAGCAGTCGTAGATAGTGGGGAGCCAGGGAAGGCAGGAAGGATGTTACTCAGACGAATTATAGTAGGGGCAACGTCAGACTTGCATGATAAGTATCCTGAAGACGACACTGCGTGATGTCTATCTAGTTCAAGAGCGCGGAGATAGTGATATCAGCACTGGACCTGGAGTGCTCGCTATCGTGGGATGAGTTGCAATCGTCCTCCATGGCAGCATCGAGCTGATGCCGCATGTCGAGCATGTCATGCTTGAAGTTCGCGACCGTCTTCCTCTCCATGTCGAAGGCGAAGAGTGCATCTTTAAGCCTGATACTCAAGTCGTCCGCATTCTCGCGCGCCGCAGCCAGGAGACCGCGCGTCACGTCGTGGTCGTGCTGCTCCTCGGCGAGCTTGCGCTGCAGCTCCGCCTCAATCTCCTCCGATGCATCGAGCAGGTCATCCATCTTCCTGAGTTCCTCTTTCGCTTCCTCGAGCTCCTCATCGGCGTCTGCGAGTTGTTCGTTGACTCTGTTCATCTCTCTCCTGTTATCATCTGCGCGCTCCCGGCTATACTCGAGCTCCTTCTTTAGGTCCTGGACGACGTAGTGCTGAGCCACCGCTTCTTGATTGGACTTGTACCGGTCGACTTCCGCCTGCCGTGCTCGCGCGATCGCCGCGTTCCGCTCCCTCTCGGCCTTCTCTGCTCTGTCGAGCGCGAGATCGCGTAAGCGATCGGCCATGCGCGCTGCTTCCCAGTAACTGCAGGCAGTCGCGAGATGGTCGGTGGCGCCGCTGGTCGCCAACAGAGAGTCGTTGACCGTGTAGGCCTGGCGCAGCATCTCTTTCAGAGTAGCCACGTCTGTGGGCAACTCGGGCGAGTTCATGCGCCCCAGGCGCGGCGGCATGACTTCTGCGCGTCGGTCAGCTTTGGGGATGCGCGCCACAAACGCTGCAAGTATTCGTACCGGTGGGTTCGTCTAGGCGAAGACGCTTGCAGGCCATGCGGGTCTCGTTGTCGCTGTCATCGACACTGTCCTCGGCGTCACGCCCGCGCTTGAGCGGACGGGGAGGAGTGGAAGGGGACGGCAAGCGAATGGGTTCTGTGTCGAGCCACGGCGGAGAAACTGGATAATGCACACAGGTCAGTAAAGTGTATACAGTTTGCTGTGAACGCCATACCTGAGTCAACATTAACGTAAGGGACTTCTTGGCGAACATATGCAGAACCGGAACTCGTAGACTCAGAGTTTACAGACATGGTATCGTCGGAAGTGTCCATGTTGGCAGCGTTCATGATTGGAAGTATGTGGCGCGCTGGCGGTACTGGTGTTGGTGGGAGTGGGCGTCTGAGGTGAAGGGTGCAGCAAGCAGGCGGCGCCTTATAAGCGCGTACTGACCTTGTTTAGGACACTGCCACGAGGCATCTTGACCACCGGTGGCGGGTCCTACCCAAGGGTCATAAACTAGTTTGTGACCATACACCGCATGGAATGCAGCCGCGTGTATTGTTTCTGATAACAAAAGAGATCCATGATGCAGCGATACTTAGAGTCGGATTTGTGGATGATTAGCAGACGAGCTCACAGGGGGAATGCTGAATCGAGTGGAGGAAATTACCAAAGCCTGTGGTTTCCGATGAATCGTTCTCATCGCTACTTGCTGTCCGATGCTTGCAAGGTGGACTTGCCGGAGAGCGGCGTATGCAGTGACAGCTTATCGTGATAAAATTCAATAGCGAGTTCAGCTCAACGCATGACACATGTACAGAGCGGCATGGACAAAGGAAGGTTGTGATCGACTATCGGCGACCTTCGGCGACGCGACGCGCACCCGGCACCTTCCGCACAATGAACATGTCACGTGCGCCCTTCCGTCAGGGCCTGATCACAACAGACCTGCACTACCGGACACGGAGCTCTGACCTACTCCATCCTTGGTTGTGAGTTTTGAACGAGTCAGGTAGAAGCAAAGGCATACATAATACAGTATTGTTACAAGCGCTGCGCCTGTGCAGCAACCAACTGGTGGTTCTGGCACCACTTGCTGCGGTGAACAAGCACATGTAAGGGTACGAGAAATAAATGATAGTGTGAGTTATAGGAACCAAAAGATAACGTCCAGGAAGAAGTGCATCATCACAATCGGTATGCTCATGACGAACATAAACGGCATGGCGAGCAGGAATATGAACGCCGGGAAAAAGAACGGTACGCAAAATAGGAAAGGTACCGTAAGGATTAAGAGAGGAATGAAGGGTGGGCGACGTCCGAGCTTCCGGCCGTAACCATGGCGGGCCCAACGCGGACCGTTGTCGAACTTGCCTTCGGCGCCCCGCATATTGAATCTGAAAATATAAGATGAGCTCGACTGGCTTGAACGGAACGGAGAGATAGACTGACCGTCCTTTACCGCTACCATGCTCTCCCCATCGGTCCGCCCACCGTCCACTCCATCGTTCGCTCCATCGGTCACCCCACCGTCCACCCCACCGTCCCCCATGCATCTCGACGTGCGCGTCCGCGGTGGATGTGCCTGCCATGCGATGATGGCCATCGAAAGTCGGCCCCGCGTACGTCTTGCCCTCTGCGCCTGACGACCCCATTGCCGCGCTGTGAGACGCTCCCCAGTTACCCCACCACGGCGAGGCACTCCCTCGCCACGGCGCGAAGAGGTTTTCCCGTCCTAGCTGGGACCCTCTGCCTGCCCAATATTTGCTCCCTGGCCACCAGAAGGGACAACCATGCAAATCGCGAGGGTGCGCGTTAATGCGGTCTGCATCGGCGCCCCGCCCACCTCGCCGAGAGCGCGCTTCCGTCGAGGCAAGACGTGGCGATGGCACTGGGAAGGGATATGAAAGCGCGACGTGCCGCGTGCCGGATACTAAAGGTTGACTAGTGCTGATAGATCTGGCCATACTCCCGTTGAAGAGGCGATTCGTGGCAGTATACAGCGAGCGCAGAGTCCGTGGCGCGGACGAACAGTGTATGACGGATCCGGAGTACATCGACAGCAGCGAAGATGTCGCTATAAGCGAAGCCATGAGTGTAGCAGAGAGCGGACAGGGTAAGTGAAGCGCCTTGAGATCGATATAGTCGAACTTATAAAGACGCCGGCACGCAGACACGAATCCGAACGGCAGCGTAAGCATGCGTATTGCGTCGGCCGGAGCAGTTCAGCCAGGTCAACACTGAAACTGGCGTGTATGACCACAGGAGGACTCAAGAGTACATCACAGTTGTTGTTTGAGTATTATGTATCGCAGAGTGACGATATACGCAAAGAACAAAACGGTTCAAGAAAGTGAAGGAAGACCAAGACTTCGGCGGATCTCCGCGGAAAATGCCGAACAAGCACTACCATACATGGACCTACGGCGAGCAAACAACCCACACGCTCATCAAGGTCCAATTTCTCTCGGCACCACCCATCTTTTATAGCCAGATGCCCTACGAGATGCATTGCAGTTGCAAAGAGAGGAGGTATGAGAGGGTGCGACACACAGGAAGTCCGTTCAGGATAGTGGATGGTATCGTCGTCATGATATATCACAACAGAAACGCAGCAAAGACCGTCCTAAAGAAATGTATAGTGTACAACACGCAAAACATTCAGTTGCTTCACGGCTACGTACGAGACCGTCCACCAGAGCGACGACGTCGACTGCCCACTCGATACCAAGAGCACAACGTTCGGCCGTCCCAGCGGCGGCAGGGAGAGATTGAGGGGAATGAGAAAAGATAAACTGCAGACCAGGTGATGATAGAGATGCTGATGATGATAACGCCCGCCCGCGCGCGAGCCGGCCAGCGAGAAGCGGACGGACTACGCAAAGCACGACAAGCAGATAGCAAGCGGCGTCAACAACGAAGGAAAGGAGGTTGAGATGATGAGCTGATGGAAGACGAATGACGACCAAGTGACCCAACAGAGAGACGAGTAGGGAAGGGAATGGTATCCAATATATACGTACAGGGGGAGCCCTGCTCGCGACGCGCTGCATCGCTCAGAATCGCCGCGCTTGCGGCGGGGGCCCGCCACCTCGCGGAGGCGGTCCGCCTCGCATAGGCATCTGGATGCCTGGCGCGCCGCGCATGGGGTTCGGCGGGTAGCCACCACGTCCCATAGGTGGCTGACCCGGATGGGGCGCAGGCATATGCCCGTGAGGATGCGGTCCCGGAGGAGGGAACCCGCGGCCACCACCAGGCGGGACAGAGTGCGAGTGCGATGGTGGAGCCGGACGTCCGCCGGGTGGAGGTCCTCCGTGGGGCGGCCCACCGCGTGGCATGCCCATCTGCGGCGGTGGGCCTCCACGACTCGGCGGAGGTGCGCCGCGACCACCAGGCCCTGGCGGAGGGTGGGGGCTGGGCGAGGGTGCAGGGCCCGGGTCACGCAGCGAAACCGGAGTAGGCGCAGGCGCAGGCCCGTTCTTCTCGGCGGCCTTCATGATCTCGTCGCTGGAGGGACATGTTCAGCAATAGACGATCGAAAACGAGACATGTACGCACTCTAGCAGGTTCAGCGCCGCACAGAGCACGACCCACTCCACGCAGTCCTCATTGCCCTCGCCGAGGGTTTGCCATACGGCTTTCTCTTCTGGCGTCTTGCCAGTGATGCTGATCCTCGTCCCGCCGCCGTTGGGTCCCGGTGGATTTTTCTGGATTTTGCCGAACTCGATGCGCTTCGGGGGAATATTGTGTCCCGCGTAGGCGAAGTAGAACATGCTCCAGAACGCGGCGTTCGGGTTGGGTTTGGATATCTGGAAGAGCGGGAGATCCGGCGAGTCGGGCGACGGGAGGGAGAGTTTGTAGATGGGCGATATGACGCCGGTGTTGGCGATGGACCACTTGAGGTTGCGAGAAGCCTCGCAGCGGACTACGCGGGACGCGGACGAGGTGCCATGGCCGGGATCGGAGGCAGAGCCCTTGCCGGGCGCGTCCTTGGGGCGCGGCGGGAAAAGCTTTGCGACACAGAGGTCGCCCTGGGGCGAGGGGGTCAAAAGGTAGTTTTCCGTATTGAAGTTGGTGTGGAGGTAGGAGTAGAGGATGTTGGAGGGCTGGCCATGGGGCGTGACGATGAGCGTGGGGAGGTGGTTGGGTATCGGCGGGTGGTTTGGGGACGTGTACACTGCGTAGATGGCTGCCGGGGACGTCAGCGACGACGACGAACGAGGGCAGACGACTCACCGGCCATGGCGCGGACGAAGGGACTTGATGGATGGGAGCAAGCGAAGCCGCACAGAACGCCCAAGATGGCAACCGCTCCCTGCCAACCCATCCGCCGATCGAGATACCACGGCAACTGCGCATGCGCGGTCACGGGACGTGCAGATATCACTCAAACTTTCAAAGTCCTGGCCGCCCTCCCGCGTACGTGTAGATTATGTACCATCACCTCACCGAAACGGAGATCTGCTCGATTACCCGCATCGCTAGCGCTTACGACGCATCTCGAACCACAAGTTGGTGGATCTGCGGTTGATGAAGGCAGCTCGCTGAACACTAGCCATTGATCACAAGATAATATCCCGAAGACATCCATCCGCTTGCTTCCTCTTCCCAAGCTCACTTCAACTGTCGCAGCACGCACAAGAGAGACGGAAACGAAAACTATGATTGGTTCTACCGAGTATGCATTGCTCTATCGTACAATTGGTAAATAAGTCAGAACATTACGTTGGCGTGAGTCCGCGTAAAAAGCATGCGTGAAAGACGTCGCTAAGCTACAACAACAACGGAAGGCGCGCAACCCAGACAGGACAAGAAAGCCGAGACCAAAACGCGAGCGATGCGATTAGTCGACCTCCTCGACGGACGGGCCATCCTCGGACGCGCCACCAGCACCGCCGGGGAAGCCGCCTGGCGCAGCGCCCCCAGGGAAGCCACCAGCACCCGGCGCACCGCCCGCAGCGCCGTACAGCTTCTGCATGATGGGGTTGGCGACGGCCTCGAGCTCCTTCTGGCGGTCCTTGTACTCCTCCTCGGACGCCTCCTGCGAGTTGTCGAGCCACGAGATGGCCTCGTTGATGGACGTCTCGAGCTTCGCCTTGTCGCCGGCCTCGATCTTCTCCGCGACCTTCTCCTCCGTCAAGGTGTTGCGAAGGTTGTACGCGTACGACTCGAGGCCGTTCTTGGCCTGGATGCGCGACGCGGCGGCCTCATCCTCAGCTGAAAAACAAGTCAGTAAAAGCCGGATTAAGACGTGCAGGACACGACGTACCCTTGTACTTCTCGGCGTCGTTGACCATGCGCTCGATCTCCTCCTTCGACAAGCGGCCCTTGTCGTTGGTGATGGTGATGCGGTTCGACTTGCCGGTGGTCTTGTCGGAGGCGGAGACGTTGAGGATGCCGTTGGCGTCGATGTCGAAGGTAACCTCGATCTGAGGAACACCACGCGGCGCGGGCGGGATGCCGGAGAGCTCGAACTTGCCGAGAAGGTTGTTGTCCTTCGTGCGCGCACGCTCACCCTCGTAGACCTGGATGAGCACACCCGGCTGGTTGTCGGAATAGGTGGAGAAGGTCTCGGACTTCTTCGTCGGGACGGTGGTGTTGCGCTTGATGAGCGGGGTCATGACACCACCGGCGGTCTCGATACCGAGGGAGAGGGGGGAGACGTCGAGGAGGAGGAGGTCCTGGGTCTTCTCCGAGGTGTCGCCGGAGAGGATGGCCGCCTGGACGGCGGCGCCGTACGCGACGGCCTCGTCGGGGTTGATGCTCTTGTTGGGCTCCTTGCCGTTGAAGAAGTCGGAGACGAGCTTCATGATACGGGGGATACGGGTGGAGCCACCAACGAGAACGATCTCGTCGACGTTCGACTTGTCGATCTTCGAGTCGCGGAGGACCTTCTCGACGGGCTCGAGGGTGCTGCGGAACAGGTCCTGGCAGAGCTCCTCGAAGCGAGCACGGGTAAGCGAGGTGTAGAAGTCAACACCCTCGTAGAGGGAGTCGATCTCGATGGAGGTCTGGGTGGCGGAAGAGAGAGTGCGCTTGGCGCGCTCGCACGCCGTGCGGAGACGGCGGAGGGCACGCGGGTTCGAGGAGAGGTCTGCAGGATGAGGTTAGCATCGGTGACGATGAAAGAGAAACGCGCCACATACCCTTCTTGTTCTTGCGCTTGAATTCCTGGACGAAGTGGTTGACGAGGCGGTTGTCGAAGTCCTCACCACCCAAGTGAGTGTCACCGGCAGTGGCCTTGACCTCGAAGATGCCCTCCTCGATGGTCAGGAGGGACACATCGAAGGTGCCTCCACCGAGATCGAAGATGAGGACGTTCCGCTCGCCGGTAACCTTCTTGTCGAGACCGTAGGCGATGGCGGCGGCGGTGGGCTCGTTGATGATACGGAGGACGTTGAGACCGGCGATCGTGCCGGCGTCCTTCGTCGCCTGACGCTGAGAGTCGTTGAAGTAGGCGGGGACGGTGACGACGGCGTTGTTGATGGGAGTACCGAGGTAGGACTCAGCGACCTCGCGCATCTTGCCGAGGACCATGGAGGAGATCTCCTCAGGGGACTGTGAGGGAAGTTAGATCGGCTATGCAGATGGATAGATCGGTGCACATACGAATTCCTTGGTCTCGCCGCGGTAGTCGACCTGGATGTAGGGCTTGGTCGACTTGTCGATGATCTTGAAGGGGAAGTGCTTCATGTCGGACTGGACCTCCGCGTCCGCGAACTTGCGACCGATGAGGCGCTTAGCATCGAAGACCCTGAAAGGACAAGTCAGCAAGTGGACAAGCGATCGAAAAGGACGCGACATACGTGTTGTGCGGGTTCATCGCGACCTGGTTCTTCGCGGCATCACCGACGAGACGCTCGCTGTCGGTGAAGGCGACGTAGGATGGGGTGGTGCGGTTGCCCTGGTCGTTGGCGATAATCTCGACCCGGTCGTTCTGCCAGACACCGACGCAGGAGTAGGTGGTGCCGAGATCGATTCCGATTGCTTTTGAGGAAGACATTGTGAGTTGTGAAGCGCGATGGGAAGATCGCAAAGCAAGTAGTGGTGGTCGAAGGTAAGGATGCGAATTATGGCGGCCACCATTTTTCGCCCGTCCTTTATACTACAATCGACCTCCCAGAACAGTAAAGAAGGTTAAAGAAGATTCGGCGCGTGGTCACGTGGGCATCACGTCAATGCAGTTCGTTTTTCCGTTTTCGGCAACCGTTTGTCTTTTCCATGCCCTTCACCGTCCTTCGTCTCTGTTCGAGGCCGTTCGTCTGCGCTCTCGACGGTTGCATGAGGTTCGATTTAGCGTTGATAGGATATATTCTAAGGAACGAGCTGAGCAGTGTGCGCTACACGTAGACGGAAGGCAGAAAAGTCAAGGAATGTGATGTTCTACTAGCGAAAGACGTCAGAGCGCGTTTGCAATCCAGCAAGCCAGTAGACGATAGCGAGACACGACCACAGAGAAACAAATATGTACTCTTTCAGCCGAGTATGTATAAAAAGGATATATGTATACCTATGCACTGGATGTACGATTCACGTCTGACGCATACAAAATACACGAAGCGCTCAACTCAGTTAATGGCCCTCACGCGAAGGCACAGTATCGTCAAGGCTCCGATGAGCCTGCAGATCCCTAATCACAGTCGGATCAACTGCCACAATAGTAAGCTCTGGAAGAGTCAGGCTGAAGAACAGGTGACGAACCTGGGAGTACGCTTCGCCTCCGCACATGCTGGTTGGCACCGCCGAGTCCCGGACTGTCGGGTACCTGACCCTGTGACGGACGTCGCGGTCAGTGCTGAGCGCCCGAAGAAACGCGCGTTTCTACCTCGAGCCCAGGGTCCGCCGTCGGTATGCGCTCCATCCCTGACTCGTCCAGGTCAGACACGTCGTCAATGGTCGCAGCATTCAACTCCATCGAGAGCTCCATGATGTCCTGGTCCTCGACGACAGGAGGCGGCGGTGGAGGGGGGTGCGGGATCTCCTTGTACCCGGCGGGCAGTTGGCCTCCCGGCGCATTCTGGATGGCAATTTCGCGCAGCTTCTGCCATGCCTCATACCGGGATACGGCGGCGCGTTGTTCCCTATGACGCAGGATTCGACGTCAGACACGGACATCGCCTCCTCGACTGTATACGACTCACTCGATCTTCTTCTGGCGATACTGGCGCATCGATTCGTCGAACAGTTCCGGATTGATCTCCATGAAGAGGCGAAGGGCGTTGTATACCATCCCGTGAATGGTCCTGGGCATTGTTAATGTTGGCGACGCCTATGTAGACGCCTAGAAACACACCTGTTCCAATGGCTTCTCGAGTTTGTGTACAACGCCGGGAATACGATGGGCAGAACCACAGGAAGGTTGTCGCTCATGAGGTTCACGACGTACTCGTTGTTCCAGTAAAGGAGCGCCCGCTCAGCCACCTGGAAGTGCTGGCTGTTGATGCACCGGGCAAGTTGCGTGAACAGCGGGACCTGGATCTTCTGGAACTCCGCAGGATCTGTGACGTCGAGGACCTCCTCCACCTCGTTCAAGAACATGACCTCCTTCGGCGAGTTCACCTTCGGCCAGTACTTCAACAAGCCGACCATGACCTCTTCCGCTAGGCCCGGGTCCTTCTCCAAGAATTGCACCACACAGTAGGCCAGCTGCGGATGATACAGGGACAGCGACTTGACCTTGTGTAGCGGGATGAGCACTCGCGTCAGGAAGATCTTGTGCTCTTCCTTGAGCGGCAACGCGAAGCCGTTAATGATCGAGCCGAGGATCTCGAGCAGTTCCGCGACGCCGTTGTGACGCTCGGTCTCGTATACGAAGTGGAAGAAGACGTTGTTGATAGACCGGCGAATGAAGGCGCGCAGGTTGAGGAACTTGCCATAGATACGATGAAGGGTAGTCTTGAGGAAGTCGCGCTCGCGAGGGTCTTCTGAGTCGAAGAGCTCCAGGAGATTGAGGACAAAAGATTGGTCGATGTAGCGCTTGGCCATATTCGTGTTGAAGTCGGGGCTCTCGACGAAACGCAGGAAGAATTCATAGACGATCTGGAGATGCGGCCAGGCAAGCTCCAGGACAGGTTCGTCTTCTTCAGGGTCGAAAGCATCGCCAGTGGGATTCACCGGCGGGGGTATGGAGCGGAAGAGGTTGGTAGCAAACTGAAAGCCGTATATGTAGCGGACGGACGATCTGAAGCGACGAACGCACCATATTGACCACCTCTGGGTATACGTTCTCCGTGATAACACCACGCTGGGTGGTGATGTACTCCAGCATCTCGTGAAGGGTTTGAGCCTTGATCTGCTTGCCACGAAGCTCGGCACTAGCGTCATTGAAGTCGAAAAGCACCCGACACTGGTGAAGCTTCCTAACGAACAAGCTTGGGCGTTCGTTTGGCGGTGTTTCTACGACGCCGTGAGCGATGCATTGGTCGAAGAAGTATGCTAGATACGCACCAGCAAAGGCGGGAAGGCGCTCAATCTCAACCTTCTCCGTGACGACAAACCGACTGCTCCTTTGCTTCCTCGGTGGCTTGCCCACAATGGGGATCGTGTCCTTAGGTCCGGCGCGAAGACGGTTCAGGGTTGTGTTACGCGGAGGTGTCGCAGCGCCTCCGGGGCCGGCCGCGTCCTTGCCGCCAACACCAAGGCGATGGCCGTCTCCGGCTGCATCAGGGCTAACGACCACTATAGGAGGGGCTGCAGAACCGTCGCCTGCGTGGCGCCCGCTACCAATGGAAGATGCGCTGGCAGGAGAGCCGGAACGCGCCGACGATGCGGTGGATGAGGCGGAGGATAACGAGTGTCCAGCACCGACATTCGTGCCATTCGCACCAGGCTGCGGAAGCGGCTTGGGCGGGGGAGGCGGAGCCGCGTTTGCGGCGGAAGACGCGGAGCTATTGTACGACGACGAAGACGATGACTTGGACTCCTTGCTCTTCGAACCCGTCGAATCCTGGGAGGTCTTTTTGAGCTGGATATAGGCAGCATGTCAGTGGTCTGTCTGGACGAAGATTGACGGGATTCGACGCACGGAAAACTTCTTGAGACTCTTCATGATGGGTCGTACAACAGCTTCGACAATGCCAACGACGATGTGGAAAGCGTTTGGCCGTCGTCGGCGGTGATGTTGGGAGCGCGCTGTGCGAATCGATCAGCTGTGGTTTCGGGCGGCGCGTGACGGTTGGTCACGGTCGAACAGCGACGGCCATCTGCAACAACAGCAAACACAACGTTTGTCCTCAGCAGCGAGCCCCCTCCGCCTGGATGGTCGCCTGCTGTTCAATGGGTGGCACGAAGACCACCACAACATTGAGCATGAAGAGTGACTCGCACTGTAACGCTCGAGTTTTGGCCTCACAAGCATCGGACCGACTCAGAACACCTTGCGGACTCAAAAACTGTAGGAAGTATCCCGTCACAAGACCGACATGTCGCCAACTTTATGGCTGGATGAGCGAGCTCCGGGGTGGCTCTGGTACTCCACCACTCTGCTAAGAGCGCGTACTGGTCCGTTCTTCTCATCCCTGGGCGCTGGAACACCCGCTCGACGACGCCCAGCTCCAGTAGCGCGAAGGCTCACCTAAGGACCTATCTTCGTCTGTAAGGCCCCAGTATCCCTATCACAAGCTCCTTTGCGGGATCCTGAAGCTGTGAGACGGCACTGATCCTTGTCCCCGCGTACCCAAAGCCATCAATAGTGAGGTGAGTTCTACGCCTGCGCGCCGAACCGTCATCAGGCTTATAATTACATTGCATGCTCTGTAAAGACTGGCGGATACAGGGCCGACTCATGTCGCCAGAGATGAGGGCCTATCCTTGACCCAGATTCGATGAAGTCAGTGATCGCGTATACAACACCTTCGTCCTGGCACGCAGACTGACTACTGAGCCTCGGGACCTCGGCTCGATCCTCAATATGTCAGATTCCACTGGAAGCCTACAGCTCATCGTCAGCGCCCATCGGTGTGTACAGTACTGTTCCTGCTTATTTATGGACAGTTTTGGCTTACCCTGCGTCCAGGTGCCAACACGAAGCTTGGGTCACGGGTCAGGACTCAGGGGAGGCTTTCCCGAGAGCTGCTCTGTTATGCCGACCAATATAGCTGCGACGAGTTGACCTCCCTGTTGGCTTTTCGTATGAATGACTGTACCAGGCTTGGCCGCTCCAGCTATTCTCGCGATAAAAGTGTGCTGCCTGCAGACGGCGACCCTTCAAATTCATGCCGCGCACATCGGCCTGCCCATCTATCACCAGAACATGAAGAAGGCTTTCTAGGGTGAAGCATCGCTCACAGACGGGGGTGGGCGCCTGGCCATCCAGAATAGTGGTCAATCCATGTCGCTTCTCATCCGACCTTAGCGCCTTACCCACGCGCAACGGCTTTCGCCGGACGGGCACACACGGAGGAGACCACGGGGGCCAGAAGGGGTCAGAAGCAACGCGGGTGCGCAACATTAGCTTCGGCATACTGGGACCTGGCTGATAGATCATATCTAGATACTGACGACTGCAGCCCGATTGCCTATTGTCGCCCATGCGTCAGTTCTGCCGGATGTTGCCGTCGGTCTCCAAGCAATGTCGAGCGCCGCGGACATGGTCTTGATTTGCTACCAATCCCTCAGGCCGTATCTGGGAGCATGTGCTGTTGCGATTTGAGAATATTTTTCTCGGCCGCAAATGCGTCAGGAATTCTGGAATCGCAAGAGACGCGCCGCGGCGAGTTGCGTACTCACTTCGTTCGCTGTGCTGTTCTGTGTCAGGAACCACGAAGTTGCATGTCAGCCGAGTCGGTGGCCGAGATTCGTGTGCCAATTGGTACAGTAGTGGCGGATTGAGGTGATTCGTCTCCTCGTCGTGGCAATCATTGGGACATTCGCGACTGAGCCACATCTCAATAGACGCCAACTCGATGTATAAGCGCTGGTCAATGGCTTGCATTGCTACGTGTCCCCTACTTGTCTCCGGCACTACTGGCGTCACCGTCGATCACACAAGTCAACAGGTAGACCCACACGCTGTCCGCGTACATGCTATTGTTGATTCTGGTCTTTCGCTTGACAGATGGATTTTGCCCCGGCATACCGAACGACGAGTCTTGGCAGGCTATCCTGTGTTCTACTCAGCTTCACTTCAAGCTGCCGATGCACTTCGCTGTTGAGATATATTTGCCCTGGGACGAAGGATACCTGGACACTCTGCGCGTCGCATTTATATGCGCCCTTCTGCCGAGCGTTCTTCCACTAGCCATGGGAGCCTCCTCGCACTACGGGCACCCTTTCTTAAGTGCATTTGTATGTCTGGTGCGCACCGTGAGCAACTCTATGAAGAAATTCACTTCTAATCTGTCTCCGGCAGCAGCAAACATGCGAATCTCGTGGTCCGTCCGTGGCGATGATTGAGAGTGAGCGGTAGTCTGTACTGCTACGGATCAGTAACCCGTTGGTACCACTAAACATAGTGATCTGCAACTTAGCACGACAATATTGTGCTGCCACAAGCGGGGTGACGTTGCATCACTACTCAACGTCAACATCCATGCCATTCGGGGGCGTTCGTCAGCAATGCAAGCCAGATGGGAACGCCTATGGTGGTGGGACATGCATCCGACCGTATCTCCGGATGTCCAGCGAAGGCCTTCCCATCGCCACCACTTTTCAACTTCCCAGAACATCGCCTTCTGCGCTTCAGTGACGCTCCCTCATCTGATATCGAGATAGGAAAATATCGAACTCAGTGAGTGAATTGCTCTCCTATGGAGATATCGGACGGCGCTTCAAACGATATGTGCTGGGTTCACACTATCCTAACCACCCGTCTTCTGTGGAGAGCCGCTGATCTGTCACAGGACTAGACGCGACGATGCAACATCTGAGTCTGTCGTCGACGTGTGGGGCGGCAAGACAAGTCAGTGCTAGCGTCAAGTCACGATTGCAAGTTTGGTCGAAGCTATTGAACATCTTACTGATTCCAGGTTGAGCGGCATTTATAGGGCGATCAACTGCTTGCCCTCTAGAGCGCCTCCCATACAGACGAAGTTGACGCGGCAACTGCGAGTCGAGTATGTTGCTCCGGATTCGACTGTTATGTCCCATCCGATGACCAGCAGAACTATAGGGAAATTCCGAATCGCATAACGACCCGGCGAGGATTTGCAACGACAGCAGCCAAAGTTCAACTTAAACTTCGTCGACGTGACTCGGGCAATTTGCCGCCGGATGTACCCACGTTCTGTCGCCCGCGTGCGCCCCGATTGATGAGTAGATCGGTCACGCAATCTGGTTCCGTTAAACCGTTCCCTGCGTCCCTTTCCTCTCGCACCATATCGCTGGGCAAAGTCACACATGAGCGGACCCCCCCCTCGCTGAGAGCCATGTACTTTATTGACGGATTTATCTAGCATGCCCAGGGTAACGTGTCACTTCTTTGCCTGGCCCGTGCGCTGACCGTGATAATCGCACAGCTATGACTTCAGTCACGATGTGTTGTGATGGCCTAGGTTCTGAATTCATTCTCACCGCCGATGGCGGGAGTCGTGAGTGTGGGCAATTTCGCAAGGTGCTTTGGTGCAGGTGAGCCGCAACCAGAAGGAGTGACACTGAATGGAACACAGCTTCTCGCGCGCACAAGCGGGGCACTGACTGCCAGCTGCGCGAACGCAATGGGCGCCAAACTTTCTGTAGGCGCTGGGAATCATCCAATCCCGGACAATCTGCTACAATGACAACCCGGTATCAATTCGAGTCGGTCTTCCCATTCGGTCATATGCAGGTTCCGTAACAACTAACAAGTCGGGCAGACGGGCCTACATGCCGTACAGCTTCCCTCGTCCATCACCGATATCAATCAAGATCTCATGTCGCAGCACCGTGCTGAGCGGCCCTTGGGCGTCTGCCTCCCCTCGGCATGTCAGCGGCAGCTTGCCTCCGTCTAGCTTCGCATATGTATATAAACACCTGTGTTCAAGCGTCTGCTTCGCGGATATCCCACTACTTGTGCGGCTCGTTGACCCTCCCCCTCTGACTGTCGGACCCTCACTGGTGAGTGGCCCGTGCGCTCTTCTTGATTGAGCGCTCACAGGAACCTTATATTGCGGTGTCTATCATCCATGTTCATTACCCATATGCCCGGTCATCGTCGGACTGGCCTCTCTTGCCTCCTCCCCTTTGCAGGGCAGCCTAGCTCCGACTGCAAGGACCACCGCTCCCTATGCCTTCCGCCGTCATGGACACATCCCATGCAAGAGCATTCAAGCTGGCGGACTCGGACTACACGGAGGAGGAGGACGTGAAGCCTATAATCAAGTCCTATGGTCGATCGCGTGTTGGCACCAAAGCGTTCGTGACCTTGTGTGGAGCGAGCAGCCTCTTCCGTTAGCCTGACCATCGTGCAGCTCGGGCGCATGCGTACACTGCAAGTCCCTCAAAGTACGTCGTTGACTTGAAACCTGTTACTATATGTGTGCTTACCCTGCTAGGTTCGCTGCGAATTCGGGGCTGGCGCCTCTGCTTGTCAGAGATGCATCGCGGGAGGCTATGAATGCATGTCTCGCACTCGCAAGAAGCGCAAACCTGCGCCGTCAGTCATCCAATGTTGATTGGCTCAATGCCTTTCTGACGTTTCTTTAGCACTCACGAAGAGCTGATCCAACGCGCACAAGATCAGGACATGGAAATACAGGGCCTGCTCCTCCAATTCGATCGCATCCGCGAGGATGGCAGGATACGCGAATGGATGACTGGGCCGCAGCCGGACCTACGCCACAGCCTCTCTCACTCCACAGGTACGACATGCGCTTTGATATGGTCCTTGTACTCACGCGCTGCCAGGCCTCACTCCTTTCGAGGCACGGTCGCGACGTCCGAGATGGGTGCCAACAGGAGACGAAGGCGCCGCCGAGATGGCTTGTCTGTCGTACTTCGCACATGGTGCGCCGCGCGGCGGTGATCCGAGGCTTCTTCAGCATCTGACGCCCACCATGCAGGCGGTACGAATAATATTCACAGGGCACCTGACGTCGTCCGATATTGTGAACTCTATCCACAGGATGTGAAGGAACTTTTTCATGTGTAGGTTTCGCCCCTCAATAAGCGCAGGGTCGTTCTCACTGTTGATTAGCTTCTTCGAACGAATCAACCCCTACTTCTCCATTCTGGACCCCGAGCTGCACACCCCTGGGAACTTGATATGGACTTGTCCAGTGAGTATCGGTACTTTCCGCTGTTTTTGGACGTCGTTGACAGCGGGTGTAGTTCCTCTTCACCGTCAGTGAGTAGCATAGTCCATGCCTCCGTCGCCCATCCTGACTGTCCATAGTTTGCGGACTTGCTTGCAGATATGACGACTCGCGGAGACACATTTATGAGCTGGCCATGACCTTCGCTCGTACCGCGGCTGGGAAGGCTTTGGTGGACGGTTTCAAGAGCGTCGACGCGTGTCAAGGTGCGCTCATCTGCATGTCGCTGTTTGCCCTGCTCACCTCGTATTAGCTTATCTTCTTTTGGGCACGTACCCAATGCCGAAAAGGGTATGTTGGCTGCTAGTACCCGGCTCCGCGCAATGACTCTGACCCAACGGTAGAACTTTGCCGATGACCGTAGCTGGATGTTTCTGGGCGTCGCTGTCAGGTGTGTAAACACTGTCTCTGCAGCTGTCCTATCGTATTGAACATCATTCAGGATGGCGCAGGAGCTCGGACTAGATCGCCCGTCGTCACCGGAGCTCCCCATGCGCGAGCAGCTCAATCGAACCAGGGTGTGGCTGCACTGCTATTGCGTCGACGGCGCGCACGCCGTGCAACTCGGGAAACCTGCCATGATCACGCCGGCCGACTTTTTGGCGAGGACCTCGACGACCTGGTATCAGACATCGCCTTTGAACACGCCTTTTGACATTCATTTGTGCGGCTACGTTGGCTCAATTCTTCGTCTACGGCAATGGCAAATCGCGAAGGTGAGTGAGAGCGCCGCCTCCATTCAGATCAATGAACGTTGACTTGCTGCTAGAAGGATGATACTCTGGCTTCTATCTGCGAGCACACAGATCGCATGGCCCGAGAGATGTACTCTTGGCAACAGATATACGAGCAGCAGCTCACCCTGAACCGCAAGTTTTTTGTCCCGTTCCAGTACATCATGCTCACCAGACAACAGCGCATCCTGCGTGTCGATATAGGACGCACTTGACACCCCTGTAAGATGACTGCTTTTATGTCGAAGGCTCTTTGCTGACGTTCGACTCAGAATGGTCTCGTACTTGCGTCTAACGCTGCTGGCTGCTGGCCTGAGGCAATCGATGAAGAAAGGCGGTCCTGGGTTGACACGTGACTGCGAAATCTTCAAGAAGGCATACGACGCGGCCAAGACCGTCATCGAAACCTTGCTGGATGATCTGTACTACACGGGCTTGTTGCGCTACGCAGTGGAAGATCAGTTCCTATACGTCGCCTATGCTGCCGCCTTCCTGGTCAATGTGCGCTAATTCCCCACTTGGACGCTTCTTCTGCTGACCTTGATGTCAGCTCCTCCGCCCCAAATTCCGCTCCTTGCTCGATGACGGCCAGCAACGCCATATAGCGTCCCTTGTTAACCGACTCATCGACGTTCTCGGGTCTAAGGACGTGGCACTCGACGAACGGCATACGCCAGCGCTGTACTCGCGCTTCCTCGAGAACCTGCTGGAAAAGCGCCACCTCCGCAGTAGCGAGAACGACAGGTCGTCCAGGTCAGGCAGTGACTCCCCAAAGGGGACGATGTACGCGCAGCGAGGCGAAGAGCGACTACATACTCCTCCCAACCACTACATCTGGCCCGACGTGGGCCATAACATGTCCCCGGCGTCTAGCTTGTCGTCTTCTGGCGGTGATGTCTCCCCCAGCCCAAGCGCTGTGTACCGGCAGAGCGGCGACCCTGACATGGATTTCAGCATGAATCACTTTCTTCGCACAGTGACGCAGCAGCCTGTGGCTCAGTTCGCTCCAGAGCTCCCCGCTACCACGGGCATGGCCTGGTCGAGTGACTGGGCGCTGTCCGATTCGCAAGCTGCGACGTCGTGGTCTTACGGTGCGGCAGTCCAAGCTTGGAAGTAGTGGGCTTTCGGGGGCATGCACCAGACAGCGCATTGGTTTCTATGATCTATGTATACTTTGGTGGATCTCTTGTTTTTGCTCGGGCGCGTAGCTTATCTTTTCTTGTAATTCGTGTGTGATCCTTTGTATTTTATCGCTACCCTACCTTTGCTGCGTGCGCGCCACAGTACTTGCCTATACTACTTGTACCCTGTATGAATTGTGTATATCTTCCTAAGCATATCCGGGAATCAGAACAGGGAGATTTCGCAGTCCCGACAGTCTCGCGCCTTTGTGTACGGATATGTGCATCGCAGCAAATATCGGGGGACGCATCTCAGTCGCCTATCAATCGGCGTAACGGACATCGTATCCGGGGAAAAGGTTGGATCGAGATTGGCCCTTTGTCGTGGCACCATACGGGCTTGCATAGCTTCAGCCAAGCTTCAGCAGCTTGTATGAGCTGCGCACTGTGAAGCATTGAAATGGTAGCGGGCGTTCATCCGACGGGTAAGTACTACAACGAGAACGAGTGATGGTAAGAATTCGGATGATCAAGCGTCCTATACAACAATAATTCAAGTTGCTACTATCAGTTGGTCTCGCGCGAGAGCAGCCATTAGTATGAATGAACTCCGATGGCGGTGTTTTGCGACCGTGTTGACGCTGCTGCGCAGAGACCTCAATGGAACACGACGAGGCTGCTTTCACGTTGTTCGGTTCGTGTCGAGTCAGCCGCCAGGCTGTGCGCAGAATAGTTATCATGCCTCCATCGTTTGGATCGTCGGTACTGTCCGAGGTGGTTCGGAGACCGCCCGGTGTGCCAGCCGAATCCGAGCTGCACGGTTCGTTGGCGGTCGTGCCCGGCTGGAGTAGGCCTTGGAGGGACTCCTTGACTCTGAGGTAGTGTATGAACCTGATAATTGCGCCGGACAGTTCGCCGCCGTTCGGCGGTTCGAGTCAACCAGTGGCAGAATTGCGCGTCACGCTCTGTTACAGATCCAAGCAGTGGTGCACGTGCTTCAGACCCTTACTTACCCCGTTTGGACTTGGCTTTGTTCATTGACAGGGACGGTGACGAATGACGGTAACGGATGGAAGTCATACGCGGGCGCCTCAGGCCCTTCTCAGGTGAATGAGAAGCCGGCCTTACGTCGAGAATATAAACTGATACGCGAAGCAGGAAAATCTACGCGCGCTTATTCGAGGCGAAAGCAAGCCTTGCGAGGCTGCAAGAAAGCGCAATCGCTGACCGGTTGTTCGACTATGAACAACCGAACCCAGTATGTGTACCAGGGAGGAGTATAGCCTGGAAGGTGTGCTGCAGAATCTGCTGCGTGGCTCCGATGCTCAGTATTATATAGCTGTTTCTGCTACACCAAGAAGAGCCTCTGGACACATCAGCGATCCTGGAGGTCGCACCGCCAATCGCCAGCCTCCGCTCGTCGCGCCAGAAATTCGTGCGCGTCATGCTTGAGAAGTTCAAGGCGCCAGACGGCAGCTATGCAGAGGGCTTTAGTGTCCCCGGTGGCGCGGCATCAGACCTTCGCAGAACAGGGAAGGTGGAGAACTTGCAAATGAACAATCCCCTCAGCTTGCACGATAAGGCGCGTCCACTTCATCATCCACTTAGCCTGTGAAGCTGACACACTGTAGAATCCCTGGACAGAGTGGTTCGCGTCCATGGAGCTTCGCAAGACGATCGCGCAGGATGTTGAACGAACGTACGCGCACGGAATGATCATGCGCCACCGCGCGCCATCTCACTACATCCAGGTTTCCAGAAATCGACTTTTTTCGCGATACGGATGTGCAAACCCATCTGACCGACATACTGTTCCTTTACTGCACGACCAACCCTGAGATCGGCTATCGGCAAGGTGCGCTCTGACTATACGCCATGTTGCTACGCGGCTCATCACACGCAGGCATGCACGAGCTGCTTGCACCGCTCTACTATGCCGTCGACTACGACGCGCTATCTGAAGACGAACCCGCCACTGTCGAAGACGCGCCGCTGCGCGAGATGTGCTCAAGGACATGGATCGCGGCAGATGCCTGGGCGCTCTTCAACGCCGTCATGCGGGGCACATCCCAGTGGTACGAGTGGCGAGAGCCACCGTTGCCCTTGTCTCCTGCCGGGCCGACGCACGCTACGACAACGCACGGGAAACTCGAACTCAAGCCCTACGTCAGCCCGGTGGTGCTGTCGTGCAATCGCATGCAAAATACGCTCGTGCGCTCCGTTGACCCTTTGCTGTGGAACAAGATCCAATCTGCAGGGATCGAACCGCAAATATACGGAATGTACGTGTTTATCGTCGATGCTTTGACGTGTAACTGATAGTATAGCGCGCAGTCGGTGGCTGCGAATGCTTTTTACTCGCGAATTTCCTTTGTCCGATGCTATGCGATTATGGGATGGACTCTTTGCTTATGACCCGACTATGGAGCTGGCCCCATGGATCTGCGTGGCCATGCTCATCCGGATACGAAACGAACGTACGCTTGTTGTAGCTCATGATAGTGGACACCGGCAGCTCACATATCTTTAGTTATACCCGCAGATTATAGCGGTCAATTGACTGCATTACTGCGATACCCCAGCCCGCCCATCATGACCTTAGCGGACGGAGCCCTGCACACGAGCTTGCTCATCAAGCAGGCAATCGAGCTTCAGGCCGCTCCCACGCCAGCGACCGGCCTCAGCGTGGTCGCACAGAACAAGAACCTGTTGAGCATCCCAAGCGACGTTCCGCAGCCGGAACCTCCACGCCAAAGACGTCCCGTGCAAGGGAGGCCGAAAACAAACTCTTATTCTGGAGCAAATCCTTCGGCGTACACGGCGGGCGGTCATGGCAGACAGGCGTCGGCTTCTTCGCAGTTCGGGCTGCCGGAGATGATTGCGAAGGGTCTGCTGGAACGAGGAGAGGGATTGGGGATCAACAACATCATGAGCGCCGTCTCTGAGCTGAAGGTGCGCACCAGCAAAGGCTGTATGGAGAGATCCCACTGACACATTGTCCACAGCGCAATATTCCGGAATTGGCATCGCTGGTCCGCGTACCCAACTCGCCTACATCATTCGCTATGATGGACGAACGGTCTCAGGCATCGCGAACGCCTTGGGAATCACGAACACCACGATTCGACGGCGACAGAGACTCCGTGGCAGACCTTCAGACGACGAACCGCAAGTTGGGAGAATCGCTAGCGTGGGTCGCGTACACGCTGCAGCAAGACAACCCGCCATCAGAAACCTCGCCACAGCAGAAAGCCAAGCGAGAGGCGCTGGAATCGCTCTTGTACGTGAGAGACCTGCTGCTCAAGGGTGGGTGCAACGCGTCGGAGTTGGACGAGGACCGCCTTTACGGAGAAGAGGAGCGCAAACGCAGAACAGCCGTGGATCATAGTCGGGATCCCGCTCAGACGCAGAGGCTTCCTGCGAAGGCAGAATCGGCAGAGACAACAGGTCGGCCTACCCTCGCGCATCGACTACAGGCAAGCGCTTCATCGGCAGCAGCGACTGTGCCGACGCAAGCGGCCGTGCCTCCGCGGCAGGACTTGCCTTCTGCGACCTTGCCTCGTCGGGCTCAACCTGTGACCGCTGCCAGGCCACCGCTGCCGACGCCGATGGCGGCACCCGTGGTCGTGCAGGATCGCCGGCAGGCTGCCGAAGAGTCTCGGACGCCCGCACCTCAGGCGAGAGCTGTATCGCGAGATCCTCTTGGGGTGCTCTGAGATGGCGAGTGAATTGCAGTGGAGATGTGTGTATTACTAGACGGTGGTTGTGTACTCTGGCTACGGTTGGAATGAAATGCTGGCGACGGGAGAAAGCGGGGTTGAAGAATCGGAACGTCGCGGGCCGGGATGCATGCGAAAATCACGAGCGTTGATTGGCCGGGATTCCGGTTCTTTTCTTTACTCTCCCGCGTCATTAGCGCGTCTCTTGTCTTTTGCCAGCCATGTACAGGCCCACGCTCAGGAAGTGTCTCCTCCGGCCAGCCCGCTCCTTCGCCACCACCGCTCCCGCACGAAAGGTCGTCGCCACAAACCCAGTCAAGGCCCAGGAAGTTCCGGTAAGACATACGCGAGCCCGAGTAACCAAGCGGCTCACCCAGCGCAGTCATGGGCCTCGGGAAAGTACCCCCTCATTGAGCACGAGTACGATGCCATTGTTGTGTAAGTGGGCGAGCATCGGGATGCTGGGGCGAACACTGACAGGAATTTAGCGGTGCTGGTGGCGCGGGTCTGCGAGCTGCTTTCGGTCTGGCGGAAGCAGGCTTCAAGACGGCATGCATCACGAAGCTTTTCCCCACACGTAGTCACACCGTGGCGGCGCAGGTGAGCGAGAGCGAGTAAAGCAGACCTGCGGAATGCTGACGCGAATTACAGGGAGGGATCAACGCGGCGCTGGGTGTATGTTGATCATAGCCTTTAGCTGGGCAAGATCACTGACTGTCATCATAGAACATGACTGAGGATGACTGGAGATGGCACATGTACGACACGGTGCGCATTGACAAGCTCGTCGCCTGCATCCCCGCTGATCACGCGAACAGGTCAAGGGCTCCGACTGGCTTGGAGACCAGGATGCCATTCATTACATGTGTCGCGAGGCCCCCAGCACCGTTATAGAGGTCAGTCGCATATATGCACCCTTTCCGCAACCATTGCTCAACAGCGTGACAGCTCGAGCACTTCGGTGTGCCTTTCTCACGCACGAAGGAGGGCAAGATCTACCAGCGCGCCTTCGGTGGCCAGTCGCTCAAGTACGGCAAGGGCGGTCAGGCGTACCGCTGCGCTGCCGCCGCCGACCGTACCGGACACGCTCTCCTCCACACCCTCTACGGCCAATCCCTCCGCCACAACACCAACTTCTTCATCGAGTACTTTGCGCTCGATCTCATCATGCAGGACGGCGAGTGTGTCGGCGTGATCGCCCTCAACTTGGAGGACGGCACTCTACACCGCTTCCGCGCGCACAAGACCGTGCTTGCGACAGGTGGTTACGGACGCGCATACTTCAGCTGCACCAGCGCCCACACCTGCTCTGGCGACGGTAATGCGATGGTGGCTCGTGCCGGTCTTCCTCTCCAGGACCTTGAGTTCGTCCAATTCCACCCGACCGGTATCTACGGCGCTGGCTGTCTCATCACTGAGGGTAACGCTTCAAACATGTCTCTCGATGACTTGACCTGATATCATCCTCAGGCTCTCGTGGTGAGGGAGGCTACCTTCTCAACTCGGAGGGTGAGCGCTTCATGGAGCGTTACGCCCCGACGGCGAAAGATCTTGCCTCGCGTGATGTCGTGTCGCGTAGTATGACGGTCGAGATCCGCGAGGGTCGCGGTGTCGGCCCTGAGAAGGACCACATCTACCTCCAGCTCAGCCATCTCCCCGCTGAGATCCTGCACGAGCGCCTGCCCGGTATCTCGGAGACCGCTGCTATCTTCGCTGGTGTCGATGTCACGAAGGAGCCCATCCCTGTGTTGCCCACTGTCCACTACAACAGTACGTCAAGCTGTGATTTTGCTGGCCAGATTTCTGACCTGTTTCTCAGTGGGTGGTATCCCGACGAAGTACACTGGCGAGGTTATCACGGTCGACAAGGACGGCAAGGACCATGTCGTCCCGGGTCTGTACGCTGCCGGCGAGGCTGCCTGTGTCTCCGTGCACGGTGCCAACCGTCTCGGCGCGAACTCCCTGCTCGACATTGTCGTCTTTGGCCGTGCTTGCGCCCACCACATCAAGGAGACCCTCACTCCCGGTAAGCCGCATAAGGCCATTCCCGAGGAGGCTGGTATCGAGAGCATCGAGTTCCTTGACAAGATCAGGTAAGCGCCTTTCCTTCTTACTTGTTATAAAAGATTACTGAGAGTTTGCAGGACATCTGACGGTCCTGTCCCGACTGCGAAGATTCGGTTGGACCTCCAAAAGGCCATGCAGACCGACGCTGCCGTGTTCAGGTATGTTTTCACTATCGTATGACAGTGACGGTCACTGACAGTTGGCATAGGATGCAAGAGTCTCTTGACGAAGGTGTCGAGAAGGTCAAGGCCATCTACGAGACGTACAAGGACGTTGGCATCAAGGACCGCGGCATGATCTGGAACACGTATGTCCACGCACCAGGGCTCTCTAACGTACGAGCTCACACCACCTCCCAGCGATCTCGTCGAGACCCTCGAGCTGCGCAACATCCTCCAGTGCGCCGTGCAGACCATCGTCTCCGCCGCCGCCCGCAAGGAGTCCCGCGGCGCCCACGCGCGCGAGGACTACCCGGAACGCGACGATGAGCAGTGGATGAAGCACACGCTGTCGTTCCAGCCCGACTCGACGAAGCCTGAGGTCGACCTGTCGTACCGCGCCGTCATCCATCACACACTGGACGAGAACGAGTGCAAGCCGGTGCCGCCATTCAAGCGTGTCTACTAAGCGTGCCTACTCAGCGCGCGGGATGTACTTACATAGTGGACCTGTGACTGTATCATTACTCTGATAATTCTCATATTCGCGTTCATTGCAATACCCAGAACTGTTTGCGAGGTTCATAAGTTTCGTGCAACTGGCTCGGGAGCTGCTGTTCCTCTAGCAGCTATATACGCTTGCGGCCATATCAAGGAAGCGAGTCCAGGTTCACGGTTACATATGTAAGAAGAGCAAACAGACTATGTAGTGTGTACTCCTTCGTCCGCCTCAAGGCTACAGCGGTTGATCCAGGGAGTACTGGGTGAAGGAGGATTCCGGGTAGTAGCGAGCACGAACGCTCCGCCCACCGAAGTAGCGACCATCCATCTCCCGGACCGTTTTCCAAGCGCCCGCCGGGCCCTGGAACAGAACAAAGATGCGGACGGCGTCCTCCAGGGTAGGTGGTGGCGGGGTAACGAGATGAACAATGACTCGCTGTACGGTGCCATTCTTGGAGCACTCGTCGCCTGAGGCAAAGGTCAGCGGTCCATTGAAAAGAATGAGCAAGATGGACAACAAACCTATTTCGCCCCGCAGCTCCTCGTCGCCAACGTCTTCCGGGCTGACCATGTTCGTGAGCACCACCACGCGGCTGGGCTCGCCGAAGCGCTCGCGGTCCTCCCGCGCACGGGCATCCTCATTGTTGTTCACGATCTTGCCCATCTTCGCGGCGAGGCCCTTGGGCTGGGGCGCCAGCTGCTGTTGCTGCTGTTGCTTGCCCTTCTTCTTCCCGCCCGCGCCCGCCCCGACTTGTTCGACCGTCAACGCGTTGACTATGCCGGAGCCGTCGGCGCCCAGGCCTTGGCCCTCCTTGTGTCCGTACTTGGCCATAAGGCGTGCGGCAAAGGAGTGCTGGTCGGGTCTGCGAGAGCTTTAGGACATTCTCAAATCAACTAAGCGACGGAACGTACGGAGGGGTCGCCTGGCTTGGCACCGATGCTTGTGCCGATGTTGTCTCGCCGGGCTTGCTACCACCAGGCGCCATGGCGCTGAGACGCGCTGCAATTGCTGCTGCGGCCTTAGCCCTTGCGTCAAGGACCGCTGCGTTGACCGCAGAAGGTGGTCCACCCGCGGGCGGCGGCGGCGGAGGCACCGAAGGGGGCGCGAAAGGATTGTAGGCCAGAGGCGACGGGGACGCTGCTGGGGGCGACGGTTGCGCAGCAGCGGGCTGAGGGCGCGTGGCCATAGCAAGGCGGCGCAGATACGCTTCTTCGCCCGTCTCATCTGGCGCGGGTACGGCAAAAGCCAGTGATGGCGCATCCAGTGTACCAGATGGGGTGGGAGATGGCTCGACTGCCACTGGTGGCTCGAACGCTGGAGGAGCCTGGGGGCGTATCCCCGCGGACATCGCGAGACGACGTGCGTAGGCGTCGTCGCCAGACAAAGTCTTGTCAACGACAGCGGGCGGAGGATCTACGGCCATCTCATCACCACCTCGCGACCACTGATCTTGGCTCTCGTCGTATCGGCCTAATGCCCTGCGTGAGTAAGACGAGATCGAGAATTCGATGGACACGCACCAGACTTGCGCGGCCGCTCGTCCTCTGAGTCGGTGTAGTCGCTGCCCGAATAGCTACCACTACGGCGGCGCTTCAGGCTCTCTTTGGCCAAACGGTGCCGCCGCTCGATACGTTCCTTCGACTTCCAGACCTTGTACTCGTTGTAGTCGTTGGGGCGCACAGGATCGTACGGCTCCATCGGATCCCATGCAACAATCACGGGCACGTTCTTGTTCTGCGCCGACTTCCAGTGACATGTTCCGTGAGATACCGCAGCAACGCACCTTCCTGCCCTTCCCCTTGCCATGTCCACCCTTCTTCTTGCTACCATGGGAGGCCTTGAAGCCGTTGACGTCCTCCTCCAGAATCATCGACGGTGGCTTGACCTTCTTGCCCCATCCTTGAGTTTGCGAATCCGACGCGGACGCTCCAGCCTTGTCTTCCGCCGGCTTCGGCGGCTCGACGAGGACAGGCGGGGCAAACACCGTCGCCGTCGCCGACAGTGCATTCAGCGCAATACCGGCGGGCAGCCGCGGGGCCGCAGGCTTCTGCTTCTGCGGTCTGCGCACCGGGGCGAAGGCGAGGGAGGCGGACCAGCCTTGGGGTGATCGAGGGAATTCGTGAGGAAGCTGAACGGACGTCATGCGACAGCAATTAAAGCAATACCGGCTGCGCCTTTCGAGGCATCTGTGGTGGGTGGCGTTATTTCGCCCTGGATTGGGTTTTCTGGTGCCGCGCTAGCTTCTTTGGGGGCAGAAGCCGCGGGCTGCGCTGCTGGTTTCTCGGATGCAGCAGGCCGTGTCGGGGGAGGAGTAGCGGAGTAGTTGACTGTCGTGCCAGAGGCAAACTTGATTCCGCCGTAAAGGCCAGACATGTTGAATGCCACAGGAGGAGGGATTGAGACAGTGGTGGTAGAAAGCAAGCGTATGACTCTGAGCAGATTGGTGGCCAGTCAGTGATCATCGATCACTGATGGCACACATTATTCCCACGGGTCATGTGCTAAAAGTTCAACTTTGGCACTTGCTGTTCGCTACCCAGTTTCTCGAGCTTGTATCGGCTCAGTGTAGTATATGTCTGTATTACATTGAGCTTCAGAGACAGGGCCTTTCGAGAGCTCTTTTCCCGGATCGAACCCTTTGGGGAATACCTGTCGCACGTTCACGTTTATCCGTGTCGCGTTCATGTACTCTTGGAAGGCGCCCCAACCAGGATCGTCTTCGTTTCGCAAGTGAGGAGGCAGAGTGTCTTCCAGTATTCGGGGTACGCCTGGGGTAAATTTCTCATAAGACAACGAGGTTGGCGGGATTTCCCATTGAAGTGACGCACCGTGATATGCCCTTCTGCATGCCGGACCAGACATGATGACTACGTCCCCCGACCGGAGGAGCAGTGCCGTTGGCGGAGATTCGCGCGTGGTTCCCCCGATCAGAAAGACCGCCGCATTGCCCAGACTGTATGATTTTCTCAGACTTTGTAAACTGTAATCCGATGCACTCACGATATGGACACTAGCGGCGACGTTGCGCACACCTCAGAACGATCAACATGCCCCATCAGCGTGTCCTACGGGAGCATAAGCATCCGCTAGATGCATTCTAGCAAAGATTGTTACCTTCGTTTGGTAGAAGTTGACGATTCCCGCATCGGGTTCTGCGGCGCAAGGTTGAATTGTGGATCATTCGAGGAGAGCGCGAGCTACCGTATGTATCACTCCACGTCTTCCAATCAGCGCCCTCCTCGCCCCAATCGCCTTCGCAGCCGTCGAAAACCTCACTCCAGTCCACGCTATGCACAGCGTCGCGACAAAGTGTGCGCACCCGGGGATCGATCGCATCTGGTCCCTTCGCAAAGTCGTACTGCTTGGTGCCCCAGTGATAGAACCACCCGAGATTGGCCCAGCGAAGTTTGTGCAACAGCGTCGACGTCGGTACAGGCTTGACAGTAGGAGATGGCGCCTGGGGTATTTTATCTGCGTGCGCTAGAGCGGTGTAGCTCGCGGGCGACGCGGGCTCGTTGTTAATGAGCTGGCGAGGGCCCGAGGGTTCTCCGGGTGGACTTCCCACCACAGCTTTAGGTATGGCCATGGGATCTTGCGACGGATCGTCACGAGATTGCAGCCATGCTTCCCAGACCCCTTGTTCGGGAATAGCGTGGTGAATGTCGAGGTTCGTCTCGGTTGGCGGTTTGGCGTGCTCGGCGATCGCCCAGCGGATGAGCTCTTTCTGCCTCTCATGACAGACGTATGATGGGAGCACTACGAGACCTATATTATCCTGACATCGGTAAGCTGCTAGCAGTCGCATGCGATCTGTGGACGTACCTGGGATATGTGGCACGACGAAGGCTCGAGATCTGGCTTGCTTCAATTGTGTGTGTTGTATGCCTTCGATAGCACAATTGCCGCGCCATCCCCCTGTCTTGATTTCGGCTTCACGGCTGGGGTCGAGGGTGGCCAAGTCGAGGACATTGGACAAGTCGGGTGGGGGAAAACGGGCCTTAAAATGCTTCTCTGCTGCTCGAAATGGCGTCCAGTTCGGATCCTCGTGTGGCCGGTTCCTAACAGACTTGTAGTATTGTTTTCTGGCTTTCTTGTATTCAGGGCTGGTGGGTTCGTATAGTGCGCCCATGATGATGATGGGAAGATGAAGGAGGCTGATCGAGTGTCCGGACCGGATCTCCTCAGAACACGTTATGTCACGCGTTCGTGACACTTCTTGTTGTTCTCCACCGGGCGCGTCGTGATTAGTGGACAGATATGTTTCGCGCCGACCGCAAGCAATTCGACGACGAGCCCACTTTACTGGAGGTTGACAACAAGACACTGGTGAATTACCCATATCGACTAAGCTTGTGCGCCTGCCCTGCTGTCCTCGTGGCGATCGCGCGTACTTACTCTACACCCCAGTTATGACAAGCCGCCGTTGTTCGATGTTACCCTCGAGGAATTCGAGATATGTGCGCTGGACCGGCTGCGGATATTGGCCGAAATTGAGGCCTCAGCTGCGCGCAATCGGAGCTGGGAAGAAACGAAGGCTGTCACAGACACCCAGTGCCGCAAATACATGCACCTAGACAGCAACACTATTGCGGCCAGCACGCGGGACGCCCAACGGCGAAGAGACCATCTGGGGCACTTTGTACTGAGGCTGGCATTCTGCAGAACGTGCGTGCTGTGCTGACACCGTTGTGATGAGTTTTGATCATCCGACTACTAGCGAAGAGCTCAGGAAACGCTTTGTCAAGGCAGAAACCACGCTTTTCAAGGTGCGCTACGACACGGACAAGTCGGAGGAACGGAGAAGATTCTTGAACTCTAGAGACTTTAACTGGGTCGAGGTGCGTCGCTGCTTTACTTGGTTGACCTCACGCTTACATTACCTCCAGGTCGACCACACAGAGAAACTGCAATACCGAGATCAGCTGTATGCATCCTTTCATCCGCCAATCAAGGGCATGTCAGATCAAGAGCGTCGCAATGCATTCGAGAAGGAGAAGTATTACAAGGTGCGTCGTGCCGAGGCATGCATGGCCCCAACTCATCATTGCCCGCAGGTCAGATGGACCCGTGTACCAGATCTAGTGGACAAGCGGAGGGTCTTCCTCAAGAGGGGGTGGGCATATGTCCCTGCCATGGAGCAATCCAGCATCGTGTATCAAGCTTTCGAGACCCACTTGATGAAGGACCTTGAGGTGAGTGCCGCGTCTATCACTACGCGAGTCGTCTAAACATGCCTCACAGATGACCGCCAAATTCCTGCCAAAGATGGACGAAGACACGCGGATAGTACCGTTGCTGGACAAGCTGTCGCAGGGCTTCCTCGCCGGCGTGTCGAACGAGTGGAGCACGCTCACCGAGGGCACGACGGAGGGGCTGAGTGCGGACATGATTGACGACATCGCGCGCAAGCATTACCCGATGTGCATGCGCAACATGCATACGAATTTGCGGAGAGATCACCATCTGAAGCATTTCGGGCGGTTGACTTATGGGTTGTTTTTGAAGGTGAGGGTCTGTTCTTGTCGACATCATGTATAGCTAACAATATTCCCAGGTACTGGGTTTGTCGTTAGATGAGGCTATCGTGTTCTGGCGCAAATCCTTCGACCGGATAACGGACGACAAGTTCAACAAGGAGTACAGATACAACATCCGCCACTCGTATGGACAGGAGGGCAAGCGGGCGAACTACCCAGCCAAGAGGTTTGTGGACGTTGCCTCCGGTCTTCGTGTCGCTGACGGTTACCCGATAGCTGCTCGCAAATTTTGCAAGGAGAGCCCTCCTCCGAGCACGGCTGTCCGTACCGCCACTTCACCATGGAGAACCTGCAGACGACTCTGCTCACCATGTATTCCTCACAAGGTCTCCAGTCCCACCACCTGCCAGAGATCGCGGACCTCGTCAAGAAGCAGAGCTACCACGTCGCTTGCACACGAGTGTTCGAAATCACGCATAGCATGAAGAAGGGCGACGGCATTGGTGAGGGCGAGTCGGTGACGCATCCGAACCAGTACGCGGCGCGTAGCATGGAACTGGAAAAGGAGAAGAAGAAGGCCGAGGACCCAGATGCGATGGTGATGTGAGGATGAGTTTCTGCTCGTGCGAGGATGGAGGATTGTATGTTCTGTGTATTTTATTGTAATGATTTCTTCTGATCTGCGCTGTTCTTTGCTGCGTGCTCGTCCCCGAGAGGAAGCTAAAGACCGTCCGTACATGTTAGCGTGATATTGGTCGCACTGTAAGTGCCGCTGCTTTCTCGGACGCTTCGATAGGGCAATGTGAAAGTACACTTCATTCATATAGAGAACATGGATATCGTCGACGACATTAACACAAGAAGTTCCCTGCGCATTCTAGACATCAGGTTCGGCCTAAAAGGCCTAAGAGGGGTCGTGGGACATTCTGAACAGTGTGAGCCAGACGATGCCCGCCATCGTTACCTAGACGTAAGGCAGGGGCTGCAACGTCAGGCTTATCCGAGGTGGTCATGAGGAGGTAGGTCTGCGATGATAGATCAGTTCTCTGCGGAGTCAGAATGGGCGGCAACGCACTTGGTAACCTCGTCATCGTCCTCTCTGCGAGTGGAGACGAGCATTAAAGTCCGATCGAAGCCGTGGTTCGCCTGTAAAGCCGTCAGCGACAACCCCCGCGACATATAACGATGCACGCACAAGATCCCTCCACGTCTCTTCCTCGTCATTCTCAGTCTGGAGCTGATATATTTGGAGGAATCCTTTGAAGCTGCGGCGCGATCAGTAAAAGCGGGACACGGATGAACGACTGGCAAACGCACGTCAAACCGCCCTCAGGCGTCACATCGAGGAACTCGATGAGCTCGTCCTTTGTTTCCTGGGGAAATGGCGCGCCATTGGTGTCCTTCGCCCACGCATCAAGTCCCTCAGATGAGAGATACGCGCCCTCCGGTGGCGTCAGCAAGGGTTTTCTTGTGCGATGCACAGCGGAGTGCTGCGCCTGAGGCGTGCAGTATTTCGCAAATATATGCTGTAGACATGACTCGAGCTGCACTTGCGGTTGCGCCGTCAGAACGCGGGGGCGCGGGTGGCGGGCGAGGGATGCACCTGTGGGGAGATGCCGCCTTCACGGTCGAGCAGCTGCACGTCGCCCGTGTTTCGCCGCCCCTGCACAGACGACGGCTCGGGCGTCTCTGGGCGCGGCGTCGTGGTGTCGCGTTCGGTGTTCACTGGCATCGTCGGCGTCGTCGTCGACGGTGAAGACAAGGGGCGGCGGTCCAAGCGGATGATCGGGTATAGTCAAATCTCGCGCCGGCATCGCGGGCTCCTTGTTCAATGCGGTCGTCAGCGATTCGCAACAGCTCGCGCGCGTTGCTCAAGGCGTCCGCGGCTGCGACGCACCCCGTCGTCGTCGCCGTCCATGCCCCAAAGAACATAACCGGCGCGCGCCGCAGCCCGAGACGTTGGTCATCGTCCCAACCGGCAAACGACGAAACGTCTGCCGCGTCGACCTCGGAGTCGAAGGACATCGCTGAGGCCCCCCGCGACACTGCTCCGGGTGCACCGGCGCCCGAGGGGGGCGCGGATCCAACAGAGCCCGCAGATGACGCCGAAAAGCACAGGCGCAAAACGCGTCTGCTCGCGTCTCTGTCCGAGCCCCGGCTTCCACCCATAGAGCTGCCGGAGGGCCTCAATATTCTCTGGACACCAGAGGCGGCGCCGTTCCCGGAGACTTTCAAGCTTCAGGAGGCGCTTCCACCGCCGGAGATCCTAGACGAGGCGCTAGACCACCTCCACGCCACCTTCCATCCCCAGACGCAACACAATGCCGCGTACAACAATTCTCCGACTCTCAAGTCAGAGCCGACCCTCGCGCTCTACTGTCCTATAGAAGGCGGTGACTATGTGCTTGACGCGACTGTCTGGGAGCTTGCCCGGCGGACAGGGTCGGACGTTGTCGTGCTGGACGCCGTACAGCTTGCCGCCGGAGAACACGGTCACTTTGGCAAATGTGCGCCCCCATCTGAATGGCTCACTTCGATTGCTTATATTGCGCAGCTGCCGCGACCTTGCAACTTCCACGCAATCCTCTGCACCAGACTGCTCCCCAAGTCGTCCGCGAAGAGCAGCAGGAAGATGAGGCAGAAGAAGACGATGCGGAGCCAATGATTCAGCAGGCCTCTTCCAACACCCCAGTCTCTTTCATGGTCATGCCTCGCTTTGCCAACTCGCGCGTACACAAGCGCGCAGCAGCCCTGACCTCCCCTAGTCACCCCGCTGTCCGCGTCCGCGCCTTCTTTGACACTTTGGTGAACGCGCCACACCGGAACACTGCTGAGGCTGCTGCTGTCGCCGCCAAGACGGAGAAGAAGGTCCGACCCCGCCTCATCTACGTACGCGACTTCCCTACTCTCGCCGCGACATCGTCCACATGGTATGCTCCCTTGCTGAACGCCGTACGTGACCGGCGACGGTGGGGGTTCATCAAGTCCCAGCTGCCAGTGCAAGCGCCCATCACCCTCGTTTTCGGTATCAGCCCCCCGTTGGCGCCGGCCAGCGTGTCTGTGCCCACAGGCGGACCGAACAGTTTTGCGAATCTTCTGAGCCGCAACAACATGCGGCCGACCTCTGCTGCTCCTCGTGACAAGGCTCCGTCATTCGGCGAAGACGAGTCAGCGGAGAAGGCACGAGAGAAGCGGTTGCGTCGTCGGATGCAGCTCTGGGAACGCAATGACGCCGCCTTTCATCACGACATTCCGAAGCTCTCCGCCAGCGTTGAGGGTGAAGAGGTCGGGCAGCAAAAGGTTGAAGTTGTCGTGCTTGGCCCCGAGCAGTCATATGGTCAGAACCCGGGGTTGTCTTCTGTGCTGAGCTCCCTGTTCAGCAACGGCGGCGGTATGCCTGGAGGGCCCGGCGTGCCGCCCCTTGCCAGAATCACTGGGTCAGACACAGTACCCTTCTATCGCACATCCACGGTCGTTCCTACGGTCCGCTCTCCCGCGGATGAGCGGAAGTGTCGCATTGCCCGACGGCAAGAGATCAACGAGCTCACTATGCGGATGGGTGTAGGAGCTAGCCATGGAGCGCTCGACAAGCGACCAACATCTCGCTCGTCGGTGGAGCCGCCCACGGCTCAGGAAGAGTTGCCCGCTGAAGAGAAGTCGGTCGAGACGGCAAGTGCCGAGAATGTGGAGGCGCCGGCGGACAACAACAGTGCGCAGCCCCAGCCCGACAGTGTTGAGCCACAGCCTGCTACCGATGTATCTGCACCCCTGGTCACCGAGACAACACCGCCCCCGGAATCTGCACCTGCGGCTATCCAGACGACGGCGCCACCAGATTTCCCGCAGGAAGCGTTCGACAAGATGCAGGCGGAGTGGGGGAACAAGCTCGAGCTCTGGTCCGAGGTACGGCACGTCGCGGATCGCGCGGTGGGCAGCGTGCTCGCCGCGTCGCCCGGCGTGCCTCGCCGGCGGTCGACCTTGGAGCCGACGCCCGTGCCGTGGAATGCAGTCGTCAATGCGTGGACAGCCGCGCGCAACACCAATACGTTGCGCAAGGCCTGGGCGAAAGCTTTCTCGTCTAGCAAGGTTGCGCGCGAGGTGGACGAGGAGAATGCGGATGAGGATGCAGCGGAGACCGAGGACGAGATTATAGAGCGTGTCAAGTCGGATCCGGACCTCGATACGCATGAGCAAAGGTTGCTGCCCACGATTGTCTCTTCTAGTAAGTGTCAATCTCATTATGTCGCCGTGTCATCCTGATCTTTCTCCCTCTCAGCTTCGATGCCGACATCGTTCGCGCAGGTACATTTACCGCCTCATACGATCGACTCGGTGCGAACCATCGTGTCTCTGCCGCTTCTTCACCCTACTGCGTTTCAACGAGGCATCCTCAAGGAGCACGGCATGACTGGCTGCTTGTTGTTCGGTCCACCGGGTACCGGGAAGACGCTCGTCGTGCGCGCTCTCGCTAAGGAAGCGGGCGTGCGCATGATGACCATATCACCGTCGGACGTCATGGACATGGTAAGCTGGCCTCTGCTGCCCCCCTCCGTGCTTTTACTTAAGATTGCACAGTACGTTGGCGAAGGCGAAAAGCTTGTCCGCGCTGTTTTCTCCCTCGCACGTCGACTTTCGCCGTGCGTCGTCTTCCTGGACGAGATTGATGCACTTTTCGGCGCTCGCATGTCGGCGCGGGAGAGCGGGGGCGCTTTCGCCCATCGTGGTGTCATCACCGAGTTCATGCAGGAGATGGACGGCTTGACATCCTCGAAGGAGGATAATGTCATTGTGATTGGCGCGACGAACCGGCCGTTCGACCTCGACGACGCGGTGTTGAGACGGCTGCCGCGACGCTTGCTTGTCGACTTGCCTGGCGAGAAGGAGCGTGACGAAATCCTCAAAATCTTGTTGCGCGACGAGACGCTTGGCGCAGATGTGGCAACAGACCTATTGGCCAAACGGACGGAGAGCTTCTCCGGATCTGATCTAAAGCGTGAGTTATCATATGCATGCAAACATCTGCAAAGGCTGATATTACCTGCAGACTTGTGTGTCTCCGCTGCTTTGGATGCAGTGAAGGAGACTGTCACTGTGCCATGGTCCAACACGTCGAAGCCAGCATCTGAAGTACGCGAAGCAGAGGTCGTGTCCCAGGCCGAGCCTTCGGCAGAAGAGGCGTCAGCACCGGAGCCTGCGTCGGCAGCAGAGCCTGCCTCGCAGTCTGGCAATGCTGCTCCTGAGTCGCAGAGCGCCCCCGAAGCATCCTCTACCGTGGAGCCCTCAACTTCCAAAGACCCTGCATCAAGCGCACCCGCCATCGAGGAGAAGTCCGAGCTCCCCCCACGCGTCCTCTCACTGCGCCACTTCGAGAAGGCCATGAGGGAGATCACACCGTCGTCGTCCGAGTCGCTTGGCAGCCTTGCGGAACTTCGCAAATGGAACGACGAGTTCGGCGAGGGGCGCAAAGACAGGCGACGTAAGCAAGTATGGGGCAAGGGCAGCTTTGGCTTCACGGACCGCACCCGCGAGGGCGAGGCGGGTCGCGTTGCGCCTGTACTCCCGGAGGTGATGGCGCCGACGGCGCCGCAGCCAGAGATGAGGGCATCGGCGGAGAGACGCTGAGATCTGCATTTGCATGTGGCATGGGACTCGTCATAGACTACTCATTTGACTGCTCTAGGGCAGTAGCAAACAGTGCACATAGTATACGACTAATAACGACAATGGTCTGACGTCTATGGTTCGAACGCTGTCGTGGTACATCGTCTGGGTGAGTAAGGTAAGGACATCGTAATCGCAGCACTGTGCAACGTAGCTGAGGAAGAGTGTGCTGGCGACTAGCCTCCGCGAGTGCTCCGACGTCGAGGTTCGGACTTCACTGGCGGTTCAGCGTCGTCCTTCTCTTCGTAATCCGCCTCGTCTTCCTCATCATCCTCGATCTCCGCCTCCACTTCCTCGTCATCGTCGACAAGCATATCGTCGTCTCCCCTGCTTGCGCGGCTCTTCTTAGCGCGGCCCTTGCCTTTGGCTTTCTTCGCCGGTTTCTGGCTGCCGCTCTGTGACTGGCTCGGTGTCTCCCCATCTTCGTCCTCATCGTCCTCTTCTTGACGTGTGTAGCGGCGAGCGTTGTCGTTCTCAGCCACAGCGTCCTCGCCAATGGGTGTGAACATATCATCGTCGTAATTCTGCGCCCATTCCGCGTTGCACTCCTTGCACTGCGACCTGCGATTCCGCCATTGGGTGAAGCAATGCCTATGGATGGCACGCCCGCACTTGCAGGTAGCGCCGATGGTGACGAACTGGCAAATTGTGAGACATTGCCTGTAGGCATAGCAGACGACTCACATCGTCGCAGAACATGCATGGTGGGATCTGCTCAGGGTATTCGGACTTGATGTATCCTTTCAGCTCTATGAGCGTACGCGTGGACAGCGCATAACGACCCCTCCTGCGAATGCACGGTAAGCAAAGGGTCTCCAGTCAGCAGAATGTGGGCATACTTGCTCTTGGCAAGCCAGCCTCGGTTGACGAAGCTTGCAAGCGTTTCTTCGCCCTGACTCTTCGTCATGTTGGCCTTCGGCTTCAACTCGTTGATCTCGCGTAAAGCGAGGAAAGATGAGATCGAGAAGGCATTCCGTGGTGCCATGATAATTTGCTCGACCTGACATGTAACGTGTAGCTGCACGCGCTTGAAAGGCTAGGTTGATACTTACGAGGGCTTTGAAGTACGCGATCTCCACGGGACTATAGTCTGTGGCTACTTGAGCAACCTCATCGCCCTTCATGTTCACCTAGCACCGAGTTATTGCCAGATAAATAAGGGAGGGATGCTTAAGCGGACTTACTATTCCCCACATCGGAATCCCCTTCGTTTGCTCGACCTGACGGACGAACTGAAGGTCGAGGGCGTTCAGCGCGTTATTTACATCCTTCACGACGGTTTCCCATTCTTCGCGGGAGTCCTTGTAGGACAAATTCAACCCTTCTTCAGCGGCTGGAAGTGAGCGTCAAGCTTTGCATGTGCTGATGATGAGATTCTGCTCACAGTTGACGGTATCTACACATTTGGTATACAGTATCCGCGCCAGTTTCTCAGAGAGAATGCCTCTCGACAGTACACCTTGTAGAAACAAGCGCTGGGAATCGCCGGCGGATACCATGGTGAGTAGTTGATCGTCGAAGAAAAGACGCGAACGCGACCAAACGCGTTACATCACGCGTTCGTGACGATTGCCGCATCGGGAGCACAAGGCGCTCATGAGTCACGCTCCAGCCTCCAGCAAGCATCGACATCAACATTGCGTGCGGGCCAACATGGGATATAACACGAGTAGCGGTATATATCGGTACTATAGGATGTTGAACCTGAGGTACAGTATTTACTAGATACATCAACGTCGCAGATCGTAAGTAACTGTCGTATTGGCCCTTTTCCCCTTGTATGGACACACTAGTCCTAGTAACGTTCGAATGTTCGTCTTTCCTTCCCACTCACATGAGAGTCCGCATCCACACCTCACAGCTTGGGGACGTGGAGCGTCTTGCTAACCATAGCCGCCGCCCAGAGCGCGAAGACGAAGGAAACGATATGGATCTCCCCACGACCGCCTGCCGCGCCCCACAGCGTGACGGTGCCGTAAGGGATGCCCTCCTGCCCCTCGATCCAGCCCTGCTTCGTCCAGTATGCGAGAACGCTGACTAGGCCGAGGGAAGACGGGATGGGGAGGCCCTCGAAGTACTTGGACTTGCCGCCGGCATCTTTCGGAATCACCGCGACCGTGGCATTGAAGCGCGCGAGGCGGGCAAGCCCACAGCAAATAAAGCCCGTCAGAACCACTGTGTCGAGATAGGTGCGCAGGCCGACGACGAACGCGAGCAGCGCTGGCGCCACGCCGAATGAGATCTGCGGAGCGCCGCGTCAGCGGAGGTGCATACGTGGATAGAACGGGCTGACGCACCAGATCAGCCAGGCTGTCTAGCTCTTGGCCGAGCATGCTGCTGGATCGTCTCCAACGCGCGACCTTGCCATCGAGGAAGTCAAAGAACAATCCGGCAAGGGGGAGCCCGAGGGCCGCCCACAGATAGTCGGGGTCGTTTGACAGTAGGAATCGCGCAGAGGAGAAAACGGAGAACGATCCGCAGACTCCGTTCATGATAGTGACCAGATCAGCTAGTCGGAAGTTCCTAGCCGCCCATTGTCAGCTGGCGGCGGTTGTGCAAGATGTTCGCGCTGACCTAACTAACGAGAAATGGCCATTTGTTTCTTGGTATTGCTGCAGCGAATCTGCTTTCATTTGCTTCATTTCAGCGGTGGTCGCCGAGGTCGTCGCTTTTCGTTGGCTCATCGTGGACATTTGAAGGGTGAGATGCAGGGGAAGATGAGGGAGAAAAGCAAAAGGTGTGGCGCGCTGCACGCGACCTTGTGGGAAAACATGAGCAAAACGACGTCATCCACGGTGCCGGTAGCGATCAGCTGAACTGAAGCTTCGTGCCGGTGCCTCAACGTCCTACGCAACACTGGCAGCCCACACATCTTGAAACTCCCAGAAATCAAGCCTGTATGACAGTAGAAATATAGAACGAGGTAGGGCTACATAAGTTGTCTCAGCACGAGCAATGGTACTACGGATCATGAAACTGTCAACTGCCACCAGAATCTGCCCAGCAGTGCCCAACGGCGAACGCAGACGAATTATGAGTAGAGAGACCATAGGCAGCACAGATTATGTGGTGAAATAGGATATGAGGGAAGAGACAGAGACATTATGGCAACACGGTGCGAGGATACAGAGTAATGCGTAGAGCGAGTCGGGAATTGCGAGGAAAGCAAAGGTGAAGTCCGTAAGTTCAGCGAAAAACAGTGAAGAGAGAGGACTGCGACGATTTTATAGTTCAGTCCTGCGGTTGATAGGAAGGGCAATGTCCAAATAGCATCGGTTCCGACGGATACGGCTCATTTTGCGTAGACATGGACGTCTGCATACCGGTGGCAGCCGGGAAGGACAAGAGTGGCTGCGACGCTGCCCGGGCCCAGCTGCAATTGTCCTGAGATTGGTTCTGGATCCCATAACCTGTCCACGTTGGTGGCGTTGAGTACGACAATCCTTGAGGAGATGGCGCCTGGGAATATAACGCCTGGTGATCAGGCATCTGGGCGCTGATTCCATCATATTGAGCGCCAGTGTATCCACCGTACTGGACCTCAGCAGCCACTGGGCCGTACTGAGGTGTGAAGCCAGCCGTGAAAGCGAGAGCCGGCGGGCCCGTCATCGTGTAGGCGTGATGGTTGTCCGCGAGGAAGGCAGGGTTTGTCTCTACCCCAGGAACATCCCATGATCGCGAGCCTCGTCGGTGGGCGCTCACGATAGAATCGAAGCGAGTAGGTGGCCACCCTTGCGAGGCGTACGGGGTAGCATCGCAGGGCACGTTCATGGCAGGCTGTTGGTACAGGTCCTGTCGGCCATAGCTCCCATGTTGCGAATAGGCAGCGTTGAACAAGGATACTGAGTAGCCACCGTAGTATGGAAGTCGAAATCTTTCGGAATTGCTTGAAGAGCGCCGATGGGGGAAAACCTGTGCCATCGAAGTCTGCCCATCGCCCTGAGGGACATCTTCGCCAGACTCGAGCGGCGGTGACGTGCTCGCCGCAGAATAAAGCGACGAGAGCGGAACCGGACGGAATGTGTTGTCCGTACTGGGCTTGCGGGGGACGAAGGCAGCCCTCATAGGGGGAGCAGGGAGAAGTACTGGTGGCGGACCAGAAACGGCCCCCTGAGTCTCGGTGGGCTGACGCAGCTTGGAGACGAGAACGTCGCGGTGTCGAAGGGGGGGATTATACTGCCGAGGGTTGTCCTCGTAGGCCGGGATATGTACAGTAGGTGGTGGCGGGCGAGAATGAGTGTTCGTGGCTGCTGCATGCGCGCGAGCAGTGTGCCTGGAATAAGGAGCGTGAGTGGCTGTATGGAAGTCAGTAACTAAGTAAGGTTTATGATCGATTGGTACGCACCAGAAGAACGCGCGTAGCTGCTCTTGCGGATCGAGACGACGGGTTCGTGTTGAGGGTTCATGATGACAGGTGAGGCAGAAGCCGTACGGGGGACCTTGGACAGTGGTGTAGAAGGCCCAGACGGCGATTCCACCTCAGCGCTGGAGGATAGTTGTTTCCTCTTCGGAGGGCGCCGTCTTTCCGACTCGTGAGGACGTGCATCGTACTCGGCCTTTAGCTGGGCAGCACGCGCGTAGAAGCGTGCGCGGTCTTCCTCGGAGAGCTCCTTCCATTTTTGAGCTTCAGCTGAGTTAGCTTCCGTCCATAGTTTGACGTCCACACTCACAGGTACGCTGCTGGATATTTCCCTCCGCCCAAACGTTGCCAATCGTCGTGTTGCTGCACTTTAAGAAGGCCCGATGGAAAAGAATGTATGCATTTGGCGGGCGACCATCAAATTGCGTGTCGTCAGGATCCTCCAACTTGACGAGGAGGTCGTCGTCTGGCTTGGGGGCGGCGTCGACAGCAGCAGCAGGCTGTTGAACGTCTTCATGGACCTCGCCAGTCTGCATGCAGGAAGCCCGAATGAAGGTGAGAAAAAATCAAAAGGAATGAAATGAAGAACAACACGAAGCCCGCCAGCGCGAGAGGGAAGGAAGAAGTATATGGGCCATGGCACAGGCACGGCGGCTATATGGGCGGGCAAGACAAGGAGCACCAATTTGGGAAGGCGCCACAGCCCAAAGGAGCAACGGACACAACGTGATTGCGAGTCTGCGATCACCTGACCCTTCGCACGCGTTCCTTTTCTCAACCTTTTATCGTCCACTTCACTTCGCGCACACTGGATACGAGTCTACGTCTCTGTCCGATTTAAAGGAGTCTTTACTGCAACCCATCTGCTCGCTTGGCGCCTAGAAATGAATCATCATGAAGCGCGGCCATGGCCAGCATAGCCTACGGACTATTTGCGAGCTACCGCGCGGCGCGCAGACACATACTTCCCCTAGTGGCGTGAGAGGCATTGACTCTGGCGAGAAGGTACACGGACTCTTCCTTCTGCTATGTACGTCGGACTGACGGGCCCAGAGCAGGAGTCGCAGTCAGTTCTCCCCGGTCGTGACGGCTGCTCAGACTGCCCCAAGTATAACTCCTTGTGCAGCTCCTCGGACTCGCAATGTGGCACACTGGGCACTGGCGAATGGGTTCTATGCAAAACAATGGTTGACGCGCTTCCTCCGAACTTTCTGCAGAGCTGAGCCGCCTTCGGCCGAAACCGTCCATTATTCTTCCGAAAGGAGATAGAGTCATCTTTATCCCGCTTTGACTGCAGATCAGCTCGAGTCAATCCGCGCCTGACTCCCGCATCCTCCTCCTCTTCCACAACCACCACCATGTGTGCCATCTTGGGAGCCCATGGCATTGTACAGCCTGTTATGTGCAGGGCGCGCATGATCGCGCTCTCCAAGAAGCTGCGCCACCGCGGTCCTGACTGGTCGGGATGTTTTGTGGGCAAGGACTGTGTCCTCGTACACGAGCGTCTGGCTATCGTCGGTGTCGGTGCGTGCTGCAGGGTCTCTCTATAACCCACTTGACTAATCTATGCCATGCAGACACTGGCGCGCAGCCCCTCGTCAGCGACGATGGAAAGCTCATCCTCGCCGTCAACGGTGAGATCTACAACCATGTCGCGTTGAAGAAGGATCTCCCGGACGCCAAGTTCAAGACTCATTCTGACTGCGAGGTCATTCTGCCCTTGGTACGTCTGCTGCCCGCAACGTTGCACCTCTCGCGCTGACACGCAGAGCAGTACAAGAAGCACGACAAGGCATTGGTCGGCATGCTTGACGGCATGTTTTCCTTCATCCTGCTTGACGAGTCCGTCACCCCCTCGCGCATCATTGCCGCCCGCGATCCTATCGGTATCACCACGCTCTATCAGGGGTGGAACTCAAAGACTCCCGGTGTAACCTGGTTCGCCTCGGAGCTGAAAGCACTCGTCGAGGACTGCGATAAAATCATCGCCTTCCCCCCCGGCCACGTCTATGACTCCCGCGATCAGTCCACCGAACGCTACTTCAACCCAACCTGGTGGGATGGGGACTTGGGAAGGCGGCCGCATACCTCGCAACCCCGTCGACTTGACCGCGCTCCGCGAAGGCCTCGAAGCTGCCGTGCGCAAGCGTCTCATGTCTGAGGTTCCGTACGGTGTTCTGCTCAGCGGTGGACTGGACAGCAGTCTCATCGCCGCCATTGCCGCACGTGAGACGGAGAAGGTTTCTCAGGCCCAGTATGAGCTGCGCCAGCGGAAGCTCAAGGAGATCGCAAGTGGACCCGCAACACCCAACACGCAGATGATCGCTGAAGAAGGTACGGATCTTCATCATTGTGCCCCTCATGCACTGCTAACTCGAGTTGCAGCATCTTTGGCGTCTTGGCCACGACTACACTCGTTCTCCATCGGTCTGGAGAACTCGCCTGATCTGTTGGCCGCAAGAAAAGTCGCCAGCTACCTCGGCACAGTGCATCATGAATACGTTTTCACCGTGCAGGAGGGCCTCGACGCCATCCCGGATGTCATTCACCACCTGGAGACCTACGACGTTACCACTGTTCGTGCAAGCACACCCATGTACCTCCTCAGCCGGAAAATCAAGGCTATGGGCGTCAAGATGGTGCTTAGTGGCGAGGGCAGTGATGAGGTCTTCGGAGGTGCGTGCATATCCCGGTTCGTCCGCTCGTATACTAAAGTGCATATTTCTCAGGATACTTGTACTTTCACGCCGCTCCGGATGCCACTTCGTTCCACCAGGAATGCGTCCGTCGCGTGAAAAACTTGCATACCTCCGACTGCCTGCGCGCTAACAAGTATGTCTTCACTCATTTGTCGCTGAACTTGTGGCTGATTCACTACTCAGGTCAACAATGGCATGGGGCTTGGAAGCACGCGTACCTTTCCTCGACAAGTCCTTCCTTGAGACCGCCATGAACATCGATCCGAAAGAGAAGCTGTTCAGCAAAGGCTCACAACAGGAATTCGACGAGGATGGCTGCCCCAAAATGGAGAAGGTAAACGTGCGCACTTGACTTAGCCCTCGCTGTTGCTGACTAGCTTGCAGTACATCATCCGGAAAGCATTCGACTGCGCACCCGACGGCAAGCCATACCTTCCGAAATCTATCCTCTGGCGCCAGAAGGAGCAATTCTCTGACGGTGTCGGCTACTCGTGGATCGACGGGTAAGTTGAAACTTAGCCCTTCCCTTCCTACGTCGGCTAACATCCTCGTAGCATCAAAGACCACGCCGCAGCTATCGTGCCCGACGACGCGTTTGCGAAGCGCGAAGAGCGCTGGACAACGGATGTGCCGGATACGAAGGAGGCGTACTTCATCCGGGAGATCTTCGACGGGCTATTCCCTACGGATGCGGCGGCAAGTACCGCTGTTCGGTGGATACCGCGCGGCGACTGGGGCTGCGCGCCTGATCCGAGTGGGCGCAGTGTGAGCATACACAACTCCGCGTACGGTGTTGAGGCGGAGGAGTGAAGTTGATGACGCGCCTCGGATACCTAGCACATCCTAGTACTTATGGTCACGATTTGGGGAAAGTATTATAGATTGTTTGAAACTCCCTGTGACTTGCTGCGAACTGCGGATTGTCGTGTACGCGACGCTGCAGCGTCTGCAAATAATGAATCTACGCCTGCAGTATCAACCCCATGTCCCCACGATTGTCCTGCCTGCAATTGGATGAGAAACAATTGAGCGAGCCGAAACGGCTCAGAATTGATGGGTGCCATGAGGCGCGCGGGCAGTGGGAAAGTTTGACTGCACACCGCGAGGCTCGTTTCCCGTTCGTCGTCGCCGCCGTCGCCCGCTGCGATGAAGGCCTTTTTCTCTCGTCACTTTGGCAACAGCGGCAAGGAGAGAGACAGTGGTGCGCCGAGGGAGAAGCTGCCGCCGCTGCGCCCATGGCCACCGGAAGAGCCGCAACGCCAGACGGCGACGCCGACGAGCTACACGTCCTTCAAGCCGCTGCCCGAGGTCGTCCCTGAGGAGATTGCGGACCAGCTTGCGCCGGCGCAGAGGCCGCGCAACGATCCCTCGCCGTCCCCGACACCGACACCGACGCCGCCCGAAGGCAGCGAGGACACCGTCCCCGACCTCCCCGCAGGCCTGCCGCGCCACGAGCAAGAGTCCACAGGCCGCAGCTCGCGCAAGACGCTGAACGGGAGCATCGCCAGCAGCGACGTGCACAAGAAGGTCGCCTTCATCTCGCCTCCCCCAACGCCCGCTGGTCTGGACCGCGTCCCATCCGAGCCCACTACCCCCACCCTCACAGCGTCTTCGCCACTGCCAGCGAAGACGACTGTCTCACGCTTTCAGGCCGCCCACGGCGAGAAACCGCGCGCCTCCACCGGCGCGTCGTCCTCCAGAACCGATGTCGGCTCTACCAAGGCTAGCGCCAAGGCATCGGTGCGCACAACATCCCCCTCCATGCAGGGCTCTGCCGCGTCCCTCCGCTCGGGCACACCTGTCTCGACCGCGCCTTCCGACGGCAGCAGTCGCATACTCTCTGCCCAGTCCTGGAGCGAAGTCACCGAAGACGACCTCGTTTCCAACCTCGGCTCTCGCGAGCGGACGCGACAGGAGGTGCTATTCGAGATCATATCCAGCGAGGAGAGGTGAGTATCAATTACTGTACATTTGCTCCTCTGACTCCCCGCAGATACGTCCAAGAACTAATAAAGATGAAGGAAACATTCATCGATCCTCTCCTCCATCCCTTCTCTGCCTCAGCCACTCCTGTCTCCTCTACGCCTAATCTGGACTACGACTACCTTCGCTCGGAGTCCCCTTTATCATCTTCCAACGATCATCTTCCTCCCATAGCCGCACGCTTCATGTCCCCCACGCCTCCATCCGTCACGCCCCCCACACAACACGTGGACGCCGACACGCTCGACACAGACGAGGAAGACGAGCACGACGACCAGCTAGGTAGGAGTTATCGACGGCCTGGCGGCGCTATGAGCCAAGCTGCGCGTCTCAATCATCCGCGATCACCCTACCGTGCCACCGTGACGAAGAACGCAGGCGGCAAGGGCGGCACCGCAGTACCCTTCCCTTCAAGATCACATCACTCGTTGCCACCACCACCGCGGAATAATCCCAGCGCATCCACTCACTCTCTCGGGCGGCAATCTGTCATCATGGAGCGCGAGCGCAACTTCAGCCAGGGCACCGAACGAAAGGTCTCATCCCCCGCACCGGCGCGTTCTGGGGTGCTGCGCAAGCTGAAGAAGAGTCAAGGGTCAGAGGGTCAGGCAAACGTGCTTGGCGATTCCATAGCGCCGCATCAGCTTCCAGAAGACCTGCGGGTATGTCTCGAGGTTATCGACGGCGGTGTCCTAGACGGACATAAGCGGCTCTGCGAGGCTCTCAAGAAGAGGTACGAAGACCAGTACCCGCTCGTGCGGTCGCTAGCCGACGTATTCGTGTCCAACGTGAGTGCCAGGTCGCGGGTCCTTCCTCATTAGCTAACACTCCTGCAGTCCGACATCTTCCAAGGCTACGCCAGATATGTGCTGCATCTCGAGCGCGCACTGGAGCAGGTTGACGACGCGCTCTCGAACGTCAACAACACCAAGAAGCCGAAGAAACAGGACGCGCACGAATGGCAAAAGGTCTGCAAAGCCTTCCAGAAGCTCGAAGAGATCGCCACGGACAAAGGCGAGACTGGACTCGCGATCACACTCTCCAAGCCATTCCAGCGGCTGCTCAAATACCCGCTCCTCTTCCAGAACCTACTTTTCCACACCGACCCGAGTACATTCGAGTACGAAAGTACGTTGCAGATGGTCGCGGAGGTCGAGCAGATCGTGCGCAGCATCGAGGATGAGAAGATACAGAAGGAGGAGCGCGACAAGACACGCGACGTCTTTGCGCGTATCGAAGGATTGGAGAAGGTGCGGCAGCTCGCGCAGCCGAAGCCATCGCGTATATTGGTCGAGGAGCGGCAGTGTGCACCCACGCTAGGCAGCATCGGCCCTGGGGGATATGGCTCTCCGACACCGCCGCCTACCATGATCAATGGGAAGAACGTGCGAGGAAAGTCGTCGTTCAAACGGCTAAGCGACGTTCTCAATCCGAACTCGGGGGGTATCGGTGGGAAGAAGGACCTGTGGTTTGTGGTGTTCAACGATGTGGTTCTCCAATGCCAGCGCACGGGCACGACGTCACTGCCACTTGTCGCGCACACCGCCTCGCGAACAAACTCATTACCAGAGTTCCAAGGGAAGGCCAAGTATGCAACCACGGGACGGAGGAATTCGACCACACGACCTCGTAATTTGTACAAGTTTCTCAAGGTGCGCAGTTATCGCCCGGAAGAGCCCTTAAACTCAATAAAATACAGATCGAGACATGGGATATCGGGGAGGTTATGCAACCTCGAGAGGGGGTCGTCTCCATGGACGAGTGAGCTACGCTTCATCTTTGTGTGTTGCATGTACTCACCTCTGTACAGTGTTGCACGCTCGAAGGCGCAGAAGCACAACTCGAACATGTTGAGCCCGACGCCTACCAACGAGGATGACCCGGGCATGGAGTCGGACGACTCGGACAGGAAAAGCAAGATGAGCTTCTCCTACTGGGGTGCGGACAAGATCACCGTCCAGAAGCCCATCAACAAGATGGGGCGCGTCACTGTCCCGCGTCGCGGAGGTGTTCCCGGAGGCGTTTCCTATGGTCGCGAATCGTCCGCCAATGCCAAATTCGGGACACGGCTGGTTTCCGGCGACAGCACCCAACAGCCGCTACGGCCGGGAAGCCGCAGGACAACGACGACGCCGACTTCGCGTCGCGCACAACAGTCGGAGGAAGGTCATGGATCGAAGGCGACCATCGCGGCGCGGCCTGCGTGGAACAGCCCGACGTCGCCACTGTCGACCCCGCCTACGAACGCACGACGACCACGCAACGTGTCGCAGACGAGCACGCCTGCCACCGCGGCGAGGCCGGCGGCCAAGGCGATGCAATCGCCGGCACCGTCGGAGGACTCTGGGGTAGGCCTCTATCGCCAGATTGTGAGGAATGACCCGACTCTGAAAAATGTTTGATGACACAGACTGCTTAATCTGGATTCTCCCCGTGCTCCTTGTTGCCCGCCCGTGCTCGCCCTGGCATGTTTTCCTCATTCGCGCCCCCGCCCGCCCGTATTGCTGCCACTACCTCGCACTGATCTTCCGCCGCCCCCGTCGCTCAATGCGGCGTCTACCGTATGGCTATATATTATTCATTGCATACATATCCCTTTCCGTTCTCAGGACCGTAATTCCCTCACGTCGTCACGACACTTCGTGTTTGTTATGATACCACGTATGTTGCGCTTATCCGCCCATCCCACGTTTCCTTTACTTGTCCTGCGCCTGCTTCACCCCACGCTCGTTCCTGTGTCTTGCACCCGAGTGGCCGCTGCAGCTGCCGCCCTCATTTACCCGTAAAGTAACAGTATTCCCCATCTACTGCGTTACCCTGGCGAGTAGTATATAGGTAGAGCGTTCCTGTATTATCATGCTACTTTCATCATGTCTTCTGTTGTCGCGATACGTTTGCAGTGCACCATTGTTCAGCTGTTTGGTGGTTATACATGGGTTCGGTATACCAGGCGCATTGACTTAACTGCTACAGTCAGACTCCCGCCGATCCTCGGGCCTCACGTCCTCAACGGTCAATTGTCAAGCCCAGTAAGAAACGCATCTAGCCCACTCTACCGTTGTATATCCCTTTCTAGGATTTTGTCAAATATATATCCCTTTCGATGCTGCTCGACTAGATCTAATTTTGGTCATCTGGAGCGGATAATTTCGGCCTCTCGTTCGTGTTTTGCCGTTGCATTCGCCAGCGAGCCTAGGTAGGTAGGTAGGTAGGTAATTCCCTAGCTTGTCTAGGGCTCTCACGCTCTTTATTGTCCGGCGAAATCTTGTTTTTAGTAAACACATACAAACAGAACGTGGGAAGGTCGTCAGTTCGATTCACGACAGTGCACCTTTTTCGCATCATTTTCCACGTCCGTCCGCGCACGTCTTGGCCTCCGCCCTTCTTCTTTACACATCAGCGAGGGCATAATTACGCGTCTAGGTGGCCCCCTCGAATGTGCATGCCCTCTGTAGTACCGTGTCCAAGGGACAACTGTATCACCCCCAACTTCCCAGGAGCTTGTCCAGCGACATCCATACAAATCGTTTATAAGCCTCAGAAATTGCTGAAAGCTTCTTCATCTACGAAGAGAAAACAACACTTTAGTGGGGGCTGAGTGTGCTGCAGTAGGGGCCCAGGGAGCCGGTGGTGTCTGGTCACGTGAGTTGGATACTCAGGTCGGACCCACTAGATTTGACAGGTTTGGCGGAGCGCTCAGTAGAGGGGGCGGACGACGTCTCAGGTCAAGACGATGACTGTCAGAAGGGGAGTCTTGTATTGTCCCAATCGTCGGAAAACCGAGTCTGGCCATCGAAGCCAACGTGAACTTGTTTGATCATGGGCCATGGCTCCATGGCATCGAGCAGACGGCGCTAGTGAGTCGGTGGCCAGGCTGCAGGCAACTTGTCTTGAATGCGAGAAAATTATGAAGCTTACTGAAGTTACCGATGGATACAGTAGCTTCCTCGCACAAACCCGCAAGTGGGAGCGCCCCTGCGCCGCCGCCCCATCAGGGCTGCAGACGACGCTTCATGGCAACCTTAAACTGACATCAACGCACGACGACGAGTCGCCTCGGCGGAATACAAGTCGTCCGAGTCGTGAGTCAACGACAGTAGGCCTGGCAGTTCGGAATTGCTTCAACTGGACAAGCTAGGGCGCTGCTTAGGGATGTGCGCCGTGACCGTTGGTAACGGTTCACGGTCATCGTTAACGGTCACGGAACGCCTACCGGCGGGAGCCCAGGAGGTCCTTCGACGGTCACGGCGACGTAGGTACCGGCGCCGTTGGCAACCCGCTTGATAACAGACGCCGACGGCCGTCAACGTACTGTATGTATATGTATGAAAAGCAGTATATCTCACAGCAAAACCTTGCTGGCGCCGCTCTGGCGCCACATCCTGCCGTATTAAGCTATCCGCCCCGTGGCCTCCCCGGACCCGGGGAACGAACGCGTCCCGCTTTGCCTTCTCCCCTTCACTGCCGCATACCCCAGGTCTAACTCCTTCACGGCTCCTTTGTCTGTGCTTCCTCGGGCTTCACGGTCGGATGCGCAAGATGGCCCCCTCTTCGCTCATACGATCTGCGCCCTGACACACCAAAGTCCTACAAAAATCCGCCTTCCGACGCTCGATGGGAAGTTGGGCGCTTCAACGTCTGTCGCGGCGACTTTGAAAGAGCGTGCAATGCAGGAGAAACATCTCTTCTAGTGCGTTTGAACACGTTCACCGCTGCCGATTTCCTCCCAAATTTACGTTCAGCTTTTCAGGGCTCGAAGTACTAAAGATTGGGAACGACGCGCTCCTTCGTCTACCCATCTCTCTTACTCGCAGCGTCACTCTGAATATGTCCTCTCAAAACGATCTCGCCCTTGATGCCCATGGCGACCTCAAAGACGCGTCGAAGATCAACTTCTACTTCGACAAGGATTCGTCGCAGCCCATGAGCGGGCCCGACGCTGTTTTTGGTGTGTTCCTTATTGCTTTACTGCTCTTATACACATGTCTAATCTTTCTCAGGTCCGCGTCGGGGTGGGCGCGACCGCAAGGACGGCAAATTCAAGGCCGCGCTCGATGAGGTCAGGGACCCAGTATCTGCCCCCGCTCGCCGCAACCTGCCGCGTCGCAAGCGCGCCCGCAAAAATCTCGGAGGAGACGATCATCCCTCAGATGACGACGACAGCGACTTCTCGGACGATGGAGAGTCCTTTTTGTCAGATGATGGCAGTGTCGTCGAGATCTCGAATGAAGAGGTGCGCGTTTTCTTATCATACGTGTGTCATAGAGTTTAACCAACCGGCAGCTTGCCGACTCCCTCCCATCCAAGATTGACATGCCGTCCAGCAAGAAGCGCAAGTCGACGAGTGCGAAGAACAAGCGGGTCGAGGTGATCATGGAGGACACCCCCGAGCGCATCGCCTCTCGCCAGAAATCTGTGAACGCGCCAGCCCTTGACTTGGCGGACGGGACAGCGTCCGAGGTGTGTACCTCTGCATTGTGTATTTCGCTGTTGAACTCATGTCCTCACAGAAAGCGCGCGCAAAGGCCCGCAGCGCCATTCACCTGTTCTTCGAGGACATGGTCAATGATCCGCTCACGGGCGACAAGGTCTTCCGATGCCGCCACGGCAACAAGACATCTGTGACGATTCCCAAGACGTCGCGAGGCAATCTCGACAGTGAGCATTGCTCATCCGCATGTCAAGCTATCACTGACAATCGACCTGTAGAGCTCGCTCGTCACCTCAAGAATACATCGGCGCCCATGTACCGTCTCTATTCCATACTCAAGCAACGTGATAGTCCTCCCACCCAAGAAGAGATCGACATCGCAAGGGGTGCCATCACACTGCCTCCTGGTGCTCTTGTCGAGTACGTCGCCAAGATGGAGACTATTTCGGAGAATCTCCGTTTGGCCTTTGAGCGCCAAGCCATGAAAGCGGTATGTCCTTTGCTTCCTTTGTATACTTTCCACTCACTGGCATTGTAGGAGCCATGGGACCAAGTCCGCTGGGAGACATTGCTCGCGGAATACATCGCAGCATGCGATCAGCCATTCGAAGAGGTTGAACGCCCGGAGCTCATCAAGCTCCTTCAGTACACGCACCGTCCCTCGGCCTCAGGGACTGCTCTGCACATCCCAGGGCGCAAGGCCGTCCGTTCGCGCATCATGAAGATGGGCGAGGAGATCATCGAGAGTACTCGTCAGATGTTCCAGGTAAGCGTTGCTCTTGTGTTGTAGCTCTGTACTAATGTACTCGTACAGGAGCTCGAGTCCAAGCTGTCTATCTCACTAGACTGCTGGACATCGACTAACCAGCACGCGTTCATCGCTATCGTCGCTCACTGGATCAACAACGAAGGGGAAGCAGGTATGTTGCTCATCCACAATTTGCCGCATATCTGACGTCCCTGTAGAAGAGCTCCTCATTGATTTCCGTGAACTCCAAGGTAGCCACACCGGTGAGAACATGGCGGAGGCCGTTTGGGAGACACTTGTAATGTACGGAATCGAAGCCAAGGTAAGCTTCGACTCATTATATGCCAACTTGCTGACTAACGATCATTCTAGCTCATGGTCGTCATGGCCGACAATGCCACTAACAACGACACGCTCGTTGACGCTCTTGCAGAACGGCTGCACGCTGCAGGCATTCACTTCGTGGCGAAGGATGCGCGTGGTCGGTGCATGCCTCATACAGTGCACCTCTCGGCACTCGAGGTATGTTATTATGTTCAACGGTTGGTACGTGGTCTGACCTTGATAAGCAGCTGCTCGAGGGTGTTGGGGCTATAACGAAGGAGAAAGCTAGCCGTGCCAACTACCAGGATGATGTGTCTGCACCGCTTGATCGTAGCTTTGATGACGATGCAGCGGGTGCGGATGATAGCGACGACGAGGATGACCCTGCCAAAGAGTTTCGCAGCGCCATCGCCAAGGTCTGTCCGTTTCACCCGGCCGTGTCTACTATCTAATAAGTCGCTTTCGTAGCTTCGCAAGATCGTCAAGGCTGTCCGCGTCACCCCACAGCGGCGTGAGAGTTGGTTGACGGAAGCCCGCGCGTCTCCGCCCGCCTCGCTGCCCTCGCGCAGTCCGAATGCGGCCCCGTTGATGCTAATCCTTGACGTGCGGACGCGTTGGTCCTCGACGCACCAGATGCTACGTATGTTCGCTCTTTGGCCGTCATCGGGTATAACGCTGACGATTGTATAGGTCGGTGTACTGATTACCGGGATGTCGTCGATCGCTGGGTCAGTGCCCGTCGTGACCTGCGCAACCTGGAGCTTGACGATGAGGAGTGGGATGCCATCGAGAAGCTTACGTCGTGGCTCAAGGCATACCGGAGTGCGACAACGCAAATGTCCACTACCAGTAAGCCCATGCTCTCGACGACGCTTGCTGTCTTCCGCGGGCTGCAGGACCACCTGAAGGAGATAATCCGGCATCTCCCTAGCAATACCTCCCCGACGATCCGTGACGCTATCGTCAGCGCGCACGCTAAGCTCGCTGTCTATTACCAGAAGTTCGACGAGTCACCTTACTGCACATGGGCCTCACGTGAGCTTTGTTGGTCTTTCTTCGGTTCTCAACCTGACCAACATACAGTTCTCGACCCGAGGATCATGTACGAGGGTCTTCGGCAAGACTACGCGGGCGACTACGACCTGCTGGCGCACCTTGAAACGATGAAGCAGCGTATGCAGTGCCATTTTGATCTGTACTACGCGTCCGGGTCGGCTGCAGATGACCAAGCTGGCGAGCCAGGGCCTTCGAGTGCGGGGACCGGCTCCCCGCAGAAGGTGAACTTCACTGCTCGCTATCAGCAGAAGGACAAGCGGGCAGTGAACCAGCTCGAGGAGTTTTTCAAGCTGCCGCGCGAGGACTTCGTGAAATGCAACCCGCTGCATTGGTGGTTGAGCCGTCGGTCGACGCTGCCGGATGTCTATCGCTTCATGCGTGACATCTTCTCTATTCCTGGTAAGGTTTTCACTTCAGAGTCTTGGTGTCTGTATAACTTATCTATCATCAGGCTCCGCCGTTGCTGTTGAGCGCATTTTCTCGGGAGGGCGAGACACGATATCCATGCGACGTGCTAATCTTCAGGGTGATACGATACGTACTCTGATGATTGTAAAGAACCGCCTTCATCTCGCGCGCAAGGCTGCGAAGGAGCTGTCTGTGTAGCTAGTATTGTAGGCATACTGTTGTAGTGTAGTTACGTGTATCTATTGTTGTACGTTGACGGCCGTGACGGTACCACCGTCGACCGTTACCAACCGTGGGACCTGTGATTTCCAGCCGACGGTCACGACAACGGGCCCACCGTGACCGTCGGACCCCGCCGATGTGACGGCCGTCGTCCGTCAACGGACGGCGCACATCCCTAGCGCTGCTGGCGGAGCCAGCGCTTATCGAGTTGTTATTCGGGCAGTGTCCCTGAACAGAGACGACCCTATCCGCACACGTAGATTTCGAGCAGCAATCTACTCTGCGGAACATATGCACACCTAACGCTGTGATATCCCAACTCTCACGGCTGGGGTCGCACGTTAGACATACATATGTGGAAACAGAGACGCGGTAACACACCATTTATCCTCGCACTTGCCGGTATGATCATAGGCACCGCATCCACTCGTGCGAAAACCCGATGTACAAATCGCGCGAAGATCGCCACGCCCTCCATTGGCCCGTCGACGACTGCCTGTATGAAAGCAATGCCGTCCATCGATGGCAGCCGGGGAATGACGTGTGATATCCCTGTGCTGAACTCCTGCCTAACGTCCGTCAGCGCTGCATCGCCTGTGCAGAGCAGCAGCACGTGAACTTCATCCTCAACATGCACTCTGCAGAACCGACAGATGCGCATGGGCTTTGGGACGTATGCACGGTAACGCTCTCTCCGTCGAAGGAGCTCCACCGCCAAAGGATGTTGTGCCACCATCAGGCGAGTCAGCGCTTTCCGATGCGCAGGAATATGTACGTCCAGGTATGCGCGGTACTTGAGTGGTGAGAAGCCTGGCTCGGCTATCAAGTCAGGATTGACCCGGCCTTGCAGCAGCACCAGCCTATGTGATCTGTCCAATTCATCCTGCTGTTCCTTCCCCGCTGCACCCTCGACAGCCGCAATGATGTCATCGACACTCTTGAAATCTTGGAGCGCGTGCCACGCTCCTTCAAGACCTACGCACAGCCGTCGCAGGACTAGTCGAATGTCAGTCGCCCAGCACGCCTGTGATGACCCCGCCAGCGCAAAGGTGTCACGCATGGCTGCCGCGGCATACTGGTGAGGGGGCAGGCGAAGCAGATATTGGAGGTACCGCAGTGCGAGAATGAGACGCCGATGGCCGATAGGCATGAACCCGGTTTCTGTGAAGAGAGAAGCGACGATGGCGCGAGAACCAATACCCAGCAGTCTGCGGACAAACTGGACTTGTACGTCACGGAGTCCCTTGAGGCCTTCCCCACCCACATCGATGACAATTTCGCAGCCACCAGTGAGATGCGGGTCAACGCGGGCGAGGTACAAAGTCCTCCCAGTCCGCACGGGTATTGTTCCCACAAAGGATTCTGCGCAGAACACTGCGCGCGCCACGTTTCTCCCTTTGCTCGCTTTAGTTTCGTAGTGATCCGCAAAAATGTCGCGCTTGTCAGAGCAGACAGTCACACCGACATATTTGTACTGCCGCACGACCTCCAGAGGGCCCCCATTCACCAGGAAGACATGTGGCAGTCCACCGCCGTAGACCATGGCCTTTGTCTTGGGCACGCTGACCACCACGAAGTTGTGGTCACACCAGCTGCAGAAGACATCAAGGTGAGCTTGCAGGTCGCGGGCGACGGTTGAGAACAGCGCCACATCATCCGCCTGCTCGACATGGGAGACACAGACACCATCGAGGTGGATGTCCCCGGCGCGCGGCGGAATATTCAAGTCGGAAAAGTACAAGTTCCAGAGGCCAGGCGAGGCTGAGTCACCCGCGAGGATGCCGACCGTCGATGCGAAGGTGTTGTGCCCGAGTGCCGTCGAACGAAATTCAGAAGCTCGAAACGCGCGCTATCCATCGTGGGAAACTTGGCTCAATTGATTTCGCCGAACTCGTTGCTCTGCTCACTCTCCTTCTTTCATACCTCCATCTTCCTAAGTCTCTCGCCCATCGTTGTTGGTGGTGGCCGCGACCGCCTTCCCCCGCTGCCGCCTGCGCTTCTCGCCTCCTCCCGCCGCCGCCGCCGCTTTCGCTTCCCGCTTCCTCTCTGTCTCTCCCCACGCCCTCCCGTCCTTCTCGCCACGTCCTGTCGCTCGTCGTCGACGTACGCTACCGCTTTCTCGCTGCCTTCGCCACACATCCCCTTGTCCGGCTTGGTGCTCCCCGCTGCCGTCACCTCGTCTGCCACGACCGCCGCCCCCGTCATCCTGTGCCGCCGTGTCGTCGCGCCATCGTCAGCTACCGCCGTCATATTTGCGAGGTGAGCTTAATCCAGGTTGATGCATCCTAGTTTCTGACGGTGTCATCTAGATCTTAGATGGTGCGCGCTACAGCGCACTCGGCCAGGTCGGAGGTGGGCTCGAAGGACATGTGCGTTGATCTCGAAGGCTACAGAAACAGTCACACTGACTTTGTATCCATAGATATGCTCTCACGATGTGACAGTACCTTCCTCCTGCCTCCCTCCCCTCTTCAGTGACCCAGTGCATGTTGTACTTACACTGTGTGCTGCAGTGCTCCCATCATGTAGAGTATGTAGGCCTAGGATTTGGTGTACTGTAGGAAACGAATGATATTTTATTTTGCACTATCAACGTGAAAGTAGGCCATTCTACCGTTTTTCTAGGGAAAAACGGGAGCCCAGCTGCATGGTGTGCAGTCGGGTCAGGATTGATGCAACGTAGACTGCAGTCGAAATGCATCGTAACCAGTCGTCTTTCGTAGCAAGCTATACTCCTATATAGGCGCCACAACAGAGTCGAATGTCGTCGATTAGACTAGATGCGTTTCTTACTGGGTGTCAAGTGTCGTTGGCACCCAAAAAGGGCCGTCCACTGTCCAGGAAGTTCAACATTGTCAGCGCTCACATGGCCCATGTATGAACTTATTTAAGCTCGGCGGGTGCCGAGTGAGTTTTCTGTCTCCATCTCCCATCATGCTCCCCGCTCATCTCACGAAAGATCACAAGTATCTGCGCTGCCAATTCTTCGACGCCTCACTAGAGCTTACTCAACTTGACGATGGCATCGTCAATGGGACCGCGCTCTGGCTGTCGGGCCAAGTCATGTCGTACTATCTTGCAGAATATCATCCACCAAAAGCAAATCGCGAGAATAGACTCTGCGAGCTGGGAAGCGGCATCGGGCTCACTGCGTGCGCATCCCCAAACCAGAAAATGAGGGGCATCTGACTCGAATCCAGGCTCGCGGCGGCCACGCTAGGGTGGCAGGTGCTTGCGACGGACACAAAAGATGTTGTCAACGCCGTACTCGCTCCCAACGCAGCGCGAAATATCGGTCGCTACCCGCACATACAGGTCTCTGAACTGGACTGGAGTGTAGCGCCCGAGAGTTGGGATTGGAACAATGCGTCTGCCGTGGCATCACCGTTTCGAACTTCATCCGAATCTTCATCGACCCCTCTAATCACGCCTCCCTTCGATTTAATCTGCACGGGAGACACAGTGTATTCTCCAGAGCTCATAGAGCCTCTCCTGCGCACCCTTTACGGCGTCTGCACGGTATCTAAAGCATCCAAACCTACCGTACTTCTCTGCCTTGAACGTCGCGACCCAGCCGTCGCGGACAAGCTCCTTGGTGACGCCAAAGACGTCTGGAAGTTCTCAGTGGAGAAGGTGCCGCAGCGTAAACTGGTGCGGGCCCTTGAGAAGGGCGGGGTGAAATGGGCGAAGGACGACTGGGATGGAATCGAGTTATACAAGATGCGATTACGGTAGCGACAGTTGCAGGTAAGAGGTTCGCGACTAACGCGCCTCCGCATACGTATGAATCTGACGAACAAACAGTGCATAGTGCAAAGAGCGTCGTGAGATGATAAATAACTGATAAATAAAATGGACTCAAGAGCCATTCCTGCCTAAGTCTGCTTCATCTCACGCCTCAGCTTCAGGTTCTCCGTCTGCTGCCTGCTCAGACTGCTATGCAGCTTGCGCAGTGCCAGCGACAGCGCGCTCGCCGAATGCGCACTCCTCAGCTCCGCCAACTGCGAGATCTGATCATTCACACTATGCAGCTCCTCCGCGAGCGCATCCAGCGCCAGCGATACACCCCGGATCTCGTCCAGTACCACCTCCACCTCCTTCTGTATGCGTTCCCGATCGTCTAGCAGCTTGCCGCGCTCCCTCGCGAGCAGCGCATACTGCCCCTTGATATCCTGGCGCCGCTCCTCCAGCCGAGCCTGCTCCTCTGCGACCTTGCCCAGGGCGTCCAATGGAAGCAGTCGAATACTCTCCGTGCTTCCCGACTTGCGGATAGCATGGGAAACGATGGCTTGCAACTCTGCCGAAGACAATGTCTCTACGACGTCGTCGTAGGTGTATGGTTGCCAGGCGACAGCACCGGCCTCGAACTTAGGATCGTGGTCACGGGGCGCAGAAGAGGCGTGCCGTCGCAGGTTGGCAGAGCGCGAGCGGGCGAGCGCCTCGCGCCTATGGGACGGGTGACGCTGGACGCCCTGGCGGATGACGGCGTTGCGGTGCGACTTCCCATGAACGACGATGGGCCGTGGGTTGCTGTGACGCTGGGAGACACGCTTGCGCAAGGATGACCGACGAGACGGCGTGCCCTTCCCGTCTGTGGCCTCGTCGTCGGCGTGGTCGTCGTCGACGATGTCCCCGTCCATCAGCTCACTCATGAGCTTCTGGAGGAGAGGCGTAGAGCCGTCGGAGGCCTTGCCGAGATAGGATGGGTGAAACTCGGCCTCTTGCGCGTCGTCCACGTCGAAGGGCACGTCGACTGCAGAAGGTCTTGAAGTCGATGATGAGTCTTCGGAAATAGCGGTCTCGTCGCGCGACTCTGCCTTCGCCTGCTTCTCATCCTCTTCCTCGACCACAGGGAAACTCGACGTGCTCGACCTATTATCCCGAGTTGCAATAGATTCCGAGTCCCCTTCGGTCGTTGTAGAATCCAAAGAAGACCGCCTGCCGTCGCTAGTGTTGCCGTCAGCGAGTTCCGAGGGCAAGGGAGGAAGCGGTGGCCGCTCTGCGTTCGAGTTCCCTTTTGTGCGCCCAAAGACAGGTGCTAGCGAGCTGACGCTGCTTCTCCTTGATACAGGTTCTCTGGGCCCCATCCGCTTTCCCCTCAACGATGGTGAGGATGTAACAGAAGGCAATCCTGACATCGACCCTAGACGCGGCGTCCCTGGCAGCCGCGGTCCCCCTGGTCCACGCGGCCGCGGGCCGCCTAGCTTGTCCGACATCGATAGACGGTGCTGCAGTGACTTGATGCTACCGCTATCCTGCTCGCCCTCCTCGTCGATGTCGTGAAGGCTGCCGCGTCGTTCGGAAGAGGCATCTCCCCCTGAGCAGAAGGAAGTGGTGCCGGAAGGCGCAGTATGGGGCGGTGTTGGGAGGTTAGGGACCTCGAAATCACTAGTCGGAGCGGAGGAAGCGATCGAGGAACCAGATGACCTGGAAGAAGAGGTATCCGACGACGATGATTCGGACGAGGAGCGAGAGGAAGCGGACAATGTGCCGGATGCCTGCGGCGGCAATGGTGGAAGGGGAACCACCCCATCAGACCGCTGTCGCAATGAGTCGGTACGCCTTATATCGGGTGTCGTGGCACGATTGTCGTCGCCCAGCTCCAGGGGTACGGCAGTTACTGCGAAGTCAGGCGGCGGCGGCCTCTGCGTCGGTGGGCGGGGCAGCGGGACCACGGTGCCCGACTTGTTCCTCGCGTGTGTCGGTGCGTAAGGGAGGGTTGCCGACCTCGTCTGAACCGGGGTGGTAGGTGCCAAACGACCATGCGACCACGGTGTCGTCGGATGTATCGGCAGCGTTGCAGACTCGGGCTTGGCCGTCATTGGAGAGTCCATTGTAGACAGATACCCGTTAAGGGTGCCCGCCATGAAGAGGGGTGGAACGCGAGGAAAGTCGTTTATGATGCGAGTATGACCGTCTGAACTCGTCGCTGAAATGGCGCTCGCGGGTATCTCAGGGGGGTCTCTGCTGTTCACCTTGATCTGAATGGTATCTGGGGGTGTGGGCAGCGAGGCGGGGGCAGGCGGCCTCATGCCAGTCTCCGTAGACGTCGACGTCCGTGGTGCAGCCTCGTCGAGGTTGCGCTCGGCCTGCGTGTCTGGTGTGCGACCGTCCGTGGGCGTAAACCAGGAAGGCATCGGTGGCACAGGCGGGGCACCGTCTTGCATCCAAAAGGGCCGGCTGTTCGTGCTGGTGGCGCTGTGCTGCGAGGACGAGGCAGGAGATATATCGCTGTTGCCAAAGCTGTATATGGAAGGTGACAACTGCGAGCTGTCGAGAACGCTGGTCATGATGAGGCGAGCCATATGCGCGTCCTCGCTGGAGAACGTCCTGACAGTACCATCCTCCAGCTGCCATCGCGAGTCAGTCATTGTGGCGCGGGCAAGGGGACTCCTTGCTTACAAGCACAGATTTGGGTCGGACATGCAGGCTTCGTAGTGATGCCGTGCGACTAGCAGTCTTGCGTGATCTTGATTGCCGTCTGCTCGTCTTGATTGCAGCAAAGTCTGCAGAGTCTTGTCAACGTCACGATTCTTCAGAAGCGCGTTCATCAACAGACCTGGCACCGTTTCCTCGGGACTTAACGAGTTGAAATGTAAGCCTTCCAAGACGTCGACTTCTTCTTCTTCGCCCGATTGCTCTTCGGGAATGGGAGAAAAGGAGAAAGCGACGTCCGCGTTGACGCCCAAGACCGCTTGTCCATCCAGATAATAGCGAAGCTCTTCTTCCGTCGCCTGCTGTTCTTGTGCATCACCCGGCGTGAACGCGGTCTGTGTGGGCTTCGGCGTCCCCTTGTCGCGCAAGTCCAGCGGCTTGGTGGGTACAAGGTTCGGAATCTGGATAGGCGGGATGACGGGACGCTTGCGTGGTGGACGAGGCGGGGGATTGGCTAGCTGTTCTTGCGGCACGGAAATGACTGGGTCCGGGGGGGATGCCGACCGTCAGGCGCGGCCGTCCGTTGTGCGATGTCTCGTCCTGTATTGAGATCAGCTTATCGCCAGCGTTTGTTCCTCTGTGGCGCGACGTACAGAATGGATCATGCTGCTGCCTGTATCGCGCAGATATGCGATGGACGAGTCCTGCTGGCGTGTGAGGGGATTGTGTGGAACAAGATTTAAACTACGTACATCCTCGAAGGCGCCATCTTCTTCTGAGTTGGGCACCTCGTTGTAGCTGAGCCACGGTATGGGGCCTTCGGCGCGTTCGCGAGTGAATGATGATTGCCCGAAATGTTCGGGAGAGATGTCAAAGACGATAGCAGGTGGAGAATGTAAAGGAGTAGGCAAAGAGCCAGAAGCAGAAAAGCTAGAGGTCGCACTGGGCGGCTGCGCTTCGGCCTCAGCCTCCTGCTGCGCCGTCACTCGGGCATTCTTCCCCTTGGAGAAGAAGAGCTTCCTGTAGACGACGAAGGAGGAAAGGGCGGGCATGTTGGCTAGCGCGCGTCGCGTTCGCGGGGCGCGTCGACCTTTCGCGTAGAGATGGTAAGAGGAAGAGATGAGACTGGTACCTATGCCTTGTGATCTTATGCCGCGGGCAGCGGGCGCAGGGTGGGCACTGGGGCTTGACGACCCCCAACGCCGTATGCATCATACCGTTTCATTTCAAAGAGCCACTGATGCGCTTTCACGACAGTGCCACTTCCGGTGTATCAGGTTTATTCAACCGAGTAGCGTTTGGGGTGCGCGGGGAATTTGGTGCGACAGGACGGAGCGCTGGAGCAGATTCCGCGCCCAGCATCGAGGGCAAGGGTCAGATATATTCGAGAAGCGACGTCTCGTGCTGAGAGCAGCTTGGTTTGAAAGATCGAGTAGTTGCGACAAAAATCAATTACGTGCTGAGATACGTAGAGCTGAGGATGGCGACACTTGACGTCGGAAATGTGGAAGTTTGGGAGGTTGTATCGGAGCCTCGAGGGAGGTGGAGTGATGGCATTGGTAACAAAGGGTTCCATTTTGGGCAATCGGCTGTGCGGCCGCAATCTGCCGGAGCGCCCAACCTTGTGCAAACCGCTGCAAACACGGCCCGCCGCAGCGGGGATCTGCAACCTGTAACCATTGTCGCCGCCGATCTGGCAGTCTTTTCAGTGGTTGAAGCTAAGCTTGAAGCTTGAAGCTCTAAGGATAGCAGCAGCTGAAGATGATACCCAATTGAAGTAGGCGACAAATATTTGTGCGAAGCGGAAGGCGCTTTCGGCTCAGGCTTACATGCGTCCGCACATGTCCTCGAGATGTCAGCCCGGTCAGTGAGAGACGTGTGAGAGCGGCCATTCCTCCACTTCCAGGTACTGTGTCATACTCAAGGACTAATGGTGCTTGTCACTGTACTTATTGTACTGCTGAATTCATCACGGGCAACAGAGATCTGTCGTGCCCTGGTCGTGCCGTAGCACGTCGGACGGGCACACTGAGAAGACGGGACGATACCTACGTACCTTGGGCTTGACTTAATCTCAACTTTGGACAAGTAACGATACAGGGCCAACATGTTATGTAGCCAGCGCACCAGTGCAAAGATCAGAAAGTCCACCGTGTATCAACGCCGAACCGACACAGCACAGTACAGCAAGGAACCAGCCCAGGAAGAATAGCAAAAATATGGGTAAATAAAGACTGAGATGTATGGTATCGGATTGGCATGACGGAGACCAGATGGGGCTGAAAGTGTCCTGCGCAAGGTATCGTGATAGTATAGATGCATTGTTGTGGTATGAGCGCTAGCAAGAGCAGACTTTTCTTACCAGGCTAGGTGGCTCTACCGGCCGCCTCCGTCGTTGAGGTTCTCCACGAACCTGCCTCTGTCGCCTGGAACAGGAGGCACCGGCGCGAGCTGCTTGCCCCTGCTCTTGTCCTTCTGGCTGCCACCTCCACCGAACCACGACTTGAAACTCTTCTTGCTCTTGCCCGACGTGGTCGTCTCCGTGCTGAGCATGGTCTGCGGCGCCGGGCGCGACGACGCACCGGCTCCCGGTTTGACCTGCTCTGCGTCCGCCTTCGTCACGCCATGAGCGACCATGCCCTTCCCCTTCCCTCCCAGCTTGCCGGTCGGCTTCGAGGCCTGCGCGGGGTTGACACCCTGCTGCTGCAGCTTGAGGAGCTCCTCCCCGCGAATACGTAGGAACTCCTCAAGCAGAGCAGCATTGCGGCTGTTGGCCTTGAAGGCCGCAAGGACGATGTCGCCGGCTATGGGAATGAGGCCAACACCCGCGCTGACCGCGTTGTTCATGAGCATGCGGGCGCACCAGCCATGCGGGAAGCTCTGCCTTCCTCGCCTTTCGAACGACGAGGGTGTAGTTCAAAGTGGCGTCCACAATATCGCCCGCCATGGGGATGATACCGATGATGAACGTCCAGCCGAAGCGCATGCCGCACATGGAGAAGCCTTTGTCGAGGTAGTGCGCCCGGCGCTGCACGGACTTCAAGATCTTCGCATCGCGCTTCGACAAGCCAGGAGGTATCTTGCGCTACGGAGAGTTCAGCTGACGGCGATTGGAAAGATGGATGGCGACGCACTCTTCTCCTCTTCGTCCTGCCCTTGGCATCGACGTATTCCTCGTACATCGGGTCTGCTGGCGAGTAACTCTCCATATGTCGCTCGAAGAGCATCTTGCCCGCTTTTCCCATGAGGCCGCTCATTGCACGAGCTGTATTAGAGAATATAAAGGACCCAAGAGAGCGATTGTGAGGGAGAAAGAGACAGAATGGATCGCGGAGCCTAGACTTCACGCTCGCAATGAACAATTGGCGCAGCCATTCCATGGCGCCGGTGATGTCATCCACCACGTGAATTAGGGACGACAGTGGCTGTGCACACGTAGGCTGGACCCATAACGGCGGCTATGCAGCGCTCAGGCCTAGGTTTCTTTAGCAGTTTTCCACTGTCCAGTCAACTTCAGTAAGTGCGGTGCGAGTCCATTTGACGACAGTTCAATACATATACAACGGCGAGTACTTTACATGTGTCCGGTCGCTGCGGACGGATATAAGCACTGTAAGATGCACGGCGCTGTGGCCAGGCTGTGGCATAACATAATCATCCGACGAAAAGTCCCTCAGAAGGCAGGCAGGTGGAGGTCGAGATACTGTAAAATCGTTCACAAACCGAAGTATGTCGCGAGACGTGCACTACTCGCCATTCCTCGATTGAAGGCCACGAACTTCAAGTCGCAGTCCTTCAGGCCGTACACCTCTAGTCCGCGCTCCGAGCACTCCCGGAGCTGCTCAATGCGCTGCTCTGGAAGGGGACACTTCACGTTGAGGCACCTGAACTCGACGCACCGCATCCGCGCCTCCACGACGCGCACGAGCTCCTCGTCGCACACAGGGCGCCGCCCGATGAGCGTGAACGAAAAGCGTCGCAACAAAGGCAGCACCCGGGGCTCCGTCTTGTCCTCGTTGATCATGACGCTCATTTCGGCGAAGAGTAGCTGGATGAACGTCGCCGCGCCTTCCAGCACGTCGAGCGTGACCTCGAAGGTCCGCAGATGAGGCATCAGGTCGAGCAGCCGTCGCACCACTTCCGCATTCACAGTCGTCCCACGCAGGAACCGCAAGCTCAGACACAGCGTCGTGATCTTACAGCCTGAGCGCTGTATCATGTCTTCGAGCGCGTCGCAGTCCGGCAGACTATGCAGGACAAGCTTGGTCAGTCGCGGCGCTTCGAGCACGCTGAACGACGAGCGGAGGACGGGTGCTGGCGTTTGTGGAAGGAACGTGTGCGAATTTGTCTCGAGGTCAAGGGGCCGTCGCACATGTCTCCGCGATACCGTCCGTGGGCAGAGGACCTCGCCCCGCATATATGCGTGCTAGGACGAGGCTGCTGCAGTGCTGGAAGAGGTACGCGATATGTGACCACTCCATGCCGATGACCGTCAAATGCGTAAGCTGGGCGTACGGCAGCAACACGCGGGCCGGATAGAACGGCGGACACAGCATGACCTTCTTTAGCCGCGGTGCGTCTGCGAACAACCGCAATTCGGACACGGCGCCGAAATCTTCCCCTGGGAATGGCCGGTCGGCAGACAAGGACAGGGTTGTCAGCTGTGAGACTGAGCCTTCGAATTCGAGGAGGTGGCGGAAGGAGCGCGGGCCTAGGGACATCTTCAAAGAGCGCCAACGGTGGGAATTGGTGAATAGCGGGTCTTCGATCATGGGTTGCTGCACCGGAAGTCCGTAATCCTCGCGGTCACCGCCGTGCATGAGAATGCTGCTGAAATCCTCGATCGCTAGCGATATGGGCTTCGGGGCGGTAATTGCGAGCTGCTCATGGAGTGCGCGGCGACGGCGGTCGATGTTTCTCGGGGGTTTGGCCGCGCGCAACCAGGTGGGGGATGAATTCGGCTTGGTTGGAGAGGATGATTGTTCGCCACGAATGACAGACTTTCTGGCACAAGTTGTTGCGCACGGTGAGAGGCAGGCGCATGTCCGGCCCGTCCAGAGTGTAGCGGAATATCGTGGTGAGGATCTCGACTGGAAGGCGGCGGATGGGGGAGATGAGGGATCGATTTGCGTCCGCGACTCGCTGGAGCTCTCCTCGCTTGCTCTTCAGCACGCGCATGACCCTCTCCAACTCCGTGATCTCGTCGTCGTAGAGCCCTATGTCGGAGTCGTAGACTGCGATCTGCTTGACGACGGCGTCTGCATTGACATGCATGCGGGAGACGCCTTCGCGCAGGGCGGCGTACACGGGCTGGATGGCCTTCTTAAGGTCCCTGTTCTCGCACACTAGGGTGTGGTCGCAGTGTTGGCATATCCTCGTCCTTACGAGAGGGAGTTTTCTCGACGATGGCTGCGGGGTATAGCATGGGTGGTCCGGCTCGGCAGCGGTGACTGGCGAGGAGCGCGACGGGCGGGAGACGATGTTGGCCATTGTGCTTTGTCAGTTCGCGATGGGTGTCGTCGTCGTTGTTGGCAACCTCGCGGTAGCCAGATATCGAGAGTATCGAGACTGAATCAGGTATCACAGCTATGGCTGGCCGCGAGACGACGTCAACGCATGCGGGGAGGACAAGGGGAAAACGCGGGACCTCGGTTCCCGAGTCCGCGGAGATAAATACGCAACACGTGGCTTCGGCGTTGATGAAGTCTGATTGAAATTTGAGGTTCGATTCCGGTTGATTAAGGTTGGATTGAGGCAGGATTGAGGTCGCACTGGTATCTGTCCCGCCTGCTGCAGCTCACGCCACGGATCTACAGGTCGCGCCACTTGGATTACACCAAAGAATTACGCGTTAAAGTTAGATATAAGTAAGATTCGTCAGATACGCGCGATACAAATGAGTAAGTAGAATCCTGCAAGGATCCTGGGTCGTAAGTAGAGACTAGTCGTGTTGCAAGTAGCGCATAGGCCTGCTCTTGCCGTCAAGGTCATGAGTGTCATGAGGGTCGTGCAAAGTAGATGTCACCGCCCAAGTTCAGCGGGTCGTACGGTCGTTCGGGTGGGGTGTTGAGGTGCTGGACTTGACTAGCCGGCCGTGCCAATGGTGTAGGCATCTGGGGGACCGGTCGGTTCTTGGGCGAACGAGGAGGACTGGGAGAGAAAAGGCCAGGGTAGTGCGCCGCGCCGGCACTGCGGAGGTCAGGTGAGCGCGGGTGACTGTAGGCGCGCAAGGCAGCGCCTTCTGGGACGTCATTGAGGCCAGACGATGCGCCGGCCGAATATCGAGATGCATCTTGACTGTACCGCCTGCTATTCGACGTTTGTGCTGGCAGTGGAATGTCATTGGATGAGAGGCGCACGCCGATGTCGCCTTTAGACTTGGGCCGACTGTGATTCGACACATGCGAGCTCTTCGCGTCGTCAAGCGGGCCGAGACTCGAGAGCTGGGCGACGTCGCTATACATATGACCTACAGAGCGCTTGGAGCTATGCCGAGGAGACCGTGCGCCACGGGGCGGCTGCGATGAGCGCGGCGAGGTAGAAGAGGTAGGGGCGTAAGACCGAGGCGAATGAGTAGCGCTCAATGGAGAATGTACTGGAGAGTACGCCTGTGTCGGGTACTCAGGTGTGGACATCCCGGAACGTCCTACTCCAGGTTGGACGGCTACGGGCATGGACCGCACCACCTCTGCCATTTGCGCTTCAACATTTGGACCCGCCACCTGTGCTCCTGCCACTCGTTCACCCGCCATAGATAGACCCGCCGGCATGGGGCTTCCCAACACCAGCCGCGCACGCGGAGTAGCCCGTGACGGCGTCACACCATCTGCGGAGACGGAGGGTAGGGACTGCACGCTGTCCGCTGCATGATGGACTTCGGTCGAGGATGGGTTCTGACTGTGAGGGAACACTCGCGCCATCATGCTATCAGCACGATCCAGCGATGGGCGGGCGTGAGGCTGGGGAGAGGGTTGCAAGTATGGTCGGTGAGGTGTGTGCGCAGTCGCGTCTTCGCGGGCATGAGATGGGCGAGACAATGTTCCACGTTGCTTGAAGAGCGACAGAGGTGCCACGGTATCGTCAAGATCGGCATCGTTGACAGCAGTATAGCGCTCTCGCGAATGTACCCGTGCTCGTTGTCGCGAGTGCCATAAAGTAGGAGGCGGAGGGTCATCAAGGTCGAGGTCGCCGCTCAGGAGGTGTCGATCCATTCCGCCGTCCTTCCTATCCATAGGACGATGTTGGCCACCCCTTGTTCGAGAGGGCATCCAGGGATGATTCCGCGAGTCTGTAGGTGCATAAGGGTCCTCTGAATCTTGCCCGGTCTGCGAGACACGATGGTAGATGCTGCGCCACCATGAGCGTTGCTGGCGATGATCACTATCTCGGTATGCTCCTATATGCCCACGACCAGGTATATCTATCGCTTCGTCAGCATCACGAACTTTTCGCGACAGAATAACCTACGGTCCGTATAGCCTCGCCTGAGGAGCTCCTTCTCAATTTGCTTTTCTAGGCCTTCGCTGGGCTCGCGTTGCAGATATCCGACATTGAGGCCGTATTTCTGAGAGTCCGCCGTCGCCCAACCACTGACGCTCTGCCGAACCAAGATCATCGTGCAAATCGTCCGGCTGGACATTCGGCAGCGTTGCGCCATCTTGGTAGACGCCCCGACTCCTCTTTTCCGGGACCGGGCTCGGCGGCTGCTTCTTGTCTCCACTGACATTGCCGCTAGGCGCTGGTATGTCCGCAATTCTGGGACGCCCGAAGATGCTTTCGTAGTACGTCTGCCGCTTGGCGGGGACGTCCAGCTTCGGTTCGCGGCCGTGCATCTTCTGCCACATGTACTTCCAGCCGACCCAGATCTCGCGCAATGTCTCGCGGAAGTCGAACGCATGTCCCAGAGACCGTAATCTGGGAGTCCGCTCCGGCGGTGGGACCGTCGAATCCGGCGGGTGGTATGGCCTGTAAGCCTTGTATGTGAACGCCTTGACGTGCAGAAGAGCGAAGCAACTGTGCGAAGGTCAAACTCGATACAGTGAGGTGTTGTGGCAGAGCGTACGCCATCTCGAAGGTTTCCAATAGTGCCCCGATACCGATGTTGATGTCGGCGGCGGTCATGTATTTGGTCTTGTGCAAAGCTCGTCAGCCTGGGTTTTTACCATGACAATATCACTCACATCCTTGACAACGCCAAACATAGTGAGAACCGACAGAAAGGTCGCTTGCCAGAAAGTGAGGAAGACTGCATCTATCAGCGGCGGATGATATGTCGGAAGAATTTACGCCCACCAACAGCTTTGATGGCGAAGAGCTTGAGCAGCGGTTTCTGAGGCGCAAGGTACTCCGATACAGAGACATAGAGCTGGAGCAGACAGTACATGGCCACCGTGACCGATAGCGAGATAATGATCGTGAGCTTCGCATATTCGTCAGTGGCCGGTCGAGGGACATGAAATCCAAGGGATACGTACGTAGATGTGCCCCCAGCCTATGCCCCAGGATTCCTCGCAGTACAGGCCGGCGTAGTCCAAGATCACCGCTGCCAGGGTGCATCTGAGAACATGCCGATCAGGACCTATGGAGAAGCGGGCTAATTGTAACGTACAGTGGTCGGACGAGGCAGTACTGAAGGACCACCCACTTCATTAGTTGCAAGAAGTACAATCCATCCTAGCAGAAACGATAAGTGAGGGCTTTCGGGCACTAAACAACGCGCACGCACCGCAGGTTTCCACTTAACCCAACCTAATGGAAGTACCCACTTCTTAGTCTCGGTCCCGTTCAAGATGGCCTGTCTGTCTGCTTCGTAGGATAGGCCTTCCCTGGCGAAGATGATCTGCTGTGTTTGGGGATCGGGGGACAAGTACAGCAGGAGCAGGTAGAAAAAGGACGTGAGAACGGTCGACTCGTAGCAATCTCGAACAAGGATGATGGGCGTCGAGTGATTCTGGGACAGCATTGTGAGCGTGGATCTCAGCTTGACGTCAAGAATGATAAGCACACCCAGAAAAAGTAGGATGCTAAGCTGACCACCGCGTATATGGGGACCAGGAAGAGGATGCGGACGATGTCTAGGAGTAAATATCAGGTCTGTAGGTGGTAAAAAAAGCGTGTTATGTGCATACGTCGTTGCTCGTGTTTCTATATCAAAGAGGTTCAGTGAAAGCGTGTAAGATTGACGGGCTCGACGCACATTGGTGTACCACTGGAGGTGCTTGTCTATGAGCCAGAAGGACACGCCGCAGGCGATGAGAGTGAAAAAGCCGGCTACGATCCACCCAATCTGCATACCGTTTAGATTGCTTGGGTTTTAGATGTCCGAAGTAATGACAAACATGATGCGCTGAATCTGAGTTGGTCAATCAATCCATGGCCTCGATGCATTTGGCACACCTTGGAAGACAAGATTCCCGTCCTGAAGGAGTGACGGGCCGTCCGGCGCAACCTCCTTGTAGCATCTCTCTTCGTTCATGTCGCCTGTAATTGCGCTGTCGGCAGCCGATGCTCTAGCAGATCATGTACAGAGTCGTTGGCTATAGTCGTGAAGAGTCCGTTTAGGTGTCGCTGTGGAAGGGATAGGACGCGGTCCAGTCGTTCTGTACGTCGCGCAAGAGACCGTGAGCACCGGGAACGTCGATGTGCTAGGCGTTGGTGCAGCCGTGTCCCAAGCTGCAGCCAAGCGCTTGATCGTCACTGGTGAGCGCACACAATAAAACCCGCATTAGGAAAGTGAAGGCGTGCGAAACAACCCGGAAATTCCCGTTTGCCTCCGCGTACGATCTGATTGGTTGTCCATTGTTGATTGTCGGCCATTTGGGGAAATGGCCCGCCGACAATTCGTTTTCTTCCTCTTTTCCCATCATCTGTGGTCGCATCGGTGGCACCGGAGCTGTCTTTTCATTCGCATATCTTTTGGCAGCGCCTTTTCTTGCACTAGGCAATTCCCTCCCGGCCATTGCTTGCGCCTCCCAAACCCCTCCATTGTTCCCCAAATCCGGTAGTCGAGCGGGACAAAGGGTGCCACTGCCACGAGTTACGACGTGGAAGAACTCTCAGAGCTACGTGAGTGCATGCTTCACTTCTGTGTGTCTACCTCGCGCGTTAGACAGTAAAGACGGGACCGGACTTGCGCCTCCAAGAAAGGTCGGCTAGTATGACGGTCCACGAGGCAGAACAATGCGCAACAACATAACCACGTTCCCGGACATAATCTTCCCTTCAACGCGGATTCTAATCTCTTCCTTTGCATAGCATGTCCGGGGACCGCCAATATCTTGAAGAAAGCACTGGCAAGACGTATATTCTGCCGGAGTCTCGCGACTACGTCTGGGTGCCAAAAGAGGACCCAAAGAAGACCGGTCACATAAAACGACCTCCGAATAATTGGATGATATGGCGCTCCGCTTTTCACAAGGCTAATGAAGCCGAATTCAAGAAGAGCGCAACGCAACAAGTCGTCAGTGCAATCTGCCGTGCGTATTCCTTGCAACACAGCGCACCGCACTTGTGACTTTCCGCCTGCAGAACCGATATGGAAGGCACTCGACGAGGAGGAGAGAATGTCTTGGAAGCGGGTTGCAGACAATGCTCAGATGCAGCACGCACGAATGTATCCCGACTACAAGTATCAGCCAATGCAGAAGGGCAAGGAGAAGCCAGAGAAGCCGGAGACGCCGAAGGAGCAGAAACCGAAAATGAAAGGGGGACGAGCCAAGGGTAGCTCTAAGGCAGAAGCAGCAGCAGCTGCTGCGGCAGCCAACGGACTTGGTATGACGAAAGACCTCTACTACGCTTTACACCCGGTTGACAGCTTTACTTATCCCAGCAGCGGACCCTCGCGGGCAATTTGCGGACGCTGGCTCCGTCTTACCACGTCCTTATCAGAAACTCGAAGGCCATGCGCCGGCCAGACCTTACGGACCCTACGGACCCTACAACCATCTGCTCGCTGCGTCGTCGTCGTCCTCCAGCCACCTACCTAACCCTGTGGCGCCCGGGGATCTCAACTACCGGCCAAGGTCGCAGAGTCTTGCCACCATGCCTTCTGCTGATCTCACTGCCTACCTTGGGTCATCTTCACTCCCCGAGCCGGCGCTGGGCCAGCGACTGCCTTCATTCTCATCTCTCATCTCGTCGGGCTATCTGCCCCCTCCGGCAACTAATTCAGCGAACCATGCCACTCCTCCACCGCCCGACCCCACACTCCGTCCATCGCCGCCCCCGGACCCGTCTACATCAACGACAAGTCCACCCACGCAGCCGCTTACGGCGCCACAAGCGACACCAGGGCTTGTCGCCATCGACTCAGTCAATACAGTACATCGACCTCGCAAGCGGCGTCGCAAATCGGATGGAATGATGCTCATTCAGGAACCGTACTGTAACGGGGGCGCAGGAAAAACCATGTATGTCTCCGCGTTCGACCCGTACACGGCGCAGGTCAAGGGCTGGAGGGACCTGGAGGGCCAGGATATTGAGAAGAACAATCCCGTCATAGAGTATGGGGACCGGCGTCGCCTCCAGAGCGTCCCACCGGCCGAGGGCTCCTCCCGAGCAGATACTCCTCCTGAATACGAGCGCACGCCTGACCCGGAGTGGCAATTCAAGGCATATAGACCTCCGGTTTATGCTGATGGCTGTGCGTACACATCGTTGCATCGGTTCGTGCTCTTCTGACCTCATGAAACTATAGCGGGAGGTCCGCGCCCTGGATTTCAACCACCGCGGGTCATCTACCGTCCACAGGTCGGGCCCGACAGGTCGCCTACCCCTGCGTGGCTGCATCGCTCTGAGACGATGCAAAGTCACGAGGAAGAGGAGGATCCTGCTGGTTCCCCATCCGACAAGCCAGAGCCAAACCCCATGCAGTATGCATCCCCCATGCCATCAGCGTCTCCCATGCCATCAGTGTCCCCCGTACCATCCGCGTCGTCTAGGTCGCGGTCACCGTCGACGTCGAGCGAGCGGTCCAAGCGCGATGTCATTATGGAGCCGGCCGTCACGTACAAGCAGATTCAGATCCCGGACCCGCCATGGCAGAGCGGAGGAAGTGGATCAGGGTCTCTTGCGCCATCCACGCGTCCTGCGTCCGAGAAGTCTGCGATGGGGAACAGGGCGTCGAGGGATAGCGATATCAGCGTAGTTGACCGCATCCTTGTCCCGCGCAAGCGCGTCAGGGACGACGAGGGGGGCTCTCCGGCACCACCAGCCACGTAAAACGCAAACGGCGCGGCTGACGGTTGACTCTGGCGCTGCCGTCGACGATGACCCGCGCGCGACGACTTCACGCACGACGACTATCATGGTCACTCGCACGCACACCGTCTTCCTGCCGAAGGACCAACAGTACAACACCATTCCGACGACCCGCTCCCGCATGACAGTTACATGACAGTCACGATACCGCTTACAACCTCCCCCACCGCTCTTGCTTCACATTATCACATTACTATCTACGTTCACGCTCTCTATCCGTTCTACAGCACGCCGTTCACATCATCCCATTGCCGTCAATCATCTTTACTGTCCATTTACGCATTGCTTTTCGAGGCTACCGGCTACAATATTTTCCCTCCTTTGCCTATGTCGAAGTCGATGCGTACAAATTTGACGTACATCGCAGGACCGTGTTAAAGCGTCGCATTCGGACATCCAGTTCAATTTTACTGGTACACTAAGTATACAAATACAGGCGTATGGGTGGACATAGCTTAGCTCAAGTTCAAGACCTAGGAACATTGCAATCGAAGAGCGCGTATACGAGTTCGTGCAGAAACGCAGCAAAGGAAAGCTGCAAGCATCGAGGGCCACTTCACGCCTCGCCGTCGCGCCTAAACAGGCTGCCCTTCACCGGCACCCGCAACGCGAACTTGCTGTCGCTGAGGCAGCCTCGCGCGTGCATGCCATCGACTCATCACAGGCCGCACAAACGTGCCGGCGCGACCCGCCAGCCGGAGGAAGAACGCGCGGGCTTTCTTCACGACAAAGACCACCCTCGCAGCCACGGTCATGCTGCGCGGCGCGTTGGGCGTGCGCCATGTGCGAGCGAGGAACCACACGATGACAGCGAGCATCAGGACAACGAGCCCGGCAAGGGCGCCCGCTTGTGCGGGAGTGCAGCGCTGGAAGCCCATGAAGAGGAAGGCGGAGAAGAAGGCGAGGGTACTGGATGATAGGATTATTGGGATGAGGCGAGTAAAGAGGAGCGGACGTGATACGACGTACCTGTACATTAAGCACGCGAATGGCAGGCTATAAAAGATAGACAAAAGCCCATAGCCGGTGTTCTCGTCATACTGGGATGCGAGGTAGCCTAGCTGAATATCCGTGTATGAGTGTACGCATGCCTGGCGGGGGTATATTGAGTCCACTCACCGCCTCTATGTTGTCTTGGACTGCTTTCGTGCGGTGCCGCCGAAGGAGTAGTATTCCGATGACGAGCCCGCACACGCTTGACATGACAGACGCGTAGCTAAGCATCTGCAGTGGCGTGTGTCGCTCCAAACCATCCGTGTCGACGGACTGAATGGTCAACAGTGCTATGTTCGCGTTCAGAAGGACGGTGTTCTGTTGAACCAGGTCGATGAAGGCACGTATTGAGGAAAGTCAGCGCTCGCACACGTACGTCCGCCAATACTCACATAAAGCGTGATTTCCTGCCACTCCGTCATCGCCTTCTCCATGAACGCTATCCATTCGTGGTTCTGCAGCGGCGCGTCACGGCCTAGCTCGTCTAGATCGCGCATGTATACGTCTGTGACGAAGAACAGCAGGAAGCGCGCGACGTGGAAGGGCCAGGAGAAATATGCCTCTTGTGCCGCGTATGGGGACTTGTTGGCTTGGAATTTGACAGAGGGCTGCCCGTAGAACAGCACGAAGCGCTGGATAGCTGCACGGCCGTGTCAGTATATAATTAGTACCTTTATAGAGAACGGAAGGATGGACAGAAAGCTATGACAATGGGCTCACCATGCTCGGCCATAAATTCGAACACGATACGAGCGCAGCCAAGGCCCGCACCGCCGAAGTCTATTTACCGTCAGTATATTGAGCATGTCATAAGTCCGCCCGACCGATTATAGACGCACCGGAAAGGCTACTCAGGAGAGGAAGCAGGCGATCGAGCTGTTCTCTGCCCCAAGGACCTGCAGCTGACTGAGTATAGACAATGCGATCCCCGTGCGCATGGGCGACCAAGGCGTGCAGCTCAGCAAGCAGTACACGATCGCAGGGCCGGCAGTCAGGGAAGAAAGCGCAGTGACTCCTACAAGGAAGTCAGCTGTACCAACCACATACGTCCGCGCGACCCCCTTACCAGTATTGTGCTTGTATCGCATGCCTCAGATGTGCCGCAGCCTCCACCGGCACCCACGCGCAGTGCGGGATCGTCGAGGCCGGGAGGTCGTCGAACCAGAAGACCGCGCGCGTCTCGTGGTGCACGAAGTAGTAACCGCACGCGCCCTTGAAGTACTTCTCGATGCTCCGGCACTCTCCGTCCAAGAAGCCACATTCAACGCTGTTATGGCTACAGACGCTGTCGGCGTAGACGTACTCGTCGGGGTACAGGTCGAGGACAAGGTCGACGTCGCCTACGGGCCATGCAATCTTATGTGAGGTGAGGAAGTCGTCGATGGCAGCGATAGCTAGATAGATGTCGGCAGCAGCGTCGAGATTCCCCATGTCGGCCTCGGTGTAGATACGCTGTTCAACTCGAATCAACGTACTTCTTAGGATATCGACGCGCAGGGACGTACGCGTTCATTCCAGGTGAAATAGAGCAGCCCTTCTGGATGTTCGATAGCCTCCCAGCAGTCTCCTACTTGACTTTGACGCTCGTACCTGGCACCAGTGAGTACAAGCAAAGCAGAGTGACGGTGATGACAGACAGAGGGTATTGTACTCGGCCTGGAGGTATGCGAAGAGGTGTTACACCTCGGGGACTGTTGGCCGTCATGTTAGCAACATGTCCATGACGATGGGATGGATACTGACATGCCACACTGTCTGCGACGACGGCGCGAATAGTTGGACGGGGATATAGGAAGAACGCGATGTTTCGAGAACGAAGCGAGTGAGAGGCTGGGCAGAGAAATACCGGGTGCGCAGGAAACGAAGTGGGCGGGGTCAGTGAGCATGGATGAGGCAGGGTACAGTGCAGGTGGTCCGGACGAGTCACCCACTACAGTGGATGGGGCACTCTGGTCCGTAGGCGACGTGTCCGTGGAGGGAGTAGGGTCGCTCATGTCGATCGAAGGTAGGGGGCAAGAACACGGCTGTGTGGCGAAGTGAGGAACAGTGCGATTTTATACTTGAAGATATGGAAGTGTGGCGAGGGAAGGGAAACATGATAGCATGTGGCTCCAATCTGTTCCCACTGGCTAGCTAGAAACAGGTCCCAGTCCTTCTGAGCACATACCGGGACCCATTATCCATGGAATACGAGCTAAACGCGGCAGTGAATCCCCTCACTAATGCAATGCCCGTGTCTTGTCTAATTTGGCTGACGAGCATTTATGGTTCTTTCAGTAGCAGCTCTGATAAACATGGATCATAGAGGGCTCTTTGTGTGAACATTTGAACGGTCGGCGCCAAAGTGAAGTCGATGGTCCTTCAACCTTTTTGGGAAGTGTGATGTAGCCACGTGCGATGGCTAGCGCTGACTTCGCGACTTTCCTCTCACCTTCATCGTCAAGTACGACAGCCGTGTCTCCGGAAAGTCAGACGCCAGGTTGACCCCCTTTTGCACGATGGCTAGCAAGGCAGAGCCACTGTCCATTGAGTCGCTGCTGCAGAAGCAGCGCGCAGAGAAAGAAGCCGCGGCCAAGGTGAGCACCTCTCTCCCGGCTCTTGACATCAAACTCACAAGCTGACCTTCAAGCCCAAATTCCTTTCCAAAGAAGAGCGTGCCAAGCTTGCTATAGCTAAGCGTGCAGCAGAGATCCGCGAGGGCAAGGACAAGGAAGAGCGTGCGCGCAAGGAGCGCGAGGAGCTTGAGCGTCGCGCAGAAGAGGTCCGCCGCGCAACCGGCAGTGGTAGATGTGCGTGATACCATTCTCACATGCACGATATGAATTGAAGACGAGACACAGTTGACGACCGATACTCTTCACGTCCCGATGACCGGGACAGAGACCGCGACCGCGACCGTTCACGGAGGGACCGTGGCGGATACCGAGGAGGCCGCGACCGGGACAGAGACAGAGACAGGGACCAAAGAGACCGTGATGCCAGAGAACGCGATGCCAGGGACCGGGATACCCGCGAGCGACGGCCAGACAACAGCTTCGACAATGTCCCAACCGGTCCACGCGCCGACCGCGGCAAACCCTCAGGCTCCATGCCCCCGCCCCCCGTCCCTGGGTCAGCTGACGGCGCCTCCCCTTCCCAGGCCGACAACGACCTCAACGCGTCCTACACGCCTCAACTGACAACTTCCGACCTGTCCGCCATTCGCTCGCGGTACCTCGGTGTCGATCGCAAGAAGCGCAAGATTCGCAAAATGAACGACCGCAAGTTCGTGTTCGATTGGGATGCGCAGGACGACACTGCTGCGGGCGTTGCTCCGCCTGCGGCTGCCGGGCAGGCGGGTGGCGCGCTCATGTTCGGGCGTGGACGCGTCGCAGGCATGGATGGCGCGGGGCGCGAGGATCATCACGCGGACCCAATGGAGCGGCGACGCGCAGCGAAGAGCGGCACAGACGAGCGACACTGGTCGGAGAAGGCGCTGGACGAAATGAAGGAGCGCGACTGGCGTATCTTCCGCGAAGACTTCAGTATTGCGGCTCGTGGAGGGCAAATACCGCACCCTTTGCGGTCCTGGGCGGAGTCAGACATCCCCGCTACCATCTTGGAGGTTATTGAGACAGTTGGATATAAGGAGCCATCACCTATCCAACGGCAGGCCATCCCTATTGGGTTGCAGAACCGTGATATCATCGGTATCGCCGAGACAGGTGTGTCCGCTGGACTGGACTGGACTTGACAGTGTCCTCAAAGTTCTACAGGTTCCGGTAAAACCGCGGCCTTCGTCATACCGCTTCTCGCCTTCATCTCTGTGCTTGCACCGCTCACGGATGAGAACCGACATTTGGGACCTTTCGCTCTCATCCTTGCACCCACACGTGAATTGGCACAGCAGATCGAGTCGGAGGCGCGCAAATTTGCCAGCGGTCTTGGGTTCACTTGTGTGTCCATCGTTGGTGGTGTAAGTACATAACCTCTCAGTCCTTCTCTTGTCCTGACTTCGACTACAGCGCGCGGTTGAAGAGCAGCAGTTCAACCTCCGTGAGGGCGCCGAAATTATTATCGCCACGCCTGGTCGCCTGAAGGATGTCCTTGAACGTCATGTTCTTGTCCTCAGCCAGTGCCGCTACGTCGTCATGGACGAGGCAGACCGAATGGTGCACCTCGGTTTCGAGCCCGACTTGAACTTCATCCTCGACCAGCTGCCCGCGGAGACGATGGTGGGCGAAGAAGCGGGCGACATGATGGTCGTGGACGACAGTCGCAAGCGCCACGACGACCACACGATGATGATCGACGGTGAGCAGCGCATGAAGCTGGTGAAGAAGGGCCGTACGCGCGTGACGACGCTGTTCAGCGCAACGATGCCGCCCGCTGTCGAACGGCTGGCGCGTAAGTATCTGCGTAGGCCGGCGATCATCACCATCGGCGAGGCTGGCCGCGCGGTCGACACCGTCGAGCAGCGGGTCGAGTTTGTCAATGGAGACGAGAAGAAGAAGTGGGCTTTTCCCTCGTTTCCTCGTGCCCTTGTGCTGATTGACATCACAGGCATCGTCTGCTCGAGATACTCAACAGCGGGCAGTACGCATCACCCATCATTGTCTTCGTCAACCAGAAGAAGATGGCGGACATGGTTGCCAAAGACCTCAGCCGCGCCGGGGTACGTGAGCTCACATCGTTTACCGCATCTGCTGATCAAATCATCTTAGTGGTCGGCATCCACGCTGCACTCAGGAAAGAATCAAGAGCAGCGCGAGGCGGCCCTCGCCGCACTACGTTCTGGAGAGGCGGATATTCTCGTCGCCACCGACCTTGCCGGTCGTGGTATCGACGTCCAGGACGTCAGCTTGGTCGTCAATTTCCAGATGGCGAACACGATCGAGGCATACGTGCATCGTATTGGTGCGGAACTCATTCAAAGTCAGGAGATGTTAACTCACAACGGATAATCTAGGTCGTACCGGTCGTGCAGGGAAGATGGGTATCTCGATCACGTTCTTGACGAACGAAGACGATGAGGTGATGTACGATCTCAAGCAAGGTACGTCGATTTTATCGCCCTTTTCTTCAGGTCCAATTGTACTGACTCTTGCACCCAGAAATCTCGAAGAGCCCCGTCAGCAAGGTGTCTGTCGAGCTTGCCAAGCACGAGTCGGCGCAACACAAAGTCACGCGGGACATGAAGAGGAAGCGGGACCCTGACGATATTGGTTGAAAGAATGCGCTTTGCACCACTGCTTGTACTGTATCGTTTGTTGTGTATCATTTACTGATAATCTATCGTCAGAGACGAGTGGGCGACCTAATTTCCACATTAGGGCGTATTCGCCCATCCAAAAAGCATGATCCAAAAACCAAAGATACGGGTTTAGTTCAGCAAGAAAGGAACATATGCCACGAAATTGATTTGTTAACTTACGAAGTGATACAGGACGTCGAGCAGGCCGTTGACGTTCCTCAGCCTGAACAGCGCGTCAGGACTTCGGCTTTCGAGCGCAGGCTCTGGCAGGGAGGCCGTCAGCATACTCTGGCCGCCTTTGGGCGTGTTTCGCGTTTGTGTTGGGCCTTCTGAAGCGCCTGCCAACATCCAGCCAACACCCTACTAATATTCCTGGCTTCAAAGTCGTATAAGTTTGCATCGACAATTTTGGGGTACTCCAATTTGTTTTGGAATCTTCAAAGTGATGTTATGCACTAGCGAATACGCCCTATTCAGGGGAATATGCCATTCAATAGCTCTCGCAGGCTCTGTTACTCCCATCCCAATATATGGACCGCGCTCCTTGTTGCTTACCGACCTCTTGTCCTCATGCGACTCGAGGATCTTTGGGACATGTGATTAGCTTTTCCTGCGTGCCGTGCGGTCTACAGGTGGCCTATCGACGCCGTCTTCACGACTGGGCTGTGAACGCACTCGGGGCAGCATTCAAAGTGAAGGGAATAGAGTGTATTCGCCTATGCAAAAAGTATGATCCAAAATCCAAAGGTGAATAATTGGTTTGGTAACATAGGCAAGTTCTACTACAACATTGGACTTTGTACTTGCAAAATTGGCAGTAGGGTCAAGCTGCTTGCGTCCCTTCCCTAGCAAGGGCACCACGTCGGAACTTCGAGGTCGTCGGTGGGGTGCATCTGGGACCCCTGCGGTCCCTTCTGCACCGTCCGATCGCGACAATATCTCTCCTAGGCCGACCGACATCGTGAAGCTGAGCATCTCGTCGCTCCTTTTGCTCCGAATTTTGCTACTTATATATCGAGAGCTTTTGAGTACTCAATTTTGATTTGGCATGTTGAAAAAGAAATTATGCATGGGCGAATACACTCTAATGACACAGGGCGATGTATGTCCTTCCCCCTTGCTGATTCCCACGCCTCTTGTACCTCCCCTGAAAGCTCGATATTGACGCACCTGCGGCATATAGGGGCTGCCAACCGCGCACAATTGATTTGCGACGCCCGCTACTGGCTTCATCACGCCGCCCCCTCGCTTGCCTACAGCGGCTATTGTGTCGTGCGCAGATGCAGCGTGCAGGCTCTGATATTGCTGATCCCGAGGGAGGTCTGAGACTGCTGAGCCGTCGCTGGGCAGCAGATCGTACACGACAGTGGCACTTCCGCATCGTTACGGTGCAGTGTCTGGGTGCGGGCGGATGCGATGCCATCGGGGCTTCATAGAGAGATCGTCGTCGTGGTGCCACGGTCCCAAACACATCCGCGCATATATAAGGAGGGCACGGGCGATGGTTGTACGCAGGTCCCGTCGCCATGTTTTCGCTCCTTTTCACTTCTGCGCTCGTTTCTTCTGGTTTCGGCGGGGCCCATGCGTGGTTCCGCGTCGCCTGCACGTCGCCACTGGTTTCCGGTGAGTGCCCATCATTTCTTGACCATATATACTACCAATGCTAACGGCGCGCAGAAAGAATAGATCCTATCATCAACTTCGGCCAGATTCCTTCCAACCACGTTCATGTACGTCAAGGCCCTTTCCAGGGAGGCCGCCGCTGACGACTTCTTTCAACAGACGATTCACGGAGGCTCAAGTACGCGCAGCGCCTCCCACGACATTGGTATTCCGCGCTGACGCTTATCTAGACTTCGCGGCGAACGCCACATACGATTCGCTCCTCGACTCGGAGTGCACCTCCTGCAAGGTCGTCGAGGTAAGCTTCCCTGCACTTACGGGCGTTGAGTATATGCTCACCCCTTGCAGGACAAGACCAACTATTGTACGAATTCAGTCCGTTGATCCTGAACCTCCTCGATCTGACGCCTGCATACAGGGTTCCCCAAGCTTTACTTCAAGGACCCTGCCGACGGCAAATTCGAGGAAGTCTCCAACGGTGGACTGCTCATCTATTACCAAAACCGAGGCGACGAGGACGCGAGGAACGGTGGTGCCGGTCTCAAGGCCTTCCCCGAGGGCTTCAAGATGATTTCGGGTAACCCTACCAGACGCGGTACCAAGTATGCGTTGGACGATTCTTCGCAGGAGGCTCTCTCGGAGCGCGCTCAGTTCTATTCCTGCCTCCGTTACGGTAGCGCAGACGGCTACGATGGTATGGCAGATAATTTGTACTTGCCGTGCATGTTTGACACGGTCTCCAGGATACGGATTCCCCACTACCGACTGCGAGTCCGGTCTCAACGCTCGTATTCATTTCCCGGCTTGCTGGGATGGAAAGGTATGTTGGTGTGATCAGCCGGACAGCGCAGCTTCTCTGACGGCGTTCACAGAATGTTGAGTCCGCGGACCAATCGCATGTCGCCTTCCTTACAGGTCTCGATAACGGCGCTTGCCCCGATACCCACCCCGTTGGCCTCCTGAAGCTGTTGTACGAGGTGTGTACGCCACTTGATAGCGGGTCAATATGTGGCTAAATCGCGACAGGTCACTTGGGATGTGCACGCTTTCGCTGACCGGTGGAGCGAGTCGGATGGCTGGCCCTTTGTCTACGCCACTGGGTGCGTCCGCCCACTGCAGCATTATGAAAGGACATTGACGTGACCTACAGTGACCCTACTGGCCTTTCGTGGCACGGTGACTTCCAGAACGGATGGGAGCTTGAACCTCTGCAGAATGCCATCGACAAGTGTGACAACCCGAATGACGACACCGGCTACGGCTCGACGGAGGCCTGCAGCTACTTAACGGTCCAGGACAGTGCTGTCGCGGACCAGTGTAAGATCGACCCCGTCGTTACCGAGACCATCGGTGGTACGGGCGTAAAGCTGGACAAGCTTCCAGGGTGAGTGGCTCATATCTCTTGTCCATACGAGGAAGTTTATAGCCGTCCATTCCCTAGGTGCAACCCGCTGCAGTATGGTCCCGACGATGCTGTCATGTATATGGACGGGAATTGTCCGGAGTAAATTGGTCGCAGTCGAGCCTTACAACTACAAAGCTGGTTCGTCTTGCGCCAAGGTGTCTATTCTCTCATATCGGATTGTTTCGTGTAGTATGTATTGTTGTTGGATATATATGCCTTGTTGTTTCTCCCCTTGCTACTTAGTGAATGATCCCGCCTTTTCTTCATTGTTAGGTGAATGAATGGTTATGTGGTGGTCCACTCACGCAGATGGTGGAACAGACCTTGTTCTTCAGACCGCTCTGCCACTCTGGCGAGGGTTGGACACAGGTTGGACAATAAATACTCGACAACGTGCCTGACAATGTTGAGTTAGGCTCCGTACCTTTCCTGATCAAGCTGCCCGTCAGGGCGATTACTTCAATTGAACTTCGCCGCTTTGCCTCCAGCCGCTCTTTGCCTCCTACCACACCGAAGGAAGAGTTCTCCAGTGCCCAGGGCGCCCATAGTCGCTCTTTTTCAAGCGTATACCCAAGATGGCACTCACGTCGATGGCTCTACGGATAGCCACACTACTGACTCTGGTTCTTACATTTTTCATCCAATTGGCTGAGGGTGTCACGCGCGGGTTCGGTGCGTATCCTCACCCTTAACCTCCGAGCAACTGAAAACGACTGACCTCTTCGTCTTAGCACACTCATTTCCCCCTGACAACACGCTCAGCACCTGCGGAAAGTTGACGACGTACATGATGAAGGGCGCATATGTGTCCTCTGAGGTCTGGGACAGATACTCGCTATCCTGCGACGATGCTGCCCGCTATATCAACGCGACAAGTGAGTCTTTGGGCCTCAACGTTCAACTGCCTTGCGACTGCTGTGTCCGAACTTCCGGCCCGTCACGTGTGCATTGCGAAGGCTAACCTGTGTCCACAGCGACGAATCCGCCCTATACCAGCGTTTACACGCCCATCGTTGGCGTCTGTGACGACTTCGACAAGCGCTGCAGAAGCGACACCATTCTGCTCACGACTGCAACTTGGCAATTTTACGATCCGAGGGATGTGTACGATTTCTTCATGGTCGACTGGAGTATCGATCGATTTGAGTTTCTTTGATTGTACACCGGCCCATTGTTGTACTAACTCATGTACGCGTCTCAATCCACTTACTAAGGCCCTGTTCGGGTGGATTGGAATCCATCCCATTCTCGGTTTCCCCCCGCCAAAACCGCCGCAACGCAACCATCTACTTTTCAGGCATTCCGTTGCTCGACCGGTGGATTGTCGGTGCCCTGTCACGCTGATCTACCGCAACGGGCCCTGAACGGTCCTCACCACGTCCCGGACTCAACGACGTCAGTAAAAGTAATCGGATTTTATGAACCAGACGCGTTTTTTTAAGTCGCGCACGCGACGAAGGACGCATATTTGCTATATACAATTTACGGTCTGCCCGTCGACTCGGTCTATAAATTCCCTCTGATCAGTCTACAAGCTGCCTGTAAGCTGACCAAGGGCAGCTTGTAAAGGGAGCATCAGTTTTGATCGACATCATCCGGGCTCCTGGCCCGCGTCGCACGCGTAGATACGGTCCAAAAATGGTAATTATGTAGATCACTGTCACTGGCAGGGCTGGCGCTTCGCAGCGCGCAGCATCGTTCAACGTTCTCTGGTGCTCTCGAGTAGAGGTAGATGTTACTCATTACTCGTAGCAAATAGACATGGTACAAGATAGCAAGTGAGGGAGGAAGACCACTACATAGTACAATGGGCTCTCGTATCCGGCAAAGCGCTGCGTGACGTTCCGACCTGTTCCGGCGTCGCGCTCATTGCCAGGAATTCCTTCGAGCGACGTGCTATCCTGCAGAAGGTCAGTGCGCACCTAGACAGTCGTGTCAGTGAGGGGGAGGTGGTCATTTGTAAGGTAACGCACATTATGAGTTGCGGCATCTTGGTAGTGTTCGCACCGCACCCAGGCGACGACAGGTCGGCTGCACACCCTCTGGCTCCTGACCAGGGGGATATCCTGACTTGACTTAAATGGTGACGGCCTGCCCGAAGGTGACGGCCTGCCCGAAGGTGGAGACCTAGAGCCTGCATAGAACCAACTTGTCAGTAACTTGAAGCTGAGGCACTCTGACTCCCAGGCGGCGAGTGGTGGACTTGGG
>VDMD01000044.1:0-233333 GCA_007026445.1 Schizophyllum amplum | reverse complement strand
GTTGGAACTCGCACGGGCGGCACGCTTTTCTCGGGGACGAGTCTCGCCTCGCGTGGCGCCACAATTGTTGACAACGGCACCGCGCGTCCGTTTTGCCAGCGCGCACCTATCGGAGCCCACCCCCTCGTCCCCCAGCATCCCCTCCAACACCACATTGCGTTGGAACTCGCACGGGCGGCACGCTTTTCTCGGGGACGAGTCTCGCCTCGCGCGGCGCCACAATTGTTGACAACGGCACCGCGCGTCCGTTTTGCCAGCGCGCAGCTATCGGAGCCCACCCCCTCGTCCCCCAGCATCCCCTCCAACACCACATTGCGTTGGAACTCGCACGCGCGGCACGCTTTTCTTGGGGACGAGTCTCGCCTCGCGCGGCGCCACAATTGTGACAACGGCACCGCGCGTCCGTTTTGCCAGCGCGCAGCTATCGGAGCCTACCCCCTCGTCCCCCAGCATCCCCTCCAACACCACATTGCGTTGGAACTCGCACGGGCGGCACGCTTTTCTCGGGAACGAGTCTCGCCTCGCGCGGCGCCACAATTGTCGACAACGGCACCGCGCGTCCGTTTTGCCAGCGCGCAGCTATCGGAGCCTACCCCCTCGTCCCCCAGCATCCCCTCCAACACCACATTGCGTTGGAACTCGCACGGGCGGCACGCTTTTCTCGGGAACGAGTCTCGCCTCGCGCGGCGCCACAATTGTCGACAACGGCACCGCGCGTCCGTTTTGCCAGCGCGCACTCATCGGAGCCCACCCCCTCGTCCCCCAGCATCCCCTCCAACACCACATTGGGTTGGAACTCGCACGCGCGGATTGCCTTTCGCGGGGACGAGTCTCGCCTCGCGCGGCGCCACAATTGTCGACAACGGCCCCGCGCGTCCGTTTTGCCAGCGCGCAGCTATCGGAGCCCACCCCCTCGTCCCCCAGCATCCCCTCCAACACCACATTGGGTTGGAACTCGCACGCGCGGATCGCCTTTCGCGGGGACGAGTCTCGCCTCGCGTGGCGCCACAATTGTCGACAACGGCCCGCGCGTCCGTTTTGCCAGCGCGCACCTATCGGAGCCCACCCACTCGTCCCACAGCAGCCCCTCCAACACCATATTGCGTTGGAACTCGTATCTACCGCCCGTGTTCTGCATGGCCGACTCAAATTTTGCGCAGCGCCTCTATCGTCGCAAGTGTTGCCGCGCGCCCGTATCGCAGACGCGCACAGCTCACAAAGTACATCTCCGCCCAGCTCCACATCCATTCCAAGACCAGCACTTGATAGAAGCGACACGTGCGGGCTCTGTCTTTTCAGAAGACTTGCGCTTCGTAATGCTGAGCCGGGCCACCGCCGGGCTACCAAGTGAGATCTCGCTCTGATTTGCCTTGCTCGCATAGCCCGCAAGTCAGGATATATGGAAGATCGCATCTAACCCCTTTACATGCGCTACAACTGAGTCTATTCCTATGCTACTTCATCCCTTTGCCCGTCTTGTGTTATTCGGTGTCCGCCTCGTTGATTCCCTCGTCATATCCTCTGTGGCTATCATTGCCTTCCTCGTTTCGCCTCAGCTTTCACCATCCGCTTCCTCGTCCTGGTCTGCCTGATCCGATGTTTCGTAAAAGACCTCGTAGTTTCGAGAGTGCAGGTGAGCAATAGCCTGCCGTATCCTACGCAGCTCGATCTCGAGCTCCTTGATACGCTCGAGCTCCTTCTGTGTGGCCTCTTCGACAGCGGGAGCGGTCTGGTAAGCTTGGTCAGCGCCCAACAACGCTCTGAGTTCACGATGGTGCTCACCATTGTCGACAGGATCATGGATTGCAGATTTTGCTTGACTGCGCAAGTATTGTCGTCGCAGATCAGACACATCGCGGTAGTAAACGGCGAGGTAACAGAGGATGTCCTTTGTGTGCGCTAATGAGCAAAAGGAGAGACTGATCGGAATGATCGCAGGCGATCGGTACGAATCGATGCATGTGCGCCTCCTGTCTGATAATCAATCCCTTGCTTCCTGCCATCATCACATTGACGAGAACTTTACCCACTCAACGCAACGCCCACCACTTGTGGAGAATGTGCAAACCGTGTTCCTCGCAGGACTGCGCACTCGCTCAGGCGTACCCGCTTCAAGACGGCTATGTATGTCTGTTTCTTTCGCTTTTCTACTTATCTCACCTATCTTAGGATCATAAACGGGCTCTGAAGCTGCTTGCGCAGGAAAGGGTGTATCGCGAGAACAAGGAGAAAGAGCTCCGAGACTGTCAAGACGACCTCGATGAGGCGAGGGAGATGCTGGCGTCATGGGAGGCAGCAAAGCAGCGAGGGGAGTCATTGGAGGAGTGGAAGGCTGCTCAACAGGCGAGTGCGCCGGGGTCAGACATTTAATACAGATGGCTTGGATCAAAGCTGCTCACCCTGCACTTCATTGTCGAGGATATATCTGCGCATATTCTTTGTTGATGGCGAATGAGAGTCTGAAATATTGTAAACACTAAACTATGGCCTGAATGCTTATAGTTTAGTCAAACAGCTCCCAGCGCCCACTCGAAATAGCTATTGACCTTAATATTGTAAACACTAAACTATCGCCTTAATGATCATAGTTTAGTGAAAGATCTCCCACCGCTCAAGCGAAATAAATCTAGTCACTTATAATTGAAACTCAAATTAACTAAACTATAGTGAGTTAAGGCATAGTTTAGTCTGCGCGGAATACGATCCTCACGAATGCTTATGCTTAACCAACAAGTGTAGCATAGATTGGTGTCAGTCCTACAGTCTTCGAGTCCTAAGCATGTCACCGCGATAGCAGGCAATAGGCCTCGCAAGCTCTAACATGAGTACATAACCTCATTATTGATGTCTATCGGCTGAGTTCAAATGAAACGTTAGCAGATAATGGTCGCATTCACCCAAATTCATGCCCTAATGCATGACACCTTACCAAACGCTCACACATGTGGCCATGGTAGCAAACGTTTGCCTGCATGCAGTAACCAGAATACGAGGGATAGGGGCCAGACCCTTCAGCACCCTCAGCAACAGGCTTGGGGTCTGAAGACGGCCTACCAGCCGAACGCCGTGCACGATACACCTGGGGAGGCCCTGCCAGGAGGTCATCATCGGAGTCTGAAGACTCAGATACGTCCGACTTGACAGAACCAGACACGTCCGACTTGACAGAGCCAGACACATCGGACTCTGACTCGTCAGCAGCATCCTCTGGCAGAGGGGCCACAGCAGGAGCAGCCGGTGGTCCAACCTCCACCAGGACAAAGTTTTGCGACCCCTCATCTGAGGAAACAACAACATATTCATCGTCTGACTGCAAAAAAGAAATCCATCAGAGGTGAAAGCTGAATCTAGTAACAATACTCACCATGATGGTATAGGCAATAAAGACTAGACAGGCCAAGGGGTGGCCAAACAGAATATGGGAAGGTATATAGTGAGGGTGCAAACCTTGAAAGGCAAGCATGGTCAGAAGAGGGAGAACAGGGATGAGCAGGTCACATACTCAAGAGTTTGGAACCCCTCAAAAGTCTAGGAGGTGAAGAAGAAGGGGTTGAATTGACTGATAGAGCAATGAAGGGAGATGGGCAAGAGGAGGGCATGATGATAGGATGGTCAGAAAAGAGGGCTGGGCAACCATGGGCAGCCTACCCACCTAGGGATGAAGGAAGGACAGGTGGGAGGGGGGCAGGGTATCAGACTTGGGCAGTTCTGTAATGAGAAAGAGTCAGGACAGCCCAAGGAGGACAGCAGGCCACTCACCTAGGGCAGCTCCTCTTGCAAATGACCCCTACACAAGATATATAGCTGGGCTTCTGGAGGCTGGAGGGCAACAAGGGCTCAGAACAGGCCATGATCACAAGTACATCCACCTACCAGTCTGTCAACTTGGCCAGACCAGCCAAAGGAAAGGGCTAGAAGGCCTCTAGATGAGGGCAAAGGGCTTTAGGCAATGAAAACAGGCCAAGGGGGTGACCAAAGCAGCTCAGATGGTGGGAGGAGGCAAGGAGAAAGGATGAAAATTGCCTGCTGATCAAGCTTTTTGATGCCATCAATCCTTTTCTAGCTCTGGCTGGTTCTGCATGTCATTGTGGGCTCAAACCAGCCTGGATTAACTCGGTTTTTTTTGCAAAATAATCAGTAAACAAAGCGCTACCAGGTCACACTTTGACCCATATGCAGAGTCCATCTTGTTCCCACACTAGGGCCAGCTCTTTTCTGAGAAATACTCTACCTGTCCTTTCTTTCCTTGTGTGACCCACACAGTGCCAAAATAACCGTTTTGACCACATTGATTGTCTTTTCTGCACCCTATGCCCCTATCTGGATAGCCACTGTGGTCCGTGGGCAATCAGTAGCACACACACACACCAAATAGCCCTCGATCGCAGGGAACTGGGTGAACAAGATGGGTCGCGCCTCTCTGCGTACCTCAAATATCAATGTAGCACCTCTTCTGCACTATATACCCCCATCTGTGTGCCTGCTTTGGTCCGTGGACGATTGGCTGCATGTGCGCACACCAAATAGCCCTCGATCGCAGGGAACTGGGTGAACAAGATGAGTCGCGCCTCTCTGCGTACCTCAAATATCAATGTAGCACCTCTTCTGCACTATATACCCCCATCTGTGTGCCTGCTTTGGTCCGTGGACGATTGGCTGCATGTGCGCACACCAAATAGCCCTCGATCGCAGGGAACTGGGTGAACAAGATGAGTCGCGCCTCTCTGCGTACCTCAAATATCAATGTAGCACCTCTTCTGCACTATATACCCCCATCTGTGTGCCTGCTTTGGTCCGTGGACGATTGGCTGCATGCGCGCACACCAAATAGCCCTCAATGGCACTCTGCTTAGCCTACGATCAGTGGACCCCATGCTCCAGCAGCACCCAGCACAAGTCTCACCCTATTTTGGCCTACCCCATTCACCTATATGCCCCAACAATCCTCCAGAATGCTGCCACACCCACCCTAAAAGCCTATAGAGGGCTCTGGCAAAAACGAATTCCGCAGCTATTTGGCTGCGGAATTCATTAATGAAAAAAGCAATAAACACTATTGTTGGCATTCACTAGGGTCATGTTTGGGGTGATATATTCATGTCTCATACCCCAGATGGCTGTGGGACCACTATTTGTTTCTATATTGTTGTGTGCAAGTATCGCTGCTCTACGACTTTGGCCCCGAGGTTGACTGCCAGCCTGCACGGCCTTCTATTGTCATACCCCCAATCGCATGCCCACCATGTCCCAAGCTGCCCCATGGCCTGTATATCACACCAGGTAGCCCACTTGGGGTGCCATATGTCTCCTCACCCCATATATACACAGCGCGTAGACTGTAAGCCCCAAACAGTCATTCAGCTTGGCCTAACAGTGTTTCGCTGCCCACTTTTTGACCCTCAAGTGCTTCGGTGAACACTTTTCTGACCCTCAAGTGCTTCGGTGAACACTTTTTTGACCCTCAAGTGCTTCGGTGAACACTTTTTGACTCTAGACTTGCATCTGCTGGCTCTTCTGCACCCCACAGTGACTGCAATCCTACCGTCCACCGGCCTAATAGGCGAACCACTTTTAGTGATGTGGCGAGGCACTTGATCACTAAAACCTCTAGTGCCTCGGCACCCGCCATCGGCCCTTTACTTTGGCTGCCCCAAAGGTCACTGTTGGGTCACTTTTTACTGACCGAAAGGTGCGGGACAAGTGCCTCGCGGAAAGTATATAGTTAGGCGAGGTGGTGCCAGCCGTGGGAGATTTAGGAGTGGCTAAATAGACCCTTTAGGGAAACACAACCTGCTTCCCACACCCATTGAAACCGCATAGCCATGTGCCACGTTTGCGACAGCAGCGAGTGCGGAAGGCGCAAAGTGCTTACCCAAGTGCTCGAGATGGGAATGGTGAGCGTCAGATCGCCCTGGGTGACTCCCTAACGCAGCGCAGACGTACGCCGAGCTCTGGGAGCAATACGAAGCAGAAAAGAAGGCGCTGTGCGAGCGGTACCTGGAGCGGGGCCACTTGGCGGTGCGAATGAAAAACCTGGCAGAGCTCTGTCCAGAGGTGTTTGCGTCGGGAGAGGGAGATGACGAGGAAGCCGAAGAGCTGGAGGAGGAGGCCGAGGTGGAAGGCATGCTGTTGGTCCCTGATATCGAGGAGTGCACTTGAGCTCCATCTTGCCTTAGACCACCATCATCTCGAGCCGTCAAAGATGTGCAATCAATGCTACGACGCGGAATGCAAGCTGCAGCAAACGATGACGGAACCCGTGAGCCTTTATGTGCGTGGCCGAAAGGTTGCCTGTACGCTGCTGATGGGCAGCGCAGCACTACGTGTACGCCATGCGCGCCCTCGAGGGCATACGCCAAGTCAGAACCCGTGTGGAGATGGAAAACAAGGAGGAAGAGAGCAAGATTGCGATGTATAAGGAGCGCATCAAGGCTTGGAAGGCTGCGAACAGGAGGGGTGTCGGCGCTGAAAGCACCTCGAGCGCCGATCCATAGACCAGTGACAGATCGGGATGGAGGGGAGCACGAATATATAAGGAAGGATGCAACGTGAAACCCATCTTGTCTCTTACCACCACCATCGTGTCGGACCAACAGCAATCGCAGCTACCGCGACCTCCGGCATGTGCCAGTTTTGTGACAAGAAGACGTGTGAGATGGCGCAGTTCATAGGACCGCAAGTGCACATCAGCGTGCGTAGAGGGCGCGCGTGGATCTTGGGTGCGCAGCTGACAACGAGATCAGGAATACGTCCGCGTCGAGGACAAGTGGCGCAAGATGCACGCCACCAGAAAGAAGCGCGAGGAGGAGGAGGCCAACGTCCGCGATGAGATTGACTACTACCAGAAGGCGGTCAGGGAGTACGTGGATAAGAAGGGCTCGTAGCATCCGCTGTGAGTGACTTGTCCGAAAGCAAGCACGCTGCTGACGGGCAACCAGAGAGTGAGCGCGCTCACGCGCATGCAATGCAGATATACACGCTGTAAGCGATGTTGAAGATACATAATGTTTACACCTGCGCGTCCGCCGCCCTGTCTTTGTCCTGAACCATCTGATGCTGCTCCTCCTGCTGCTCGTTGCGGTCGTCGTCTTCCTCCTCGTCATAATCACAATTCAGAGGATAATACAGCACATCCGAGTACATTCTCTCGAGGTTGTTCACAGATTCCTGCACATCCTCCAGGTCCTGCTCCAGCCGCTTGAGCAGCTCGCGCTTTACAATGATGGCTTGCGCCACATGGCAGAGAGGCTGGACAAGGCTGTCAGAGGTGTAAGAGGTAGGATAGGCAGGGAGCTTCTACCGTGCCCGACTGGATCATAGAGTGCAGTTGTTGGTTGACAGCGCACGTCGACATGGTGAAAGCGGGTGAGATGGACGATCGGGAAAAGGGGCGTGCGTCGGTCGCATATTGCCAATAAGATGACACCGCTCGCCACATTCTGCCTTGCGCCACCATGTGCCCTGCTTGTGCCGAACTCGACTGCGATCTGGCAAGAGCGTATCCAATGCAAGCATCCCTTGTGCGTGTTCTTTGCGTGGGGAGCATCCGCTTATCTGACCTGTGCTGCATGCGGCAGGTGCAGGAGCTGCTGCAGCTCGAGGAGCAATTGCGCCTGACGCAGGAGCAGTACGAGTTGGAAAAAAGCGTGCTTGCAAACTTGAGAGAGGCCACCAGCTCGTGGGAGACAGCAAAGGCGCAGGGAAAGACGATAAGCAAGTGGAATGAGGAGTGGTTCAACGCTGGTGGGGCGTAAAAGGTGCGTGGATAAACCTCGCTTGGCAGCAGCAGCTGATTGTTTGCAGACGCGCGCAGCATACAGGATTACATGACCGTTAATGCTATTCGTGCTGCAACTGCGGCTCATCAGCCATGGCGCCCTCCGCCCTCTCCTCCGCGTCCCTCGCATCCGTGTCCTCAGTGTCGTAAAACGCTCGGGGATACCTGGTGTGAAGGTCGTTAAAGACCTTGCGCATCTCGCATAGCTCCTGGTCCAGCCGTTCCATGTTCCCGCGTTCCTTCTGCCTGGCTTCGGCAACACTAGCTGGGGTCTAAAGGACACCGTTAGTGTTGAGCTTGTAGCGCGCACATGTTCTCGCACCTTTTCAGCGCGCAGCATGCATTTCAATAGTCGAATGACCTCACACTTTCGATTCGTGCAGATAACACACATTGGCGGATAGGTTGTGGTGATGGTGGGATGATAAAGGCAGGTAGCGTATGCGATCAAGGCTTGATGGCTTAAATAATCGTGTGGCTGCTTTCTCACGCCTCCCAGGTTGCTTCTTACCACCATCCCCCGGCGCTCATGTGTCTTACTTGTGCGGCCCCGGACTGCGCGCTCGCGCAAGCGTTCAACCACCCCAACCGCAAGTCGTTTGTTCGTGTCCTCCATCTTGCTGGGATCACAAGCTCACGCCTCTCAGGACATCGAAGCCGAGCTGCTACGCCGTGAGCTCAAGGAAAGGAAGAGCAAGCAGAAGGAGTGGCATGTGCTGCGGGAGCGCATGGAGAAGGCCATCAGCACAGTAAAGGAGTGGCAGTCAGCGAGGCGCAAAGGCATCACCACGACAGAATGGAAGACGTCTTCGTTAGCTGAGATGATAACGGGCGAGGTGCGCCTCCGCAGATCGCAGCTCATCAGTGCGCTAATGGGAACCAGGACGCTGCAGAGACATTGGACTCGGCCAAGCGCCACGGAATCACTACGACCGACTGGAAGGCATCTCATTTGGCAGCAGCAGCGGACGACAAGGCTATGGTGCGTCTAGCCCAACAGCTGCTCATTAGTGCGCTAACATCAGGCAGCGCTCGGCGCAAGCGTCAACATCGGCAGCCCCTTCCGTATCCGCTGCATAAGCGCATCAGCTAAGCCCTAGTAGGGTTGTTGACTGGCGTACATGGGATGTGGCATAGACATCTCCGTTAGCATGTTAGCAGCAGTGACATCGTAGACGCGCATCAGTGCATGATTAGCTTGAGTGATTAGCTTGTGCATGAGCACCCGCACATCAGGATTGGGTACCCAGATAAGTGTGATATGCAGGGTGAGACATCAATGTAGCGCATCGGGAAGCATACCTTTGAGATGCCGAGCAATCATCAGATGACCCAATCTGGACCTGAAAGACGCCTATCAGTCGGCTGATAGATGCAGATCCAGTACCCAGATAAGCAGGTTTTGACTGCAAGATCTAGATGGCAACAGCGAGAAGGGCTATTGAATGGTGTATATTGACTTCAAGCGCACACGCTAATACTATGTTGACGGCTGGCTAGTCGGATGCGCACAATACATGATTAGGAGTGCCAAAGCCATATACGTGTCAGTAGTGCCGAGGTTGTAAGCAGTACCGTAAGCGGTACTGTAAGGAGTACAATGAGTACTGCTATAAGCAGTACAATGAGCGACACCCTGGCTGATGGAGGCAGATCCAGTACGCATGCCAAGCCAGGCCAAATACACCCCTTTGAGATGCTCATCGAGTGCGTGCGAGGATACCCCGATTCGGACCCGGGAGATGCCTATTGGGCGGCGGCAAGCGTCCGGACCACGTTGAGCGATGACGAGACAGCCCCGACAGCGATCAGAAGAGCCGAGGTAAGGCCGAGAAAGGGGGTGAGGGAACAGCCGGCTTGACGGGTGACAGACGTCAGACGGTTAAATTTCGGAATAATCTATTTTTAAGCAGTGCCAGGCTGAAGCAGAACCGGTTCTCCTAGCAGAACCGCGGGTAAGGTGGATAGGACTATCTCGACGTCGTAGAACTTTGGACGTCGCTTGAGTTGAAGCACGGCTTCGCCGCAAACAAGGGCGCTACTTCGAAGGGCAGTGCTCCCCGCCCTGAACTGCTGGAGAAGTGGATTCGTAGCGGTCGCGCGCCGCGTGTCAAGAAGCTGCCTGTCGTCTCCGATGCGAAGGAGTTCGAGGCGGAGGTTTGGCTGTGGTGGACTGCGATGCAGCCCGAGTGGCGTAAGATTGATGCTGACGGCCGTCCATCCGAGGACCGCGACATCGGGGAGGGGGACTGGGGGCTACTCAGCATATACGGCCAGAACGGGATGCTCAACGCCGTCGCCGTTCTGTGCTGGTGGGGCCTTGCGCTGCCGCCAACGCAAAGTCAGTCATGGCACCGTTTTTTAGCTGACGTACGCTGGGTTTGCGAGGAACTCATGGACATGTAGTACAGTATTTCATGTTGATTATCTATGTATGTAGTCTGGGTCGTACACGTAGACCTTGAGTGGCAAAACGAACACGTAGTCACGTGCTTACTGCTCGCCAGGTGTATTGAGCTTAGAGCATTCGGACAGTGAACGGAAGGCCGACGCGTATCTCACCACGTAGCGCACGATTTCTGCCCTTCACTGTCGTCCATCATATAATAATGAGAGCAAATGCAACATAGAATAATGATATGATTGGCTGTCTACATGTACAGGGTTATGGAGTACGCTTCACCCGGATACACGGTCATAATAAATGCCGGCGCGGGTCTACAATATTCATACTATGATAGGGGAGTATAACAGTGGCCGTCCTCTCGAAGCTGGAGAACGGCGGGAGCGAATGGTGCGAAAATTGGCTGCGGCGCCGATCGGAGGGGCGAGAATATCAGCGGCGACGCCTGTCAATGCGGTCAGTATACGAGAAGACAAGCAAGGTGTCCTCGCGACGCACCATACTGTCCCGCTCCAGCTGTGCAAAGCCAAACAGCGATCGCAGCTGCGCTGCGCCGCAGCGCGCGCAACCGCTTTTCCATCCAGCGTAGCGGCTAACGCGCCGTATCCGTCACAAGAAGAGCCAAAAACAAAGCACATCGTGCTGGCAGTGATCCAGCAAGGACGCTCGCATGCGGGAGGGGAACGGGGAACGGGGAACGGGGTGAGCGCCGGGGGCGGGCAGCAACGTGATCGGGCAGGAGGGAAAATGAATTTCCCATCAAATTGATGGGAGGCGGTCCCCGTATTCTGCGTGTATATTTTGCTACGCTCGAAGGGGCAGTAGAGCCGTATTGATGGCACCTAGGGATATATACCCAGGGATAACCCCTAGATAAGCCAGTAAATTATCCTAAGCAATACCCCTAGCATATTCCTACTGTGGGGCTGAAGACAAGGCCAGGAGCCAGGCCTTGGTTATATCCAAGGCACTTGCAAACTGATGCCCTGGTTAGATCCAGGGGCAGATGGTCATATATAAGCACATTGGCTCGATGCACGAGCTCACCCGTTACCGTTCTTGAGCTCGCTGGGTGTCGAACCAGCTCGCCGGATGCTATACGAGCGGCTCGGTTGTTGCACGCGCTCGCTGAGTGCTAACCGAGCTCGCGGACGGCTACCCAACGCGCTCGCCGGGTGCTATACGAGCTCTTCGTCTGCCACTCGAGCTCACGCCGGTTTGTGCAAGGGACGTACGCTCGCCGGCTGCTGAACTGCTGCTCGCAAGAGCTCACCGGAGGACGACGCGCGGTGCTGCACGAAGACGGTCTGGCTGATGGACCAGCGCCCTACGCGCGATGCGGGACGACGCTCTGGGCACGAGGCTGCACGGGTGCCGTACGGGCGACGTGGTTTATGCACGAGGAAGACATGCCGAGCTGCTGCACTCGGGAGATGCGATGGATGCTGAAGGAGGACAACGTGGCAGGTGCCGAACGGAAGTCGTGCAGCACGAGCGCCCGAAGCGCGATGCGGCTGTTCGAAAAGGATTGTATACGCGATGTGGGTTGGCGCACGAGGACGACGTGCCGAGCTGCTGCATGAGGGCGATGCAACGCGTGCGGAACGAGAAGCGATGTGTTTGCGGCATGTACGGGCTCTTCGACGAGGGTCCTACGTGCGACACGCCGGGTTGACGCCAGCTCTCCGGACTGCTGAGCGAGCTCGCCGGCGTGCCGCACTCGGGGGCAACGCGCTTGCACTCGTGTATTGCAGCGGGTGCCTACAGGGGCCCTATGCGCAAGACGAAGCGTTCTGCGGGAGACGCGGAGTGACGCACGCGGGCAATTGGCCGAGCCGCCCTTGGATAAGTGACGCGCTGCGTGCTGCACGAGGTCGATCCGGCAGTTCGGTGTCTCCAGAGTCAGCGGCCGCGGGCGAGGGTCGTGGCAGTTCAGCGCATTGGCGACGCAGAGGGCGATGCGACGCTTGACCGAACGCCCTATGGGCGATGCGCTTGACGAGGACCCTACAGGCGAAGCGAAGGATGCTGCGAGTACCAGACGAGCGACGTTGGTAGGAACGCGTCGGACTAAGCATGCGCGTCGGGATGAAGTCGGGCGCTCGGTCGTAGTAAAGCTGGGGGCATTGTCGTAGATGCGCTCGGTCCACGCGAAAGAGACGCTGCGCAGTGCAGTGCGTCGATCACGCGTCGAACGCTTGGGCCTTCGGTGTGTGGGGGCGGGCGTCGACGGACATGGCGGGAGCATAGTTTGAGGGCGGCAAGGGGGCGAGGCCGGGCAGGGGCGAGGAGCGAGATGTCGGGGAGGGCATGGTGCTGCAGGCGGCGAGCGGCGAAGCCGACGACGTTGATGTTGAGGTGAGCCGGTCAGCCTCGCATGAGAGGAAGCTACATATTGTGGTTAGTAAGTGGAAAAGGTGACCGGTGAAGGATTCGGGGACGCACATTATACGGCACGCCCTGTCCTCGTCCTGATCTTGATGCTCACGCGCTCACGGCGGCGACACGGACGGCAGAACTCGCGAATGGGAGGATTGGGCGTCTTGAGAGATCACGACAGGGTCATGACCCTGTCTACACGCGTCAGCGAGCACTCTGAAGCGTGATGAAGCGTACAACGCACCTCGTCGATCGTGCTCCATCCCGGCGGCCCTTGCGCCCTCTGCTTGTTGATCATGAAGACGAATATGCCGCATGCGTTTGTCGTAGACTTCCTGAGTACCCAGGTAGGAGCCGCGATAGACATACGTCCCCGTCGTCCCGTGCCTGTGAAGCGGCTCGGATGTGCGATCGTGTAGCGCATGAATTGAAAGTGGGTAAGCTGTAGCTTGCGAATGGAGAGAAGTAAGACGTCGAGGGGTCCCAGAGACGGGAAACAGGTTGAAAGGGGAGATACAATGCCCGTCGGCGCGAGACGCAAAGCAAGGGTGACTCTGAGGTGACGGCGAGACGCAGAACTCAAAGAACAATGGATCATGGCCGAATCGAGTAATCTCATCATTGAAGCCAAATGAGACCAAACAAAAACCAGTCTTTCACCTCGACGCACATCTTCTTAGAATTCCGCCCCGTCAAACTCGCTTGCGCAATATAGGGATCTTACTCCAATAATATCATCATTCAAATGTTGACCCAGTTCTGTCACACGTCGAAAACATAACTCCCTGTACGCGCCACGCCGCAAACTCGCCGCCTTACCTGTTCCTCGTCAGCAGCCATCTTCTTGCTCCCCTCCGTCTGTTCTTACTGCTCTCCTCTCACCATCCCCGCTGAATTTACTCCTTCCCTTCACTCAATACTCACCTGCCTGCCCTCATCTCAACATCCACCTCCCGCATCATCCATCTCCGAGTCTCGCCCTCATCCACTTCCCTCAACACGCACCGGCACCAACACATGCCACGATCTATCTTCGAACACGCACCTCCATCTCGCCTCAACTCTCACCTCCTTTCCGCCCCGCCTCCGAACACGGACCTTCACTTCGCTCCCACCTCTCAGCCAACCCATGTCGCCTATACATGATCTCGAGACTTCGAACTATCAAGTCTGACGCGCTGCACTAATGCTCTCGACAGGCTGCGCCAATATTTGCAGCGAGGCTCGGCGGTATTTGTGACGGCGTGCTCGAGCGCGCTCGTTCTGACGACGATTTCAACACGCTGCGCTGACGGCTCCGACGGGCTGCACCGATACACTGACGGTCTCGACGGGCTGCGCCCATGCTCTCAAGGTCCCTCGAGACGAATATCGACGAGTCTTGACGGCGTTCTCTACGAGGCTTGATGGCTTTCTCGACGAAACTCGACGGTGTTCTCAACAACGCTTGATGGCTTTCTAGACGAGACTCGACGGTGTTCTCGACGCGCTACGATAGCTCTTGCGACGCGCTGCGACGGCGTTTTCGGAAATATTCTCCAAGACTTTCTCGACGAGGCTTGATGGCTCTTTCAACGGCTGCGACGGCTTTCACGACGTGCTGCGATGGTGTTCTCAACGAGGATCAATGGCGTTTGCGACAACGACCGACGGCGTTTGCGACGAGGCGCGACGGTGCTCGTGACAAAACTCGACACTCTCGACAAGTTCGACCGAATCCTCAACGAATCTTGATGGTGTTCTCGACAACTCATGTCGGTGTTCGCGACGAGGATCGACAGCGTTCTTGACGCGCTGTCAGGGCTTTCTCGAGGGTGGTCGACGAGGCTCGCGACAAGTTTCGGCAGAGTTTGCTACAGGGCCCGACGGTGCTCCGGACAAAACTCGACGCTCTCGACAAGTTCGACGGCATCCTCGACACGCCGCAACAGATTTCTCGGCGACCCTTGTCGGCGTTCGCGACGAGCCTCTCAATGAGTATCGACGGATTTCTCGACGAGGACGAGGATTGACGGTGTCGGCGACGAAGTTCGACAGAGTTTGTGGCAAGTTGCCATGGCTCTCTACGACGGGCGACAGTTCTCGGCGAACCGCGACGGTGTTCTCGACAAGGATTGGCGAGTTTCTCGATGAGGTTTGATAGTGCGCGTGGCCAAGTTCGACATTGCTCGCGACGAATCTCGATGGCGTTTGCGACAATGCGCGACGGTGCTTGGCACAAAGCTCGACGCTCTCGGCGAGGCACGACGAGCTTCTCGGCAAGTTCGACAGAATTCTCGACACCCTTGTTCTCAGCAACTCTTGTCGGCGTTTGTGACGAGGATTCACGAGTATCTCCATGAGGATAGACGAGGTTCGACGGTTCTCGCAACGGCGCTCTTTATCATGTTCCCAATACGCTCTCAGAGACGCTCGACGAATCTCGACACCGCTTTTGACGATCGACGACTTCTGGGACGACGCGCGATGGCGTTGGCGATGACGCTTGATGGCTTTCGCGACGAGGCTCGGACGGCTTCCGCAACAAAACGCGACGCGCTGCACCAATGTTCTCGACAATTCGTGACGGTGAGTATTCAAGGCGAGGGTCGACGATCTTCTCTACCATAGTCAACAGAGGTCTCGGCAAGCCACGGCGACTTCCGGGACAAGGCTTGACTGAATTCGTGGCAAATCCTTCGAGGATGCTCAGCGGCTCTCGGGACGAACCACAACGAGTTCCGCATGTTGCTCTCGAGGACTCTCGACGAATCAAGGTGGTACGCGGTCATAAGGAGCCTCCGAGACGAAACCTGCTTCGAGTCATCGTTCGCACACGTCGTGGGGCGGCGGCGGCGGGAACCAGGTGAGCGCGACCGTTGATACATTGGGATAGATCTCACTTAGCCGATGCGGTAGACGCCGCAATTACCACCCGTGTTGACGCCACCGGAGAAGGAGGACTCACGTCTCCCTTCCACCCGCTTCGCGTCGCCTCCCACCCATTTCGTGCCGTCCTCGCATTGCCTCCCACTCGCCTCTCTCCTTCTTCTCACCTCGCCTCCGTCCGCCTCCTCTCCCTTGGGCCTTCACACGCCCACGTCGCCACGAGCGCGCACATCCTAGCCTCCGGTCGACGCCTGGCGAACGATAGACGCCCATCACATTGGACGGTGACCAGCGCCACGAATGGAGGAAGTCACAGCTTGAGGCCACAAGCGAAGGGCAGAGGGGACGATGCACATCAGGACTCTCGTTGATGCCCGGCGGGCGAAGGGGGACTCCCGTCGATGCACGGCGAGCGTGTATTGTATCCGAGTCGAACCGACGAGCGCGGGATGTAGGATAGGGGACACCACAACAGCAGGAGGAGGTGATATTCAAGAACGGAGGACCAGCAAGTCCACGAGAAGAAGACCACCTGGGTTGACGCCCGCCGAGCGGAGGGAGATGTAAGCTGGACTTCGTGCGGGCGGACTTGACTTGACACGGATGGAGGGTCGACGCTGCTGCGAGCGGGGACCACCCGCATAGACGCGGGAGGCCTGGCAGCCATGGGAAGAGCTCGCGACGACGCCGCGCAGAAGGGGGCTCCGCGATGGTTGGGGAGGACCATTCCGGTCGACGCTCGTCAAGCGGAGAGCTCCACGACGCGCCCGTCGAGCGGCAGGCCTCGCGTCGACGCCACGAGTGCGGTACGGAAAGGATGAACGACGCCGCACGGGAGGAACCACCCGCGTAGAAGGTCGACGCACGGCGAGCTGGAGGAGGGAACAGCTCGATGCCGCGCAGGAAGGGGGGAGGCCTCGGGCATGTAAGGAGCCAAGTCGACGTCGCCAGCGCACGCATCCCCACGAGTGCGGGAGGGGCGAGCGCGGATCGCGTCCGCGTCGAGTACACGAGCGCGGGAAGACCACCCGCGTCGACACCGCACGTGAGGAGGATGGACACGCTGTGAGCGGGAGGACTACCCAGGTTGACGCCACAAACAAAAGACCACCCGCATCAACGCTCGGCAAACGGGAACCACCCGGCTCGCTGCTGTGAGGGAGGGGCAGGTCGGCGCAGCCCGGCGAGCCGTCTTGACGCCGTGAGCACGAGAGAGCGGAGAGGCAACCCTGTGCGGGAGGGAGGAGGGTCGATGCCACGAAAGTAGGAGGGCCGTGCCTGAGCCGCACAGGCGGAGGACTCGCGACGACGTTCTGTGAGCGCGGAAACTCAATGGGCGAGGGTCGGCGAGCGGGAGGGGAAGGCCCGATAAGTGGGAGCGCTCCCGTCGAGGCCCAGCAAGTGGGAGCATTCCTGTCGACGCCGAGCGCGCTGTACGTCCTCGCCGCGAGCGTGAGACGGAGAGGGAGGGGATGCTGCGAGCGAAGGACCACCGGCCCTTCAAATTGCGAAGTCAATGTTGATATTTCGTACTCGGTACAAGAAACTAGCTTACAAGAGACAAAACTTCCATCATCGGCGCCCTCGGGGTCAACAACCTTCATCTCCCTTCTCTCCTTCTTCCCCACCCCTTCCTCCTCGCCCTCTCCCATCTCCACCCCACTTCTGCGTTCGCCTCCATTGCCCTGACCAACCCCTTCGCCCCCACCCGCGTCGCGCCTCCCATCCGCCTGCACATCCGAGGTAACCTGAGGGGCGCGCATCGCCACCGGTCTTCCTCGCATTCGCATCGCCTCACACTCGAGCTCGCCGTGTTCGCCTCCGATGGAGAATGTCAGAAAACGACATGACGTGTCCGGCGTGTGGCCATACTTGCGTGCGCGTCGGTGACCTGCGGGGTGTGAGGTTAGCAAAGGAACAGAGAAAAGGGGGAGAAAAAAAGACATAAAACAGAGGAAAAGGTGGAGGGGGACGAATGAAAACGGAGGAAAAGGGGAGGGGGAACGACTAAAAAAAGGGGAGGGGGAACCGGAAGCGAACAAGGGAATGGGGGGAGGAGAGGGCATGAAGAAAAGGGGGATAAGCGCTCAAGGAGTGAGGCGAGGGATGCAATGAAGGGAGGGAGGCGAGGGAGGGAGGATAGTGGGATGTAGGGACGAATGGAACAGAGGAAAAAAAGAGGGGGCACGAAAAGAACTGTGGGAACGAGGAAAACAAGAGACCGGATGCGAGAAAACAAGAGGATGGGGAGCGGGAGGAGAGCGAGGAAGGCGAGAGAAAAAATGAAACGGAGGAAAAGGGGAAGGGGGCGAGAGTGCGGGGGAAGGTCAGACGAGGAGGGAAGCAGAGAACGAGGGGAGTGAGAGATTGGCGGGGATGGGAGGAACGAGAGGGAGGGGAACAAGAAGATAAGCAGAGCGATGAATGGGGGGTGCTGAAGCGCGGAGGGGGGAGGGGGGAGAGGTGACGGACTGGGCGAGCGATGGAGCGGAGGGAACATGGTAAAGGGGGAGGTGAGGAAGGTGAGGGAGGTGAGGGAGGCAGGATGGGCAGGACCCGCCACGAACGACGACGAGCAGGAGTTGAAAATGTTGACTTACATTGAAGGGTGCTCCGTGGCCTTCATCTGTCATGCCCGCCTTCTGCAGCAAAAGCCACCCAATGGTCGAAGGCGACGGGTGATTGAGCTCGCCGAGCGCTGGAGAAGCGACGTGGCGGGCGCACGAGCGGTGTGGGTGCTGCGCAAGCGCCCTACGCGACGCAGCTGGGAAATGAGCGACACAACGACACGACGTGGGTGCTGGACGAGCGACGCGACGGGGGTGCTGAATGAGCGACGCGACGGGGGTGCTGGACGAGCGACGCGGATACAGTACGAGCTTGCCGGGTGCTGCACGAGGGACGCGACGAGAGCCCTCCCCCCTCGCCGACCACCTCACACCCTCCCTCGCGCTCACCAGCCCCTTTGTCCCACTCTGGCTGCCCCCCTCCCCCCTCGGCTTCCGTCCTCGCCTCCCCCCTCCCCCGCCATCGCCCCTCCCCCGCCTTCGGTCCTCGCCTCCCTCGCCTTCCGCCTCCCCCCTCAGCTTCCGTCCTCCCCTCCCCTCCCCTCCCCTCCCCTCCCTCGCGCTCATGAACCCCCTTTCCCCACTCTGACTGCCCCCCTCCCCTTCCCCGCCTCGCTGTCTCCCTCCCGTTCGCTGAATCACGTCGCTCACGCCTTCTACTCCATTCGAGCTCGCCGGATGCCGCCACTGCGCTCGCCGGGCAGCTGCTTACAGTTGAGCTCGCCGGGCAGCTGCTGCACGCGCTCGCCAACAGCTGATGCACTCGCGCTCGCCAGCTGCACGAGCTCGAGCTCACCGACTGCACGAGCTCGAGCTCACCGACTGCCACTCGAGCTCGCCGGCTGCACGAGCTCGAGCTCGCCCACTACCACTCGAGGTCGCCGGCTGCTATTCAAGCTCGCAGGCTGCTATTTGAGCTCGCCGGCTGCCCCTGCGCGCACGAGGGATGCGACGGGTGACGCACGAGTTGACGTAAGTGCTGGACGAGCAACTGCTTGAGTGCTGCTGGACGAGCAACTGCTTGAGTGCTGCTGGACGAGCAACGCCTTGAGTGCTGCTAGGCGAGAGCTCGCCGGCTGCACTGGAGCTCGTCGGCGGCTGCCCAGCGAGCTCGCAGGGCGGCTGCTAAACGAGCTTGCCGGGTGCTGCACGCGCGATCCGGCTGGCAAACGAGCTCACCGGCTGCTGCACGAGCGACGCGGGTGCTGCACTGGGGGCGACTCGGGCGGGTGCTGCTGGACGAGAGCTCGCCGGATGCACGAGCTCGCCGGATGCACGAGCTCGCCGGGTGCGGCCACTCGAGGTGCCGAACGGGCTCGCCCAGTACTGCATTTGGGGGCGATCTCCAGCCGCTGCAGTCTGGGCCGGCCTGGTGTTAAACGAGCTCGCGTCGGGTGCTGTTGGACGAGCTCGTCGGCTGCACGAGGGGCGACTTGGGCAGCTGCTGCTTGACGAGAGCTCGCCCGTCGGGCGCTGCCTCTCGAGCTCGCCGGGTGCTTGAGCTTACCCTGCTGCACGAGCGACACGGCTGATAAACGAGCGACACGGCTGGCAAACGAGCTCACCGGCTGCTGCACGAGCGACATGGCTGCTGTCGCACTCGAGGGTGAGACGCCGGCTTCTGCACGAGCGATGCAGCCGCTGCACTCGAGCACGCCTGCTCGTGCACTCGGGTGAAGCGAGTGCTCGAGCTCGCCGGGTCCTGCTTGAACTCGCCGTGTGCTAAACGAGCGACGCGACGAGGGCCCTACGCGCGATGCGGCTGATGGACGATGCGGCGGCCGCTGGATGAGCTCGCCGAGTGCTGCCTGAGGTGGCCGTGTGCTGCCTGAGGTGGTCGTGTGCTGCCTGAGGTGGCCGTGTGCTGCACGGGCGACGCTACGAGGGCCCTACGCGCGATGCAGCTGGTAAACGAGCGACGCGACGGGCTCGCATACACTCGGGCGACGGGCTCGCATACACTCGGGCGACGCGGGTGCTGCAGAGGCGAACGCGCGCCCGAGGCGCAACGCCGCACGAGGCGCACGATGCGCGATGCTGGACGAACGATGCGACGGGCTCGCCTACACACGAGCGATGCAACGGCTATGACACCAGTGATGCGGGTGCTGCGCGAGCAACGCGACGTGGGTGCTGGACGAGCGATGCGGGTGGAAGCGAGTGGAAGGGCAGCTGGATGCGCGTCGGACAGACGTTGAACACGCGTCTGGTAGACGCTGAATTATGTACACATCTAGTTGAGGCTGATTGCGGGTCGTGGTGCAGCTGGATGCGCGTCGTGGTGAAGCTGAAAGCACTTGGTGGTAAAGCTAGATGCGCGTCGGCGTGAGGCTGGATGTGTGTCGGTGGGATGCCGGGCACCTCGTCATCGTGGATGCGAGTACATCGAGTGATTGAGTTCGAATATGGGTCGAGCGCCGGGTCCTTCGATGTACGTGGGCGAGCGGTGAGACGAGGAAAGGAACGGCGAGTGCAGGCCACGAATTCGACGACGGCGAGGGTGGATGACGACGACGATGGTGAGGAGAGCGTGCAGTATCTGCGCTTGCAGAAGCAGAACCGCGTCGCGACCGTCGAATCTCCGAGTCCGCAGGAAGAGATTGCAGGATGATCGGGATCCGATTGTCTTGACTTTGATCGCGCATTCGAGCGCGGCGCGAGCACGAGGGGACCGGCCAGCATCGCTCACTTCAGTCCAGAGACAAAAGAGAGCTGCGTGTCATGGTAAGGAAGGGAAAGAAGCGAAGAATTCGGAGACGCACATTACGCGGAACACCCAGAGCCCGTAGGAAGGAGCTGCACAGCTCCGTAGATATAGTCGAACAGCCCGTCTTCTCAAACGTCCATGTCCTCGTCGTGATTGGACGCTCTCGTATGGTACGAGGAGGGGAAGAACGGCGGCGGCGCGGGCAGCAGAACTTGTAAATCGGGGGCTTGACGGTGACAATGATACTCTCCCAAGCCTTGTGAGGTATAGACAAAGTCCTCCCGCTATCGAAACGCGTCAGCAAGAGCTTTGAGGTACAATAAAACATATAACGCACTTCGCCGATCGCGATTCCCGGTGTACTGGACCGATAGATTGTCGATCATGAAGGCCAGCGGCGCGCACGCGCTCGTCGTACAGATGTACGCGCTCCGTCAAGGCACTGCGCTGAGCGCTTTCGGCAGGAGCCATGGTCCGAATTCCCGTCGTCTCGTAGGCGGCGACTGCAGAACGATTCGGTTCGAAAGTGAAAGCCTTTGTTTGATGGCGCGAACGAACATGGAGTGAATTAGTTCAGGATAGCAGAAGAGCTGCTTTGAATTCGGCAGGAGGGAAGTTGTCCGTCGGTGCGAGGTGATGGCGAGAAGCAGAAGAACAATGGGACATGGCCAAATCGAGTACAATGATCGAGTACAATGATCGCTGATGCCAAATGCGACCAAACAACAAACGGTCCTTGACCTCGACGCCCATCTTCTCGCAAGTCTACCCCGTCGGACTCGCTTGTATAAATATGAATGACTCGTGCTACAACGTTATCGGAAGCGACGTCGTATATCATACCGCTCTCTTACGCGCGAAGGTCCGAACTCGCATGTACGCGAACCTTGACGCGCTGATCTTCTATCTGCACGGAACACTACCTCACAGTGGTAAGCCGTTGCACCTCCTCCCTTCAAGCTTCAGTTCCTCCAGTCAAGCGCGAGCTCTCCTAGTCCCTGGACCGCCACTCGTGACTGCAGCCGCAGTCGTCTATGACTCCTTCTTGTGATTAACTTAAACTCCTCGCGGCGCCGCAACGACAAGTAGCACGCGTCCTGTACCTACAGTCTGTGCACCTGCTCAGAGTTCTGCCATTCGGTGCCCGACCCGTCGATCCCCACGGCGCTGATAGACGAAAATCGAGCTCTAGTGAGTCCAATGTTGCCTAACGACGTGCTTATTGAGGCTGCCGCTTTTGGGCCTTCGTCGCCACTCTCGAGCCTCAGTCGTCGCCCTTTACCCTCTGTCGTCGCTCTTGACCCTCCGTTGTCGCTTTCGAGCCTCCGTCATCGCTTTCGGCCCTCCGTCGTCGTTTTTGGGGCTGCAATGATATGATTCCAGGCATGTTTTTCCGTCATTATCTCCTCGCTTTGCAGGTTTCTGAGCATTCGTCGCCGTCTCAAGCGTGCGCCTGCAGCAGCTGTACACTGACTTCCGCCTCTCTAAGCATCTTGCGTCCAACTTCGAGGCCACTGTACCCGCAGCGCCCACGTCTCATGTGTGAGTACTGCCTTTCCATGTAATATTGTTTCCATCTCTGACGCGAGTCCAGTAGTCGCGAGCGAGGAAGATACGTCGCGGGAAAACGGGCTACGAAAGACCACTCGAAATCGCTTGACCACAATATGCTCGATCGCAGCGACTCGCGAATGTTCGACTGCAGTGAGACAGACCAGCCGAATGCGCGCGGGAGGTATCATGCCGTGGTCATCGAGTGGTCCTCTATGCTGCCATCTCCTCGGGCAGTACTTCAACGACGACCTTGTCAAGGTAGAGGCGAAACGAAGATGAATTACGTCTATCCTTGACTGGCGCATTTCGACGACGTCCTGCAGAACCCTATAGACGACGTCGCGGATCGTGCTTCGTTGTAACCCTGCGCAGGCGTGCGGTTGTCGTCTAGACAGTTCTAGAGCTCCCAGCAGGCTTCCATCATCGCTTTTGTGCTTTTGAATGTTATCTCCCTCGTCGTCAGTCTCAGTAGGCGGGCGAACCAATGAGTGGCGCTCAGACGTATCGTCTTCATCGAGCGCTGCGATTGCAGTGAAGGCCCACGATTTCAGAAGAGGCTCTAGATACGAATATAGCAAATCGCGGACGAGCTCGCGAGACAAAGGTGTCGAAAGAGACGGCATCTCGGCGATGGGGCACGTGCCGTAGGCCGAGGTGGCATTGCCGCCTCGCGACGCGTCGCGCCTTTGTTGCGTCTTTCCTCCTGCGTCCATCCTCATCGTCCGCGAATCCTAATATCCTGACCTTAGGACAGTGAAAGGTTCGTCGTGCCGCGACAAGTGGCCCACGCTCATCGCTCAGTCATCGAACTCATAAGTAGCGCACATATCGGAGATCCCAGATGCAAGACTGCGTTCTGCCGGCGGCGTCTCGACTGTCAGCGCTGCTCAAAAAGCCCATCAAGCAGGAAGATTACGCCCCCCCTTCCATCTCTCTCATTCACGAGCTCCCCGACGAACTCCTCTCGGACATCTTTGTTGTCTTCGTATCTCTGTGGCCACCGGAAGATCGTGCACGTGTGGCGATCAGTACAGTCGCAAGCGTGTCCCAGCTATGGCGAATGGTGGCGTGGAGCACTCCGGCCTTGTGGACGTGCATCGACGTCAGTCCTCACCGTGGCTCACATCCCTGGGACATGCTCCTCGACGCTCAGATCCAAGCGTCCGGACAGCTTCCCCTCCAAGTACATGTCCGTCGATGCCCGATTGACTGGGAAATCCTCGAGCGGCTCAGACCATTCGCATCGAGGTGGCAGGAGGCCCACCTAGTCGGCTCGTGCAAGACCTTCGCGCAGATCCCTGACGTATATTCAGCGATAACTCCCGCCGGCACGCGTATGCCCTTCGCGCAGATCCCTCTCACCTTTCCCTCCCTCACCCACGCCACGATTCATTTGCAGTCGAAGTTCGAGCATTACCCACTCGTATTCCTCAACCGCGCTCCGGCGCTGCAATCCCTATCCCTCGAGGCAATGTTTGATCTACCTCAGATCCCCGGGTGGAACGATGCGTCGCTCTTCTTCCCAACCATCCCCTACCTCGCGAACCTCACCGACCTGCGTATTGACGGCCCGTCGTCGTGCGCTGAGGCATTGACCACTGTGCTACAGCAGGTGGCTGAGCCGCTGCAGCGCTTATGCCTCTTCGCTGGCAAGTTCAGGGACGTGAAGATGGATATGCCGCGCATCCCGATGCCCAACCTCCGCGCGGTCGACCTCAACATTCACGCCCACCATATCCTTCATTACATCAACGCCCCAGCAGTCGAAAGCGTGGCGTTGCGCAACATACCGGAGGGTGGGGGATATCCACTTCAATGCCTCGTCGAATTCCTTCAGGCCGCCTCGCCGCCCCTGCACACCCTCGAGATCGATACTGTGGCGTGCGGCGCCGAGTTCGACGACCCGATGCTACCGGAGTACCACCGGCTGCTAGACGGCGTCCGCAAGCTGACGGTTCGAGAGTGCGGGTCACTCCTCGACTACGAACTGTTGAGCGGCATGCTTGGCACGTCAGAGGTCGCGCCGCTGTTCCCGCAACTCGAGGAGCTCGCTGTGCATATCCCGCGTTCCCCGGTCTACGAGGAAACGCGGAGGGTTGCGCTCGCTCTGGCTGCCTCGAGAACGACCGCGACGGTGTGCGGCGGGCTCCCCGTGAAGGCGCTGCGTCACTGCGATATAGTCGAAGGGGATATTCCTCTTGATGGAACAGCTTGACATTGTGCAGTTGGTCGCAGGGAATGGGAGGCCCTGCGGTGCACGTCGCGGTACGCAGGTCTTTGCGCGTGAGGCGAGGAATTGACGAAACGGGGGAATACTGCTCTACAGTACGAGTTGTATAGAATACTAGAGGGAGTGTGAAATTTTGGATGAACACTTATGAACATGGCCTCGAGCAGAAGAAAAGTTTACCTGCATGCCAGTTCTATCTTTTTGGAAATGCGGATGATTCATACTACATACGGGGCTTGCATAGCGAGGTTAGCACCTGAATCAAAAATCATCGTCCAACTCCGAGAAGTACGTGGACATGATATGATACGCCAAATTGAACACCAGCAGCGCGTACTGGTTCAGCGCCCACGGATCGTCCGGGTCCCAGTCCATCTCCTTCACCCGCAGCACACTCGACAGCGCGTCCAGCACGACGAGCGTGATACGCGCGTCGCCCATAGACAGCATCCCGCACAGCGGCTCCAACAAGCCCTCCGCGACGAGAAAGCGCACCTGCGTCGGTGCCCCCGCCGCCGCTTTCGCGAGCGCCCAGCACGCCTCCTTCCGCAGCGCCGGGTCCCCGTGCGCGAGTGCGCGTATGAGGGGCGGGACGGCGCCCGCGTTGAAGGCGGCCTGGATCTGCGCGGGCGGCCCGGCGGTGACGTTCGAAAGAGCGAGTGCGGCGTCGCGCCGGACAGCCTCGTCTGGGTACGTGAGCAAGGATACGAGCGCGGGGAGCGCGCCAGCCACGACGACGGTGTCGGTGGCGTCGTTGGAAGAGGCGGTGATGTTCTTGAGGGCTAGGAGGGCAGGCGTGATCACGCTCGGAGACGGATGGGAGGGGCTTGCAGACGCCGACGCGTGCAGTGAGGGGGGCGTGGGCCTTTTCGCAGAGGTCTCTTAGTGCCCAGCAGACATCCACGAGCATCTCGCCGTCGCGGGTATCGAGTAGCCGTAAGACCACGGGAAGAGCCAGAGCGACCTGCGCATGTTTTAGATGAATGTATCGCGCCAGTGAACAGAGAAACAACATACAGAGGCACTGTCTAGTCGCCCGCTCATGTGGCGGCAGAGATTGCTCATCGCCCATACGGCGATCCTCAGGACGGCCTGTTCAGCGGGTTCGTCGAGTACGTGCAATATTCCTTTTAGGGCGCCGCGATCCAAGAGATGCGCCCGGGCAGGCGGACCGTCGCCCGCGATGTTGCCGAGCGCCCAGACCGCCTGCTCTCGCACGCCCGCAGAGTGCGAGTAGAGCAGCTGCGTGAGTCATGGTGCCGCATTCGCGTCGAGCACGGCGCGCGGCTCCTCAGGGATTCCGCCGGCGAACACCCTCGCGCGAGGTTCGTTCGAACATCTGCAGACTAGCGTCAGTAAGAGTTCTGCGACAGGAAATGGTGATGATACCAGATAGACAATATGACGTACTTGTACAAGCACCTTCCATCGAAGACGCTGTTCGCGATATTTGCGAGGTGGAATCAGGCGACCTAGTAGAGTAAACAAAACAATAGAGTAAGCACAACAATATCAGTCCAACAGACTCGTACGCCTCGAAAGAGAAACTTACGAAAACCTTCACCCGACGCGAGTCACTGCGTACAAAAAATAGAGCTGCACACGTCGAAGGCTAGACCTCGCACATAACGCTGCTTGCGCTCTCGCCCAAAGCGTTACTTGCTCCCTACACTGTCATGCGCACTCGCCGGTGGATGAATCCGACGATTTCGGACGTGGACAACACGCTCCGAGCAAGTACGGCAAATGCTGAGGGCGCCATCGCGACTTTATGCGGTACACCAGCCAAGCGTCCCGTGGACGAGTCTGTGCCACTCGTCAAACGCAGATCAAGTCGGCGAGAAGGTGGGACGTACGAGGTCAAGCGCTCGTCGAATGGTTCTGACAAGCGCTCGCCGAATGATTCTGACGATAACGGCAACTGCTGCGGCAGCGCCATTGGTCACTTTACACAGCGGGTACCTGTATTGCGACGAATACAGCGCTACTTCGATATACGGCGTCGTCAGCGTTCAGATTCGCTGCCGGCAGAGGACGCACTCACGTCTTCCATCTCGCCGGCTGTTGGTTCTTGTCAACTATTTGGTGTTGACGTCGCACCGAAGCAGCTCAAGAACGAGATATCGAGCGCCCACAGGGGCGCTCCGAATGGCGCGAGCGCGTATCCGCACAATACGGCGACAAAGCAGCGCTGCGCCGGCTAGAAGTTCTGCGCTACGATCCGTCTCGACTGAGACCCGATATTCACTGTCGTCTCTCAGTCAGCGCGTCGCCGAGTTGTACAAGTCGTCACTTACCGCTGTCGCGTTACCTGCGGGTTCTTGCCTGTGTGTCGCGTGCGGCAACCGTTCAGTAGCGCTCCGTCAGCTCTGTCGCGGCGGTGATACTGGAGCGGCCTCGCCCCGTAGAGGGTGAGACCCTCAACGCTCTCGACGGTTCGCGAGCATGTTCATTTAGCTGCACATGCCGAGCCCCACTCTCGCACGAACTCATTGCGGCAGGCGTCGCGTTCGACTCTCGGTTTCATGAGTTTTGATTCAAAAGCTTTAGGAGTCGTCGCCCGGGATTGAGAGACACGATGAAAAAAGATCCAGGCCCGGCTGAAAGTCATCGGAGTGCACCAGTATCTTTCTGAATTCCTTGAATTCGAAGACGAACTGACGATCTGGAAGCAGAGCTGGTGAGCAGGCGCGTGGTCTCGGACGGAGTTCGATGTGGTCTTTGATCAAAAGGCGATAGCGGTCCAAGCGCTTGCCGCAGGCCTAATCCGGCATCAGGCACCCTCACTATCCTTGTATCCCGCCGCCATCGCGTCCGTTTGTCCTTGCTCTGCGTTGCTCGAAAAGCACTGTGACCATCGTCTTTCAATGCAATAGACCTCTCAAATACGTTCTACGCGCCTCAAATGGAATGGGAAAGTGTCCTTGAGGCTTGAAGGACATCGAGCAAGCACGGAAGGATGCAGCGGCCGCACCGACGGGCGCGTTGAACTACAGTTTCCGGTAGGTCCCCCGTTTCCGTCCTCCATGTATGCAAAATGAGCTCACCTTGACAACGAGGTGCGACAGTCACTCTGCATCAGCTCGCACCCGCATGCTGTCCCCTCCGCCGCGAGCGACATCCGTCTGCGCCGACGTGACGATGGCCGCAGAGTGGAGCTCTCAAGGTGGCCTTCCGCGTTGATTCAAACGCACAACCGTCTCATGACCAGCGTTGTCGCCTGCCTGACGACCATCGACAGCGCCGGGTGCGTATATAAAGCCCTTCGCTTCCCCTTCCCTCACTCATCTTTCACCCCCCTCCCAGCTCCGCCTCCCTTTCTTTATTTGCACCGGGTCTCCCCTTCGAGCTCGTCCTTACTTTCATTCACTCATTCACCTTCATTAACGCCCTGTCATCATCATGAAGGCCGCCTTCTTCGCCATCTTCGCCGCCGTTGCGACCATCGCGTCCGCCCACATCGAGATGGCGGACCCGCCTCCCCTGCGCTCCAAGCACAACCCGAACGCGGGGCAGAACATTGATTACTCGATGACCAGCCCGCTCGACGCGTCGGGCGCCAACTTCCCCTGCAAGGGCTACCTCGCCGACTCCACCGGCAAAGAGTCCGTCGTGACCTGGCAGGCGGGTTCCAGCCAGACCATCACGTACGTCTCGCGCTTGCCTGTGTTTGATTGTGTATGGCTGACGCATCGTCTGCAGCCTCGAGGGTAGCGCGATCCACAACGGCGGCTCGTGCCAGCTGTCCATTTCTGAGGACGGCGGCGCGACGTTCAAGGTCATCAAGTCCTTCATGGGCAACTGTCCCGCCGCGGCGGGCACGACGCTCAGCGTCGACATCCCCACCGATGTCGCCGACGGCGACGTCATCTTCGCCTGGACCTGGAACAACAACACCGGCAACCGCGAGATGTACATGAACTGGTGAGTCATATTCTCTTACTGTATTCGACCCTCCCATTGTCCCCCGCCCCTCGTCGACATCTGCTAACCTCCCACCTAGCGCGATCGTCACCATCTCCGGCGGCGGCGCGGGCCTCTCCGCCTACCCCGACATGCTCGTCGCCCAGCTCTCCGACATCAACACCTGCACCATCCCCGAGGGCGTCGACGTCGAGTACCCGAACCCCGGCACGCAGGTCGAGCGCGTCGAGGGCAAGCTCGGCGCCCCCGTCGGCGACTGCGGTGCCTCGTCGGGTGGCGCTCCTCCCGCGTCTACGTCGGAGCCTGCTGCGACGACCTCTGCGTCGGCGCCGGCCACCTCTGAGCCTGCCGCGACCACGTCTGCGTCTGCCCCGGCCACGTCTGAGCCCGCCGCGACCACGTCTGCGTCTGCCCCGGCTACGTCTGAGCCTGCCGGTACCTCGGCGCCGGCTACGTCAGAGCCCGCCGCCACGACCTCAGAGCCCGCCGCCACTTCCTCTGCTCCTGCCACCTCCTCTACCCCCGCTACGTCCGCGCCCGCCACGACCTCGGCGCCCGCCACAACCTCCGCCTCCGCGCCCGCCACCTCCGCTTCCGCGCCCGCCACCTCCGCTTCCGCGCCCGCCACCTCCGCCCCCGCCGGCGGCGCGTGCACCGAGGGTGCCGTCCGCTGCGACACCGAGTCCACGTGGTCGCAGTGCGCCTCGGGCGGCTGGATCTCGATGGGCTCCGTCGCTGCCGGGACGGTGTGCAAGGACGGGGCGATCGTGGGCGCGGCGCGCAAGCGCGCGATGCAGAGCCACAAGCGGCACTGGAACAGCCGGGCGCTGTAAGCGACTGGTATTGTGCGGACGAGTGGATGGGGATGTTGAGGCTGCGAAGAGCCTCGGCGCTCGAGCGACGCCCGGAGTAACGCACGCCGATGAACCTCTTCATGCGATGACGAGCATCTAACGAGCTTTCACGCTTGACTTATTTATTTATTCGTATCTATTTTATTTAGCTTGGGCTTGTTGTACAACCCCTGGTGCGAATGGCATGCGGAGCTGCCTGGACTCATAATGCCTTGTGTGATATTGAGTGAACCTAGGAGGTGTACAACGAGTCTTCCGCGAGCTGCGTCGACGGGTTTCGTGAGCTATGTCGACAAGTCCGACTCTTTCATTGTCTCGGAACGAAGCGAGCTGTAACATGTGGAAGCATAGCTGGTTCGTCGAGCTCGTTCAAAGGCCAATATCAAATGGGGATGCTTTACTGGGCGGGGGAGGACAGTCAGACGCAGAAGTAGCTACGCAGTCGCGGTGGCGAGTCGTCTGTTTGCGTTTGTCTCGAGGCGGCGGATGCCGGATAACGCCGCCTGTTCGTTGCTTGCCTCCCGCCACCGCCACATAACTTGCTGACTCTCGCTATTCTATGAGATCTCCCATGCTACCTCACGCCTGTATACGGCAGGTGATCGACCCGTCCGAAGCAACGGCAGAGAGAACCATGATATTAAGTAGCTCTGTAGGTCTGAGTGATCCTGTTCAACACGAGTTTGAGCGTCGACTCTGCCCTCTCTCGATCCATCTCAAGCGCACGGGGACTCTCTAGAGGCATCTTCAGCTTGTGGTTACGAATCCCTGAGCACCTACAAGTGACTCAAGCACGGCCGAACACGCGTACTGACCTTCCGACGCGCGCTCTTGGCGCCTTCCGACACCAATGTCACGGCGCGCGCTCTGAACGACATCCGACGCGTCAATGGCACGCGCCGGTCGGAAGAGCGTCCGTGTTCGAAATCAGGCACGTTACAGCTAACGAAGGGATGGCGAGTTTGCTTCCCGCAATTCCTGTTTTCGGACTGACACTTGACATGTGCCAACCCGACCGCGAGACTTGAGCTTCAGTGACAGGTCGCGATCGGATGAGGGGACGCGCAGAACGCCCGTCCTCGGTGGGTCCATGCAGCGCGACTATATAAGTAGAGGCGACGCTTTCATGTATCCCTCCCTTCTTCGCTCCTTCCCTCGCCTTCCCTTCTTTCCCCCCTTCTTCCCTCCCTGTTCTTCCCCCTCGTTCTTCCCTCCCGTTCTTCCCTCCCTGTTATCCCTCCCCTTTCTCCCTCTGACCGCGCGACGGATGGATGCTTTTCGACATCAATGTTTCGCTTTCCCTTCGCGACTCTCATCTAGGTCTTCGCGCTGCCTCGAAGATCGCAACACCTATGCGCGTTGAAGCGCTGGCGGTACCGAAGACTACGCGATTGCGGTCACCAAAAGCTGAGTCGCTCCGTCGTTCGTCAGTCTGTCGCTGCGTTACAAACATTATCCGGATTTCATGCGACGTGCGGGGTACGCCGAGACGCGTCGCGGGCGGTCTGCTGAAGAGATGATATATGCGCACGCGCCGGGAACCTTAGCGTCAGACTCGACGGCGAGGGACGAGAACGACCCGTGTCGTGAAGCTCGGCTCGACGATCTACGCGCACCCCGCCACGCACGCACAAGTCCTCGCGTGAATCCTAGGCGTCACCACCGCTGCCGACGAAGACGATGAGGGATAGGAAGGTGTGCGTATGCATGCGCTATCTCAGTATGGGGAGCGAGATTCGCCGTCGTCGTTGTCACTTGCTGACCTCACAATGGCATTTCAACCGAGACCAGATCACCGAGAATACCGAAGGAGGGTCCTGCCGATGAAGGCTTCTCGCCCCAGCCAGCGTTGGATCCTTGCCTTCCGTCGCGCCAGAAAGACGCCGCGTGCAGCCTGAAGGAGCCATCTCCCCCCTTCTCGCAACCTCTCCTGCTCTTGTTTACGGTTCCATTATCCCTTTCCGAGAACAATGCATGCAAAGACGACCTTTCTCATGTTCGACGCGACGCGACAAAGGCGGCACGCGGGCCCGTGCGTGACGTTGACGAAAGGTGACCATCATGTGATCTTACGTGACGACAAGCGGGCCATCAGAATTGCCTCTTGAACTGAACGGCGACAGTTCCTTCGCGACTCTCCTACTCCCCGCGCGCCAAAAGATGAGCAAAAAGGCCTCGAAGGCGCCCAAAACGTCGCCCACGTACTCCTTGGGCGACGTCGTTCTTGGAAAAGTCCGCGGCTACCCCTCTTGGCCAGGCAGGGTGCGTCTGTCGCGCGCGCGCCGCGTCGCGTCCATGCTCAGACCGCTAATCTCGCGCCTCAGATCGTCGACCCTGACGCCGTACCTTCTACTGTCACCAGGGAGCGCCCGCCCGGCAAGAAGGCGACTTGCTACTGCGTGCAGTTCTTCCCCAAGGGCGACTAGTGCGTACACCGCGCGCGTGGTGATCGACCGCCGCTGACCCCACGCCCCTTCCCAGCGCCTGGCTCTACCCAAAAGACATTTCCAAGCTCCAGAAGCACGAGATCGAGGGCCACCTCTCCGACCCGCCGAGCAAGACCAAGGGCGAACTTCAAGAGGGGTACAGGATCGCGCTCAACCCCGAACCCTGGGCCGCCGAGCTCGACGCGCGCATCGAGGCCGCAGGGCAGGAGGAGGAGGAGGACGAGCCGGACCCCGAGGTCGACGAGCTCGAGGGCAGCGAGGGCAGCTCGGAGTCCAAGTCGAAGAAGCGGAAGCGCCAGAGCGACGCGGGCGCCAAGAAGGCGGCCGGGAACAAGAAGGCGGCGGCGAAGAAGGCGCCCACGAGCGAGGTGCGCAAGAAGGGCGGCCGCAAGGGCACCAAGTCGAAGGCGAACGTCGAGAGCGAGGACGAGGTCAGCCCGACCGACGCGAAGGAGGAGCCACCCACCAAACGGCCCAAGCGCGAGGATGACGGCGAGAGTGCGTGGCCGTGTTTCCGCGTTTCCTTTTACCTGCTGACGCGTCTCTTTGCAGACTCCGAGGAAGCCGTCAAGTTCAAGGAGTGGCGGCACAAGCTGCAGAAGACGTTCCTCGGCAAGACGGATGCGAAGGCGGCGGACATGCCTGATATCGACGCCATCCTCACGAAGATCGAGAACTACGGGGAGATTCCGACGGTCGCGCTCACGCACTCCAAGATCGGCAAGGTCATGAAGCATATCGTGCAGTTGGGGAAGGACAAGGTGCGTTTTTGGCTCTTCGCATCCGCGTATCTTTCGTCCTTCGAGTCGCATCCATTCCTTTGGCTTCGTGACCCTCTGAGGACCTCCCTCGTCCCCGTCCGACCTGCCATGTACCCGTCAGACTTCTTCCTGCTCGTCGATCGTGTTGTCTGGCTCGGACAACGCGTTCGGGTCAATTTTCATCCCTGCTCACACGCCCTTCCCGCCCTTCTCCCGTACGGCGCACCGTTACCTTCCGCCTCTACACCCTTGAACCGTTTGCTCACACCTTCCGAACTCCTCGCTCACACCTTCCGAACTCCTCGCTCACACCTCCCGAACTTACTGCTCACACTTCCCGAATTGCCTGTTCACTCCGACCTTCTTTCGTATCACCATCTCCCGCCTATACATCCCCGTTGAAACCCTCGCTCGCCCTCGTCACCTGCTCGCTCTCGTCCGTCGAGCCGCTTCACTCACACCTCCCGCAGAAGCCGCGCGACGACGAGTTCCACTTCACGGAGCGCGCGCAGAAGCTGATCGACGCGTGGAACCCCAAGGGCGCGGACGGCAAGGGCAAGTCGGAGGCGCCGGAGGCGAACGGGGATGCCTCGAAGGCGGACGTGAAGATGGACAGCGGCGACGTGAAGATGGACATGGGCGACGAGAAGATGGGCGACGACGAGAAGGACGCGGAGGGCGACGCGGATGGGGAGAAGAAGGCGGATGGGGAGATGAAGGTGGAGACGACGGAGATGACGGATGAGACGGCGGCGATGAACCTAAATGGGACGGGTGCGTGTTCTTCGTTGGTTTTGGTTCGGCTTGTTCGTTTGGCGTTTGGCTCGCTGTGTTGCTTTGTGTTTGCGTTGCTTCTTTGTCGTCGGCTTGCTGCTTTGGCTCGGGCGTGCTTCTTCACCTCTGGCTGCCTTCTTTGCGTTCGTCTTGCTTCTCTGGCTTCGTCTTGCTCCCTCCCTTCGGCCTATGCTCTCCCATCCGTGTTCCTCTCTCCCATCCGTGTTCCCCTCTCCCCTTCGTTCTCCCGTTGCCCGTTTCCTGTCCATCCTCAACTTCACTCGCTTGATCAAGGCTGACGACGCGATACAGCTACGCCGGCGGCGGAGGACGCGGATGCGCCGGCGGATGCGGACGAGTCGATGCTCGCGGACGTGACGATGTCGGAGGCGCCGTGAAGGCCCGGCTAGTCTTTCGCTCGTGCCCGGCTACTTTCCGTATGCGCGATGCCAAAGCGATATGCGCCCCTCCCCCAATACCACTGCTGTCCCTCCTATGTCCCTTTCTTGATATGCTGCTCGCTGTCTTGATATGCAGCTGCTTGCCGTCGACGCTGCGCTCGGCGGATATCTTACTGTTCTTGCCTTCGACGGAGCGATGCTTGTGCCTCCGACGGAGCGATGCTTGTGCCTCCGACGGAGCGGTGCTTGTGCTTCTGACGGCGCGATGCTCTTGCTCCGTGTCTCTTACCCGATGTATACGTGGTGTAGTATTCTGCTTGAACTAATATCAAGTTTTTCTCAATCTCGCTCTGTTAATATGGTTGAGATTCCGTTTTCCTTCGGGTTGGTGCGAGTGTGTGGGCGCGAAGGCGTGGCGGTAGGGTGTGGCGCGAAGGCGATGCGCTGTTGGGTTGTCGGTCGCGGTTCGCGTATAACATGTGAGTGGTCGACTTATTGGTTCTTTGGGTCGATGCGAGAGCTGGGTCGAGCTTTCGCCGGGAGCCTTCGCGCTCTGCGTGGGAGCGTGCGGATTGTCCCCTGAGTGTCGTTGGATGGGAGTTCTCACGATTATGCAGCTTGTCCACGCCCATCATCACTGGCGGACGGTTGGGACGACGTCGTCGACGGCCATAGCGGAGAACAGATTCTAACCGTCTCATTCACGATTCTGCCGCAGGGCTCGCTCGAATCTGCGGGACGACGAAGTTCAATCGTTGTATACGACGACGCGCTCGACGGTACGTGTAGCCTGAAGAGCCGTCGACCAGGCGCTGATACCTGATGAATAGGAGAGGGAGCTATGCTGCTCTGTTACGAGAGCACATCTACCGGAGATCTGCTCAGGATTCAGTCTTGGGAATCACTGAAGCTTGATGGAGACGACCTCGAGGCTCGGGGCTCGCGCTCCTCTCATGCTGGCTTTGGCAAGGTCCTTCGGCCATCCGCAATAGGAGAGTATCGTATACTCAAGGTATACCACCTCGCCCTTGTTCCGAATACGACCTTTCCACCTTCGATTGCTGCTTTGCTTGCGCAGCCGCCGACATCTTCGGCGATTGTTACGGTGCGAGACCCAGGTATGTATGTTCATCATCCGCTGGCATCTGCGCCCAAGACATTGCATACAGATCAGAGTCACACTGCTTCCAGCGACGATCAGACCTCAGGCGACGCGACACAGCGACGACCCCCGCTGTTCCCCCACTCCCGCCTCGGAATCACCCCGGACCCTTCTCTCCATTGTTCGCTGCTCAGTCGTGATGGCGCGGGAGCGGGGGACCAGCCCCATCGGTGCAGACTTATCAGCGCATCTGCCCTCGACAGCGACCACGACGCGCGCTAGCGCCCCGCGCCGACCCTGCGTAAGGTGACACGCCCGGCGCATAAGTATCAGGCCAGGGAGGCAAAACGCGCGCCTAGCGCCCCGTCCCCTGCCCTTCCTCCCTCGACAGGCCATCATCGCCTGCACCATCCGCCCGTGTCTCAATTCCGGTCACCTCTCGCTCTCCCCGACTGCGTGCTGCACGCACGACCGCCTGCTTCCCGTACGACCTTTCTGCCTGTCCCATGTGGCTGCTTTCCTTGGCTGCGGACCCGGTCGACACGCCGTCGAGTCCGGGTCAGCTCGCGGAGATCAAGTACGTGTTCGGCTGTCTCCAAGGCGGTGCTGTTGGTTGACGTATTCGGTCAACAGCCATGGGCCGATGTTCATTGGCTTCATCTTCAACGCGACCTTGTTGGGTCTTTTAAGCGCGCAGGTCTGGAGCTATGCACGGCGGTACAGGGAGTGAGTGGCGTCTTCAGCGCGGGCAGTCTCATGACCCGACCTCTGGCGTGTGCTGCTGATTGATCTGTGCGCAGTGACTCGCGTTGGGTGAAGATTTTCGTGGGTTGCTTGCTTCCCCGGGCGTATGGATTTGCTCGACTGATGTTGATAATGTACTCGCTCTAGGTCGCCGTGCTCTACATCGCAAATATTGCGAACAGCGTGTTCGACGCAATGTTCTTGTACAACTCCGTCATCATCCATTTTGGTATGTCCGACCTGGATATCTCGTCGGATGGCAACGCTAACGTCTGGGTAGGTGACGTCGAGTACATCAGGAACGGGAATTGGAGTCAGTATGCGACTGGTAATGCAGCTCTATCGTACATTGACCTTCTTCTCTCTCCTCCAGTGTTCACTGCAGATCCGGCGGCGACCGTAAGTCCTTACGCCAACTACACATTGGGAGCTCGTGGACTTACAGGGCCATCCCTCGCAGTGCGTTATCGCGGCCATGGTCCAATTCTTCTACGTCTGGCGGCTCACGAAGTTAACGAAGCAATACGTCGTCATCGGCGCTGTCGTCCTTACAACGATAGCAGGACTGGGCAAGTCCTCTAGTTGCCTTATCCCCGTCCAATGCGGCTGATCCACGTTCCACGCAGTCGGCGGATTGGGCACCGCTGTGAACTGTTATATGTATCCACTGTTCGACGACTTGCAGAAGTTCAGAGTAAGTCAACGGTTCATGTGTATGGGGAGCCTACTGACATGACGTTCTTCACGAATAGGCATGGCCGGCGGTCTGGCTGATGTGCGAGTGCGTGGCAGATGTGCTGATCACGGCGGTGTTGGTCTCTTATCTGTGCGTAATGCTTCCGTCCGTACGGGATGCGCCTAGCTAACTCAAGCTTTCTCAATAGAGTGCGCGGATGAGCCTCTGTTTTCGAAGAACGACCTACTGAAGTTCCAATTTAGGAGCGCCACAAGACGGGGTACAGGCCGACGGACGAGCTGGTGGATAAGGTCATCAGACGTCAGTCGTACCACACCTTACCGTGAGTTGCCAAGGTTACTGACGCTCGTCTGTAGTTGCGCTGCCGACCGGAGCGTTTACTGCGGTTGTCGCCTTCGTTGATATCGTGCTTTTCTGTAAGTCGACCGCGACATCGGTGGGGGTTGTCGCTGATGAGCTCTCCGCTGTAGTATCGAACGTGCGCATCTCTCGCCGAGAGTCACCTACTACTCTTATGTTGATCTATCTCTTTGTCGAATCGACGGCTGTAGCAAGCGGGATTGTGAGTCTATCTCCACACGTACTTCTTTCGCTCAAATGTTGCCATAACCTCAAACGCTTTAATTTTGACCTCCCGCGCAGGCACCTCATCTTCAACTTTGCGCTCGCCAAGCTGTACAGCGTGAGCTTGATGAGCAGTCTCAACTCACGCACCCGCGATGCGGCAAAGCGCTCGACGGAAGTGCCCGTCTCGCGGTCATCGCGGTCGTCGAGAGGTGAGCTGTACGGTCCGGATGGTTCAGAAACGTTCGCGCCGAGGGACGACAGCCCTCGTCGGGTATAGGGGACTCAGATTATGGTGGCTGCGCAAGAGCGTCGCACATTATACTGACAAACTCTCTAGGAAACCAGCTACCCACTGTCGGCAGCGAATTCCTCGCTCTCGGATCGCCGAGATCGGGCAAGGTGAACGTGTTCCCTGTCACTTTACCCACTACTGCTCATCAAGTGATGCCTCTCAGTTCTCGGCGTACACAGAGGACCACGAGGTATGCGCTTGTCCGCGCAGATGTACTTTGTACTGACCGTCTGACCAGCGCGATCTGGGCAGTTTCGGCATACAAGTCACTGTGGACACGATCAAGAGCTTCGACGCACCGGGCCCGGACGATGTGGAGTCTCGGGGGAGTCGGGACGGGCGATGAAGTCAGCGGGAGAGATCTGCGGTGACTTCCTTATGCGCCCAGGCGGATATATGTTATGCACGACGTCGGGCGAGCTGTACGTGTATTATTTGTATTTATTGCTTGACATGTACGCTAGAGGTAGGAATATGATATTCGACTGGACATCACGGTCATTCAAGGGACGGGGAAATATAATAAGACATTGGTACGAAGCCTTGGGCGGAATCCGTCGTGACATGTAATGTGTCAAGGGCACAAAAGATACGTAAAGGCGGGCACGCCGCCCCATCATATGTAGCCGTAAAGGGTACGTAGACAATACCAGGTCGTTGTAAAAGATAGAAGAATGCTATATAGGGCGAGGTTCGAACCTCGAGAGAGGGGGCACATCCCGTATCCTTTGCTTCAAAGACTCCTTCCATCTTCGAGTGCTTTTGCGACAATTAGGCGCGTAATGCAAAGTTTCGGAGGGGCATTCGGAAACCACCTCCTCTAGTACTTTTCCATCGAAGAGTGCTTCCCCGTCACTCACAGATGTCGGCGTGTGATCGTGCATCTTCATGTGTACCATCTCTTTGGCTACCGTGAACTTGTAACAGATCGTATGATGTGAGTCGACGTAGTCAAAAGCGGTTGTGCGAAGGAACAGCTGGTGAAAGGCATCCTTGTACCGCGTCTGTGATACATGATGAGCGATGAGATTGTATAGACGATGACTCAAGATCACCCAAGCGATAAACAAAGGAAGACAAGCGAACTGATCCAACGCCTTCTCAACTGAGACGTCGACAGTGCGAGGGGCAACCTTGTCCAAAAGCGCAGCGTAGCCGTGTCTGTAGGCGTACGACATTACCTCGAGCAAATGCTCCTTCTGAGACGCGCTAGAAACGATAGGTTGTGAGCGGGATAAAAGCCATATTGGCGGATTTCAAGACATACCTCATCCAAATCTTCGTTATGGCTACCGCTGGGCACACATCGTACTTCTCCGCCGCCTCAGCGACCTTGTACAGACGTTCGAACACCGCCTCCTCAAGTGACGGATACCCACGCGGATAGACAAATTGAAAGAGCGTCTCTAGCGTATCGGCGTCTTCCTCGAGCGGTGTCACATCCCTGACACCAGCGGGAAGGTCGACAGCAAGCGGACCGTTCGTTGTCGCCTGCAGCTGGCGGCGATCGATGTTGAACAAGACGTTGTCCGATGAGCGGAACACGACAATGTGGTCACCGGTATCCGAGACTGCGCGCGGTCAGGCGTTGAAACTGGGAGAGTACGGAGACTGACATTGCTCGCACTGCTTGGATGGGGCTGCAGCGCTATCATGTTTCGAGGACGCCATGATGGGCGGTAGAGAGGCCTATTGCCTCGAGGCATAGGCGTGTCTTCGTCGTTCCCATCTGCTGACGTGAGTGCTTCGCGCGTGACCGGGAGATAGAATGTTCGGCGTTTGTGCGTGGGTAGCCGCGCGGAACAGGGAAAACGGAGAGTCGACACACATGCATCCTGAGCACACAGACGAAGGCGGGGAAGCGTTTCGGCGCACCAGTATATGCGCTGCATGGGTGCTCCCTTCCGAGTTCCCACTTCGAGGAATTTCAATCGCACGCCAAGAGTTCTGAGCGCTGATACAAGTAGCATTCAGAAGTATGAACACAACAGCGGGAGTAAGGGGTTGTCTAGTGAGGAGCTGTCTGAGTCGTGCGGCTTTCGAAGAACGCGAAGGAGGTCGAAGCGGGGGAGGCTACTGCATCTGACCGGCGTCGCGGATGATTACGGTCCTCAAATTCGGAGCTATGATGTAGTCCAACACCGGGAAGACTTGATCGTCGAAGGAGAGTACGATGCATGTGAGGGCGGGAAGGATGGCCGCGGGTGATGGTGGCTGTCGAGTGGTCTCGGTCGTCGAGGAGGCCGTAACGAGACCTGGTAGTGTGGCGGGGGCCAGAGGAGGCGCAGGTGCAGGGGGCGCTAGAAGCGAATGGATCGGCGGCGCGGGTGTAGCAGCCCCGCCGCGAGCGCGTAAGCGTAATTCGAGCTGTTCCAGAGCACGCAGATTGTCGAGCGCGTACATCATGTCTTCGAGCGTCTTTTCCAGGACGATGAACGTCGCCGCGGTCAACGTCGATTGACAGGCGAGGGGAGCGCCGTAGGTTACGTATGGGCTGCTGTAGCCGAAAGAGACTGTACGCAGATTCGGCGCGTTATCGAGAAAAGTCAAGGTAGGCACGGCCTCGGCCTCAGCCGCTTGTACTGCGGACGAGTCGATGTCGATGAACGCGGCCTCCAGAATCGGAAGTTGCGGGACAGGGAACATCCGAAAGACAGAGTCGTGCCCCCTGAGAACCACCCTCCGCCACCGAGACGCCTGCCGGAGGAGCCGCCATAGACACCAGTGAAGGACCTGATCCGTGGCGATGATCCAGATGTCCAGCGGTGCGCTGCCGCTGAGCGCGATGCGGTGAGAGAGATATGCATCCGGGTCCGCCGTCCAGGAGCCGACGGCGATGGTCGACCACAGCGACGGCGTGCTAAGGGCGATCGTGCGCCAGGTCGAGCAGACGCAGGCGACGGTGTGGCTAATTTGGTCCGACCGACGGAGTACGGGGGCGAGCGCGTGAACATGGGCGAATATCTCGGATACGAGCTCCGGATAGAGACGGCGAGCGGGATCGATGAGAGATGAGTTTGTCGAGGCGGATAGAGTAGAGTCGTCGTGATGTAGATGCTGGGGAGAAGTTCGCCTTTGCTTTATGAAAGGCACCGAAGTGCAGATGGCTTGTTGAACGGCGGACTGTGCATTCCAGAAAGGCGTTTCCTCCAAAGGGCGGTTTCCCGGCAGGTCCAGCTGGCAAGCCGTGGCGTAATCTGGGCACTCGTCGAGCGGTCTCACGAGCAAGGCCATGTTAGATGCGTTCTGAGAGAAGTCAGTTCACATGAAGCAAAGACAAACAGGAAGCCTCGTACCTCGACGTCGGACTGAGATGACGGTGGGAAGAAGGAAGGGCAGAGAATGCAGGCGCCCGACATTCAGAACGACACTCCTAATCTCATAGCCTTCGCCTTCCGATAGACGTGGAGCCGCTTCCGATAGACGTGGAGCCGCGCTCACGAGCCCCTATACGCGCGGGCCCAAAGTTAACGGACAGCGTGGTGCACCCGGCGGGACTAGAGGTTGTATTGACACGTGACGGACACAGCTCCTATGTCGCATAATGACGCCGTCTAACATGGAGGATTGAGCTAAACTTGAAAGAAGGCTGGCCATTACATTTGCGTACATAGCTCGTCAAGTGCGGTTCGGACACGGGCCTAGGGAAATATATGTCAATGCGTGTCGCGCTTGGGTGTAATTGAACGGTCGGTACGCACGTCAGGACTTCGCAGTGTCAGCTCTGCGCAATAGGCTCTCCAGCCTCTGAGCACAGCGCTATCCAGCTTCGCTCAGCCGAAAAGGTGTGCAAGCTCCTGCCGTAGCTGGCTGCTCCTTGTCTTCCGACGGCGCTAACAGCCCGTCACCCATCTTACTGCAGCGCCTCCACTGCGAGTTAACTCTGCGCATCGCGCCATCCTGAAGCGTAGTATGGATAAGAGTAAGCCCTTCGCGACATTGTAGCGGACATACCAATACTTTGGGGTCGTGAGGCGCAAGACGGGCGAACGACTGCGCCATACCGCCTCCGTCCACCCTTTAGACCACGTCATCGTCAGTCAACCGGTTGCGATGATTACACGTCTAAAGAGAACGAACCAGCTGATGTACAGGTCGCGGAGGTCACCGCATCAAGGCGCCGTGGCTTCGACGTTGCTCAAGGCGCCGTGGCCTCGACGTTCCTCCCACGTAGCTCGAAAGCCCGAAGGCGTCGATGTCCGCTTAGTTCGAAGGGATGGACGGAGTTGCCAGATCGCATCTCCTTAGCGATTTGGTTGACATCCCGCGATCGCGCGCTTTGAGCTTCGATAAAGAAGGGCGGGGGTGGTGGACGACGCGGCACGCAGACGAGCTTGAACTCGGTCCCTGAACGCGAATCGTCAGTCTGATGTTAGACCATCCCAAGCAGAACACGGTACCTTGCTTCTCCTGACCCGCGCCTAGCCGTACACTATGAAATGGGCGGGTAATCGTCGCGGCGTACACAGCTGGACGTTGACGACGTAACCGCCTCATGCACGCGATAGCGATTGACGGCAGCTGTCGATGCGTGGGCTGAGGAATGTGAGTAGGTTGCGGGTTTCATGGGCGAGGGATGAATGAGTAAAGCGCCTGGTGGGTGAATGGAAGGCGTGGCGAGGAGAGTAGGACGCCATGCGCGAAGCCAAGCCGTGATCGCCCTTGCTGATGTTGTTCCAAAGGTGGTCGTGTAGCTCCTGGCTTCAAGCGGTAGCCGCGAGTGGCTTCGAGCGAGAGAGACGCGAGCGGTTTCGAGCGTGAGGTCTACGCCTTCGAGCGTGATGTCTACGCCTTCAAGACTGACGTGGTCGACTTCAAGCGGATAGTTGGGTACGGCGTGTATGCATTCCAAGCCATGCGTACGCCCTTTCCAATCTACGCGCATGCACCTTCTAATACCGATGTCCTTATTTATCGACCTCGGTAGGTGCGAAGAATTCAATCGTGACGACGCCTGCGACATCTCCAGATCGCCAGCATCCCTGCTAGCAGCTCACGCATCATCTGTCGAGGATCTGACGGATAGCGCTCTCGCGTTATGCCAGAAGTCGGGCGCGCGCGTTTAGAGTGCGCATGGAAAGGATTTCGGGTTGACCATGGAGATGATCGCCAGCGGCCGATGTACGCAGGACATACGTGCGGATGTTCACTGTTCCCCGAGCTAGCGGTCCGGCGGTCCGACCCGCCGGCCGGTTGTAAGTTTATTCCCACGGCGCCCAGGTTTGATTCCAACGGTCACGCACAAACATCAACCAGCTCGTTTCCTCGTGAAACTCTACTCAACCTACACATACCGTCAAAGAAGGCTGTAAAGTGTCCTTCAGCGCTTTACAAAGATGCGGTCAAGACGAAATAGTAAGTGCTCCCTCATTTACTCGCGCAAATTTACACCTGACGACGGTCTCTGTTCGCGCGTGCAGCTTACAAGGCCAAGGGCGCCATGGAGGCGGACGATCGGAGAAAGCGTCGCGAGGAGCAGCAGGTCTCGATTCGCAGACAGAAACGTGAGGAACAGGTCTCGAAGCGGCGCCATTTCCTGCCCTCGTCGGGCGCCGACTCCGATGACGAAGCGCTGGGCGTCGACACCAACGTGAGGTTGGCTTCCCAGACCGCTCTCGAGTACTCACAAGACTGTACATGCGCAATAGACCACCGACGACGCCATCAAGGGCGTCTTCTCCGAGGAGCCCCTCCGCCAACTCGCCTCGGCCGCCACACTTCGCAAGGTCCTCACTACGGCGAACCCGCCTGTCGAGCGCATGATCGAGCGCGGCGTCGTATCGCGGCTGACGCACCTGCTCGCGTCCGACGACGAACGACTGCAGGCAAGGACTCCGCTGCGCCGCGGTACGCAGCCGCTGACTTAGACGCCCAGTTCGAGGCCGCGTGGGCGTTGACTAATATCGCCGGCGGGACCCCTGAGGAGACGCGCGCCGTGCTCGACGCGAACGCGGCGCCGCGACTGGTGCAGCTGCTGTACTCGCACTCTGCGGGCGTGCGCGAGCAGGCGGTCTGGGCGCTCGGCAACATCGCGGGCGACGGTCCGCCTGCCCGCGCGCATCTCTTGGACCGCGGCGCCCTAAAAGGAATATTGCACGTACTCGACGAACCCGCTGAACAGGCCGTCCTGAAGATCGCCGTATGGGCGATGAGCAATCTCTGCCGCCACATGAGCGGGCGACTAGACAGTGCCTCTGTATGTTATTTCTCTTTTCACTAGCGCGATACATTCATCTAAAACATGCGCAGGTCGCTCTGGCCCTTCCAGTGGTCTTACGACTACTCGACACCCGCGACGGCGAGATGCTCGTGGACGTATGCTGGGCACTAACAGACCTCTGCGAAAAGGCCCACGCGCCTCTCGCCGCCCGCGTCGGCGTCTGCGAGCCGCTCGTCACCCTTCTCGCCCATCCGTCTCCGAGCGTGATCACGCCTGCCCTCCTAGCCCTCAAGAACATCACCGCCTCTTCCGACGACGCCACCGATGCCGTCGTCGTTGCCGGCGCGCTCCCCGCGCTCGTGTCCTTGCTCACGTACCCAGGCGAGGCTGTCCGGCGCGACGCTGCCCTCGCTCTCTCAAACGTCACCGCCGGGCCGCCCGCGCAGATCCAGGCGGCCTTCAACGCGGGCGCCGTCCCGCCCCTCATACGCGCGCTCGCGCACGGGGACCCGGCGCTGCGGAAGGAGGCGTGCTGGGCGCTCGCAAATGCAGCGGCTGGGGCGCCGACGCAGGTGCGCTTTCTCGTCGCGGAGGGTTTGTTGGAGCCTCTATGCGGGATGCTTTCGATGGGCGACGCGCGCATCACGCTCGTCGTGTTGGATGCGCTGTCGAGCGTGCTGCGGGTGGGGGAGATGGACCGGGACCCGGACGATCCGTGGGCGCTGAACCAGTACGCGCTGCTGCTGGAGGAGGCGGGCGGGCTGGAGGCGGTGCATGCCCTGCTGGAGCACGATAATGTGGACGTGTTCAATTTGGCGTATCATATCATGTCTACGTACTTCTCGGAGTTGGACGATGATTTTTGATTGAGGTGCGCTATGCAAGCCACGTATGTATGTAGTATAAATCATTTGCTTTTTTTGGGAAGATAAAGCTGGGAATCATGGGTCACTGCATGCATTTAGGTAATCTTTGCGTCTGCTCGAGGTCATGTTCATAAGTATTCTCCCAAAACGTTACACTTCCTCTGATATTCTATACGAGTCGTACTGTAAACCAGTATTACCCCGCTTCGTCAATGCCTCGTCCTACGCGCCATCGATTGTAGCGTACCGCGACCGCCGACCGCAGGGCCTCCCTTCTCCTGCGACCGACCGTACGATGTCAAACTGTTCGGTGTGATTCACACTTCGACTATATCGCAGTGACGCAGCGCCTTGACCTGGAGCCCGCCGCACACCGTCGCGGTCTTTCTCGAGGCAATCAGAGCGAGCGCAACCCTCCGCGTTTCCTCGTAGACCGGGGAACGCGGGATATGCAAGACGAGCTCCTCGAGTTGCGGGAACAGCGGCGCGACGTCTGGCGTGCCAAGCATGTCGTTCAGCAGTGCGTCCTCGAGAAGTGACCCGCCCTCTCGAACCGTCAGCTTGCGGACGCCGTCTAGCAGCCGGTGGTATTCCGGTAGCATCGGGTCGTCGAACTCTGCGCCGCACGCGACATTGCTGATCTCGAGGGTGCGCAGAGGCGGAGAGGCGGCATGAAGGAATTCGACGAGGCATTGAAGTGGATATCTTCCACCCTCCGGTATGTTGCGCAACGCCACGCTTTCGACTGCTGGGGCGTTGATGTAATGAAGGATATGGTGGGCGTGAATGTTGAGGTCGACCGCGCGCAGGTTGGGCATCTGGATCCTTGGCAGATCCATCTTGATGTCTCTGAACTTGCCAGCGAAGAGGGATAAGCGCTGCAGCGGCTCAGACACCTGCTGTAGCACATTATTGAATGCCTCAGCGTACGACACTGGGCCGTCGATACGCAGGTCGGTGAGATTCGCGAGGTAGGGGATGGTTGGGAACAGCAGCGACACCCATGCCTGGATCTCGGGTAAATCGAACGTGGCCTCGAGGCATAGTGATCGCAGAGCCGGAGCGCGGTCGAGGAATAAGAGTGGGTTAGATTGTGGGTAAAGTTCGAAATCCGATCGCAGGCAAATCGTGGCGTGAGTGAGGGAGGGGAATGTAAGAGGGATCTGCGCGAAGGGCATACGCGTGCCGGCGGGGGTTATCGCTGAATATACGTCAGGGATCTGTGTGAAGGTCTTGCACGAGCCGACTAGGTAGGCCTCCTGCCACCGCGATGTGAATGGTCTGAGCCGCTCGAGGATTTTCCAGTCAATCGGGCATCGACGGACATGCACTTGGAGGGGAAGCTGTCCGGACGCTTGGATCTGAGCGTCGAGGAGCATGTCCCAGGGATGTGAGCCACGGTGAGGACTGACGTCAATGCACGTCCACAGGGCCGGGGTGCTCCACGCCACCATCCGCCATAGCGGAGACACGCTTGCGACCGTACTGATCGCCACACGCGCACGATCTTCCGGTGGCCACAGAGATACGAAGACAACAAAGATTTCTGAGAGGAGTTCCTCGGGGAGCTCGTGAATGAGAGAGATAGAAGGGGAGGCGTAATCTTCCTGCGTGATGGGCCCTTTGAGCAGCGCTGGAAGTCGAGACGCCGCCGGCGGAGCGCAGTCTTGCATCTGGGATCTTCGATATGTGCGCTATGAGTTCGATGGCTGAGCTATGAGCGTGAGCCACTTGTCGTGGCACGACGCACCTTTCTACTGTCCTAAGGTCAAGGTATTAGGATTCGCGGACGATGAGGATGGACGCAGGAGGAAAGACGCAACAAAGGCGCGACGCGCGGCGCGGCAACGCCACCTCGGCCTGCGGCACGTGCCCCATCGCCGAAATGCCGTCTCTTTCGACACTTTGTCTCGCGAGCTCGTCCGCGATTTGCTATATCCGTATCTAGGGCCTCTTCTGAAATCGTGGGCCTTCACTGCGATCGAAGCGCTCGATGCAGACGAGATGTCTGAAGACGACTCATCGGTTCGCCCGCCTACTACAGTGACTGACGACGAAGGAGATAACATTCAAAAGCACAAAGGCGGTGATGGAGGCCTGCTTGGAGCTCTAGAACTGTCTACACGACAGCCGCGCCCCCGCGCAGGGCCATAACAAAGCAAGATCCGCGACGTCGTCTGTAGGGTTCTGCAGGACGCTGTCGAAATGCGCTTCCGAAGATATCTCCAAGCCAGCCAAGGATCGACGTAATCCATCTGCGTTTCGCCTCGACCTTGGCAAGGTCGTCGCCGAAGTACTGCCCGAGGAGATGCCAGCGTAGAAGACGAGTCGATGACCACGGCATGATACCTCCCGCGCGCATTCAGCTCGTACATGTCACTGCCGTCGAACATTTGCGGGTCGCTGGGGTCGAGCATATGAGGAGCGTTGCAATCAAGCGATTTCGAGTGGTCGTCCGTAGCCCTCTTTCCCGCGACGTATCGTACTCGCTCGCGATACCCTCGAAGCTATTGGACTCGCGTCAGAAATGGAAACAATGGTACATTGAAAGGCAATACGCACACATGAGACGTGGGCTGCGGAACCTGGAAGTTGCAGGCGAGATAGTCAGAGGAGGCGAAAGTCGGTGTTCAACTGCTGCAGGCAAACGCTCGAGACGGCGACGAAGCCATACTGACAGCTTTGGAGCTGAACTGTAGCGCGGCCTCGAGACAGTTGTGCAAATGGATTTGACGCGATGCCGGCCGAGAGACCTGCGAGCTCCACATCGAAATCACCCGTCGACATCGACTTCATCTGCACTGACTTCGAAATCACCCGTCGACATCGACTTCCTCTGCACTGACGTCGGAGCCACCCGCGCCGTAGGAGCTACCCGGCGTCGTAGAATCCAGGGATAGTGGACACTGGGGATGAAGCCTGCTCAGCCACAACAACGGCGGAGAAAGAAGGCGAAGAACTTACAAGTCCGGGCTGTGGATTGATGCAGATGCTCAGCTCGGGCCGGATCGTAGCCTAGATATTCTCCGTGACCTTGTCCCTCGCGAACGAGATGTCCAACGTGAGAAGAGAGCTGCACGGGGGTTCGCTCTTTGGCATTCAGCTCAAGTCGCGCGTCGAGTTGCCGTTGGACTCACGCTTCAAGTCCCCGTCTTAGTCGCAGTTCGCTTCAATGCCGCTGAAGTCGCGCGTCAAGCCGCCGTGGAGGTCGGCACTCTGAATCCGGCTCACCGTTGATTTACCCCTGCCCATACATTGTCGACGAAGATATGGCGCATCTCGAGTGACTGGGTGGAGTCGAAACTGGTGCCCGTGACGACGGCCTCGTATACAGACGTGAGACGTGCGGTCACCATCGAGCGCAGTTGTATCGACGGAATAACCAGCACATGCACCCACAACTCCCTTTATCCTCGTTCGGCCGCTTCAAGAAAGACGCTGGAGATGACGTCGACCCGCTTGTTCTGCGCAGTGTGCGTGCGCTGCAGCTCCGCCGACGTGCCGCACGTCATGAGGATAAGCTCCCCAGTTGGCCCACATCTCGCAGGCATGTCAAGGGTCTCCCATACCGACAGAAGAAGCGTCTGCTTTTGCATTGTCGAAGACGTCGTGTCTGACATCGCAGTCTGTCGCCTAGTATCCGGAAGAGGCGAGGAGAAATGCGCAGACTGGCGCATAACCGAGGAGAGCGACTAAGGCAAAGAGGATGGGCGAGGCAGAATTTAGGAGGAGGGCAAGCGGTGAAGGCGGAGGAGGCGGTCTAGCGAGAGCTGATACTACCGAAGAGCGGAGAGCCTATAGTTCAGCGAGAGCGGAGAGAGCTGGGTGGGCTCTACCACAAGGCGCGCGGCCGGTGGGTGGTCAATTGCAGCTTGCCGAACATCTCGCTGAATATGACGCACGTCAGTTTCATATGCAGCAGCGCCTACCGCGAGCCCGCGTACCTCTCACCGGAGCGCGCAAGACGGTCTCTCTGAGCCTCGAATTCGACGCGTGATCTCCAGTGGTCGGTCATAATCTCTCTTTCGATCCGTGTCACGATTCTCGCGCACCACATTTACTGACGCTGGCAATCAGGTAAGCAGACATATGAGAGCACGTAGACAGATAACCGGAACAACGAGCACGATATGCGCATCCCGATCGAGGGCGCGCGCACAAAACAGGGTACTCGGCGAAGTTCGGATGGTCACCTGAGGATGAGAGCGTGTTCGGTTTGATAGTCATAGTGGAGACCAAGACATGGAGTCATGAGTACGCCTTTTGACGGCGAGACGTAGTAGCAAGCTTCGGCGCAAGTGGCCGTGAAGACAGGCGAAGGCGTCGGTCCTCGACATCGTCGCTGGCCGCCGCCATCCGCTACCCTCATGTGAATTCGCGAGTCCGCCCGTGTCGAGCTTTCAGAATATTTAACTTCAAGCGACTGAGACATGAATCAATCCTAGGGCGAGGAGAGCGACGTCGGACGAGCAATGTGCAGAAACTGCTTGACGTGCGCCTGGTCATCCGACTCGATGATCATATGATATACCTGCACGATGCCATCCACTTGAAAAAATCTGGCGTGTCCAAGACCGTCGACATCTATGATATGGTCTTGTGAGGGATGGAAGAACACAGACCAGCCGATGATATGCGACCATAGTGTACGCATCATGGGCGCAAGAGTTCCGTTGCCTGCAGCCTTAGAGGCATTCCAGATGATGTAGCACGTTTTGAACGACGCGAGGACGACAGCGAGGAGATCTTCGTCGTATACGATCGCGCTAGATGGAGGTTCTGAGGCGAGCGTGGTGAATGTAGGACCGATACGAGTTTTGACCATTGCGAGCGTGGTCTTTTGGGTTGTTCCCGAGGAGAACGGTCGCCGGCCTACGAGCTGAAGAGCAAGCTCGCGCAGCACTTCTATCCTTTTGTATTCTTCGTGTAGATGGTGATTGTCGCATGGGTGGGGGTGATAACATGACACAGAGAGCATAGTTGCGCGTCAAAAATCAGGAAGCAGACCGAAGTGGACAGCGACTGGACAGTAATTTGCGCGAAGCGATGATGGTTCGAAGGAAAATCGGATCGTGAGAAATTGAGCAAGCAGGAACAAATATTACATCCATTGTTCTTTTATTGCTCCGCGCCCATTCATTGTTCAGCCCGCGACGATACTCCGTACCTCAGTTTTATTTTAGCAGACAATGCCGCAACAGGGTGGTAGTGAACGCGATATAACCACACCGGGTGACGGGGGCTGTCCGCCGTCCGACGCGTCAGGTGATGGTGACTCGTGAGGAAATGTATTGAAAACATTGAGCGAGTGGCGGGGGAAGCGAAGAAGGAGGGGTTTCCGAAGGCGAGGGATCATTAGCGATAGCTAGCTACGTAGGTATACGATGAGTAGGAACGACGAGCTTTCCTAGACACAACGATTCACGAATGAGGTGGAAACGGGAGGCCGTGAATAGTCAACGGTCGCGAATAGCCAACGCGGTCGAGGGGGGCCACTGGTAGCAGTGCTCACCTGCCTGCGCGATCGTATCACCAACAACTTGCTCGACCGGGTGGCGGTGTGGCGAGTTGAAGTCAACTAACAGATCGAACAGCATGTACACGCGTCAGCGTGATCTGGCGAAGGTACGTCAGATTGATCTAGTGAAGGCACGTCAGTTGAATCTGGCGAAGGCACGTTAGTTGAATCTGGTGAAGGCGCATCATATCGACCTGAAGGTGCGTTGTATTGACCCGAAGGTGCATCGTATCGACCCGAAGGCGCGCCGTATCGACCCGAAGGCGAGTCGTATCGAGCCGGAGGCACGCCGTATCGACCAGAAAACGCGTCGTATCGACCAGAAGGAGCGTCGTGTGGAGCCGAAGGCGCGCCGTATCGACCGAAAGGCGCATCATATCGACCAGGAGGCATGCCGTGTCGACCTGATGGCGTGTTGTATCGACCAGAAGGCTCGTTTTCCCGACCTGAAGGCGCGTCGTGTCGACCCGAAGGTGCGTCGTATCGAGCTGAAGGCGCGCTGTATTGACCTAGATGATTCGTCGGCGGAGCTGGGCGAGCCGTCGGCGGGGCAGACCAGTGAGGCAGCGGTGGACCATACTGCCAGGGCATCGGTGGATCAGAGCGTGGCGTCCTGGAGGCAAAAGCAGCTTCCCTCTCGCGCTCGGCATAGGCTCGCTGAGGAAAGGCTGGCATCTCGCGGCGCTGAGTAAAGGCTGGCGTGTCGCGCTGATCAACATCTGGCATCTCGCGCTGAGTAGCGGCTGGCATCCCGCGGTGAGTAGCGGCTGGCATGTCGCGCTGAGCGACGTCTGGCGTCTCGCGCTGAGCGACGTCTGGCACCTCGCGCTGAGCGACGGCTACCGTCTCAGTGATCACCGTCTCGCCTTGAGCTGTAGTCATAGTCTCTCGCTGAACAACGGCTCGCGTCTCGCGCCGCAGGCCAGGTCTCGTCTCCAGATGAAATGTGTCTCGCGTCTCGCGCTGGGGCTGAGTAGCCGCTCGCGGATGGACATTTGGTGGCGACGACGTCGCAGGCTGAGAACGTTGAGACGACGCCGCAGGCGGAGGACGTTGAGGCAACGATTGTGGCAATGGACGTTGAGACGACGATACTGGCTGTCGAGGCCACGCCGCAGGCGGTGGACGTAGAGGCGACGGTGCTGATGGAGGATATTGACTCGGCGCTGATGGAGGATATTGTCTCGGTGCTGATGTAGGATATCGTCTCGGTGCTGATGGAGGATACCGACTCGGTGCGGTAGTGGGTTGAGGATGTGCCGCCGTGCGCGATGAGGAACGTGGGGCTTCCTGCCATGCAGAACGTCGACTCTCTTGTTGCGCAGAACGTCGGCTCTCTTGTCGCGCAGAACGTGGGGTTTCTTGCTGTATAAAGCGCGGTCCCTCAGAACGCGGTCCCTCCTGCCGTGCAGAGCGCAGCGTCTCCTCCGGCCGCGCCGCATATCCAGATGTCGAAGAAGAACGCCCGCGAGATATTTGTGGCGGGGCGGAGCGACCAGAAAAACCTTCACTGTTGCGATTTGCGCCGTCGCCCGCATTGTGATTTGCGCCGTCGCCCGCATTGTGATTTGAGGCGTCGCCCCATGGCGAGGCAACGTTCAATCCGAGTGAGGCGTGGTCCCGTTGTGGGGCGTGGTCCCGTCGTGGGGTTCGGTCCCATTGTGAGGCGTGGTCGTCTGGTGAGGCGTGGTCGTCTGGTGAAGCGACATCGTCTGATGAAGCGTAGTCGCGGTAGACGGGTGAAGCGTAGTCTCGGTAGTCTTGTGATGCGCGGTCGCGGTAGTCCCGTAAAACGTGATCGGGCAAAAGAACGCGCCTTCCTTGCGGTGACTGCAGGATGGGGTACTCCGATGTGTTGACGACCGGGGACGCCGAGGACGTGTGTCGGTTGAACATCTCGCGCCAGACGCCGTCTCTCCGATCTACTGGACGCGTCTCTCCGATCAAGATTTGCGTCCTGCACCAGCTATCTTCGACAGCCCAGTGGTTCTCGACAGCCCAGTGGTTCTCGATAGGAGTAGCTGGGCAAGGAAAGCGGTGGACCACGCTCGTTGTGATGACCACGCTCCCCTCGCTCCCTAAAAAGGCGTGTCCCAAGACCAGGCCACCGCCATAAATGAATGCCATCAGAGGCTATAAAACACAATAAAAACGCGCAAGCCACCACCTGCCGTTACAATAGTGCTGTGCACTCACATTAGAATTAGGTGACCCGCGCTAGAAATAGACGACCCGCGCTAGAAATAGGCGACCCATGATAGAAATAGGTGTCATAACCGTAAAAAGTAGGCATCACCAAATCATGCTCGTGGCGCTCCGCCGTTTCCTGTTGGTGTTTGTTGTGGGCGTGCGTCATCAAGTCACGTGATACAACGTTCGATTTCGGATTTCCTGCTCGCAGGGCTCGGGTCCGCGTGCAGTAACGGCGAGCGCGAGCCTGGTGAGAGACGGCGAGCGCGAGTTTGGTGAGAGACGGCTGTCCCATACCTGTGTAGCAGTATATTCAACCAAACAGTGACACGAGAGAGAGGAAGACGGGTTCGCACTCACCTGCAGGCTCGAGTCCAGTCAACTCTTTCAAGTCCAGTCCCCTCCTTCGACGTCGACAGGACAGGATATCGCACCGCAGCTTAGCGGGAGATCTAGCCTTCTGAGAGCTCCGACGGGCGGTTGGCCTGGCTTCGCTCTCGAGCGCTGAATCCTGAATACTGATACGTATCACCTGTGTTCCCTCGAACGCGACGCACATGTCATCGGGCTCAACAGACCCCGCAGGTTCTGCAGGTGCAGGTGCCTGCTTTCGGAGGTTCGCCTCAGCAGACATCGAGATGGCCTCAAGGGATTTTTTCATCGACACACACAAATTGGCGACACACACGAATTGGCGACACAGACATTCGAGTTTGAATATTGAATAGAGTAAGGACATGATGGTAGTACAGAATACCGCGTCAGTCATCCTGGTGAAAGCGAGGTCAGCGTCGTGCAGGGAGCAAGAGATATGACTCCACAACACGATGTGGCATTGTGCAGAGGAAGGGCAGAAAGACGCGGATATATTACAGACAGACGCTGCGTCGAACGGGCATGCATACGGCGAGGATGCATGGGGGGAGGACGCCCGAGGCGAGGATGCATGAGGTGAGGACTGATGAGCGAGGGGAAAAGCCGAATCCGCGACGGGCAAAACAGACGAGTTCATGACCCACAAACCGAAAGGTCAAAGGCACGCACCGAGGTCAAATCAATCGTCCCGTCGGCGGCACAACGTATGGGTATACGCTCCTCTTGCTTGATCTGATGCGACTTATTCGTCAGTAAGAGACATAACGAAGACCGAAATACAAGACATGAGGGTTCCGAACGAGCGCACCAGAAGGTGGGGGTAAACGAATGCGATGAGGCGGGAGAGGGAACGAATGCAACGAGGCGGGAGAGGGAACGAATGCGACGAGCCATTAGAGGAAACGAATAGAGGAAACGACTGCGACGAGACATGAGAGGAAACAAATGCGAAAAGACATGAGGGGAAGCGGACGGCGCGACGTGAGGGCCCCGGACGAGTGCGTCAAGGCTCGAGGGTCAAAGGGCGATGACAACAAAGCGAACAAAAGGACGTGAGCGCCGTGAACGAACACGATGGGAGCTGAGGTACGCAACGAGACGTGAGGGACGCAATGAGACATGAGCGTGGACGAACGCGACGCAACGTGAAAGGAAACCGAGAGGCGACGTGACGTGAGGGTTAAGGAATGCCACGAGATGTGAGGGAGAACACACACGACGAGAACCGACGGTCAATCCGGGATGCTGGTCTCCACCACCACCAAGAACCTCCGGCATGGCCAGATAAACCTCCACAGCACCCCGGACCAAGGAGAACTTCACGACGAACAGAATGAAGGTAACACGCACCTCCGTCATATCAATCACCTCACCCATGCTCGTATCCGCCTCCTGCTTCACCTCGGACTTGTCGCCTCCTCCTCGCCCTTCCCGCTTGACGCCTCCTCCTCGCGCTTCACGCTTGACGCCTCCTCCTCGCGCTTCACGCTTTACGCCTCCTCCTCGCCCTTCGTGTTTGACGCATCTCCCCTCGCGGCGGCGCCCCCGTAGCTCAGCGAGCTCAGCCTGTTGGCCAGGTCAGAGTTCAGTCGGCGAGGTCAGAGTTCAGTCGATGTGGAATGCGAGATAAGTAGTCGACGGGGGACGCAAGATTGGTAGGCATGAAAGTGCGGGATGAGTTCGACGTGAGGTGCAAGATCGGCCGACGGAAAGCGCACAAAGTGTGGCACGGGGAACGACACCCGCAGAAACGGAACAATAGACGACGCGTAGGACATAGTCAACAAGCGGAAAGCACCTCTAGCTGCCGTATCCGTGCCGCATCTCCAGACTCGTTGACCGCGTCTCCTGACTCGTTGACCGCGTCTCCAGACTCGTTGACCGCGTCTCCAGACTCGTCGACCGCGTCTCCAGACTCTTCGACGAACGCATCATCGTTCGACTGTGCAGCGCCCTCGGCTAGTGGTGCGATACCGTCGGCCTGCAGTCGTGCTGGGCAAACGTCAGTCAAGCGTTATCAAGGAAGCGACAGTCAAGCTTTGTCAGGAAAGGGACATGTCATGCAATGTCAGGAAAGCGACATGTCATGCGATAACTCGGCGAAAACTGGACGCCTTCGACTACGCATGCGCTCAACTCACCCAACGGCCGATAACGGAACACGAAATCGGCAACCTTGGCGACGTGCTTGGATTGGGTTCGTTGTTGTGTGTGAGCGCGGATCAGGGTGCCGAGTCTATGGAATGATGAGGATCATCAAGACGATACAGGAGGTTGACGTTGCAGGAGGGGGCGCGGTGCGTAATTGTCTAGATTTCTGATTGACGCACTGGACGTGATGGCCTGCCGCTTTTTTCGCGCGCTCGTGGACTTTGGGAGCATCCATGGCTCGCCCAGGTTTGAATGGGGCCCTGACAATGTTATCCACGTGGTATATCTTCAGACAAACGTCGCCAAGGCCGTTGAGGGACGCGTCGAGGTACCGATCGTCGTCTGGCAGAGTTGGAGTTGAGGTGGGCAGAGTTGAAGTGAGCAGAGCTCCATGACAGCGCAAGGGGGGCGCACCGGTGGTTGTCAAGGGCGCGAACACGAACGGGCGCCTGGAGGTCTTGGACACACGCAAGCCCCCGCGATGAACGGTGCGTTGGCCGGCGGACGCCCTGTGGAGCGTCGCCCCGCATTTATGGCCGTCAACGGTGACCTTGCCGGACGTGTCAAATGCGCACGAGATGTCTCTCCAGCACACGGTAAAGGACTGCATAGTGCGTGAGCCGACTAGGAAGATACTGGCGAGAACATCCACGCCCCTTTCCTGCTTCGGACGCGATCCATCCTGTCGCTGACTTCCCTGCCGCGTCCGTTGCTGCATCGTATACAGGGGCCGGAACGCCGTCTATCTCGATCCAAGCGGTGAACTGGTCGACAGCCAAGGAGTTCATAACGAAAGGAGGAGGCGCGTCTGCGTTCGAGTCACAGTTGTGGACGTCAGGAGCAAGCCGCACGAGTCACGGGCACATGACGACACGCGAATTGCGGTTCCGAATCACGGACCGGCCTGGACCGGCGGCACTGTGGACCCGAAGCCGGGTTACACTCACCCAAAAAACCACCCGAATACTCAGTCACAATCACTTGAAAATTCAGTTCGGATAACCCGTCCCACCGGGCATCCACCAAATTATTGGGTGAATGCCACTGAATACGTAGCGGGTGAAAGACGGGTGAATGGCATGGTGAGAACAGGGTAGTTCAAACCAGGCATTTGTCCGTTTTCACCCAACGTCGTCGCCGTGTGTTTTCACTGAATGACTTGGTTAACGGCAATTGTCACCCATATACACGGTGATTACAGGCAGCACATGAAAGGTTATTTTAGAATCAACCGCCTTGCTTCTAGCACTCCTTGCAGGCCTAAGATGTACAGACAACCTCAGCGGCGGCCTGCACCAGAGCGGGGGCTGGCCTGGCCGAGTTCGTCGCGGTCACCGTCGACGCTGCGTCCGCCGCTAGCAACGTGATCGTTGGGCATCGGTGGATGTCGTGCATGACGTCGAGCAACATCGTCAGAGGACAGAGCCGTAGCCTGAATGGGGGGTACAGCTAAGGGTTCGACGGGGAGAAGAGCCGGTAGATCGGGTGGCCGAGCGGGAGGTTTGGCGGTGGGGCTGAACGGGTACCTGAGTGCGCTATACGGTCGCTGAAAGCAACAAGTGAGTGAATATACATTATCTTTTGACGACGACGTACCTCGAGAACTCGAGACAGCCGACCCAACGCGGGGCTGCGGCAGTGAGAGCTGGCACGGCGATGACAGCTGACGCGTTCAGCAGCGCCGTAGAAACCAACATCGGGAACCCTTCAAGATCAAGCTGGTATGGCCGAGTGGTCAGCTGTCGACACCGACGCTAATAAGCCGCTGCCTGACGTCGACGCGGCATACACTCGCCCGCAGCGACGACCTTCTTGACGATCTCCTCGCTGGTACGTGTCGACCTGCTTGATGAGCTCCGGCAACGGGCTGCCCGCGGGCTGAGTAGTCCGTGGTCTTGGGCTGGCGAGGCAAAGTGTCGATACGGCGTACGCGCCAATCTGGAACGAGGAGGGTTGGTGCTGGACAAAGCTGTGAGACCATAGACAGAGGAGAGTTCAGTAAGCGAGGTCGAAGCGGTCACATCTTCCTACGTCCAGCCTGGCGGAGACTCAGAGCCGTTGACGTTGAGCGATGGTGGACAGCAGCAAGACGGACTTAGAGTTTTCGGAACTACAGATGGCGCCACGTCAGCTCACGTGATCTATCACGTCCTGTGACAGGACGCGGTTCAGTTCCCGTTCGTTCTTTGTTGTTGACTTCAATCGTGTGCATCTCGACGTCAGTGCGACATAAGTATCTGAGTCGCGGCCGAGCACGATTTTTTTGTTATTCTTTGTTGTGCAGTCCATTGCACGTGGCCGAAGATGAACATAGACGCAGTGCCGGCAAGATAAATCAAGCCCATACTATGTGACAAAGAGGGATAGAACGTGATGTATATACTTGTAGATGTGGTCTACGTGACCGTCAAAGCGACCTGTAGAAGGTGTCAACAGTCACCCACCGGTCGGACCCGCTGAAGTCATGCAGTGACAATAACCTCCGCGGCGAGTGAATGCCCGAACTCAGGTGAAATTCACCCAGTGCAAAAGTCACCCTCCCTTCACCCTCCCCTCACCCGATAGCTGGGTGAATAGTGTCAATTACCCAATTATAGGGTAGTGGCACGGTGACTGCATGGTGACCGTAACCCGACGCTGGGTCCACAGTGCGGCGCGCGCTTCTGTCTTCTGGTCAACTTCTGGTGCTGACTTTATCGTATCATTGCGGCTTGCTCTTGTTCACCACCTTGCTCCTGTCCACCACCTCCGAGTCGATTCGAACAGACGCGCATCCTTGTTCATTCGAACGGTTCACCACACGAGTTGAGACAGATGGTGTACGACACAGAGTCCACGGACGTGGCACGGAAGTCGTCGATGGGATGGATCGCGTCCGAGGCCGGCGATGTGCGCGGTTCGTCACCCCCCTCCCTCTGCGCGTCGGGGACTTTTCTGAAGTCGGAGTGCGTTTCCGGGGCGCTGTGGAGGTTTATCTGGCGTAGCATCCCAGATTTACCGTCGTGCCTCGTCGTGCTTGTTCTCCCTTGCGTCTCGTGGTATTCCTTCACCCTCATGTCACAATTTCCTCTCACATCTCATCTCGTCCCTCACGTCTTACATCTTGTTGCGTTCATTCCCTCGCGTCTCGTTGTGTCCCGGCATTCGTCCGGGCCCTCACCTCCCATCGTGGCCCTCACTTCCTGTCGATTGCTTTACCCTCACGTCTCCTCGCGTCCCTCACGTCTCCTCGCGTCCCTCACGTCTCCTCGCGTCCCTCACGTCTCGTTGCGTACCTCAGCTCCCATCGTGTTCGTTCAAGGCGCTTGCGTCCTGTTGTTCGCTTTGTTGTCATCGCCCTTTGACCCTCGTGCCTTGACGCATTCGTCCGGGGCCCTCACGTCGCGCCATCCGCTTCCCCTCATGTCTTTTCGCATTTGTTTTCCCTCATGTCTCGTCGCATTTGTTTCCTCTCATGTCTTTTCGCAGTCGTTTCCTCTATTCGTTTCCTCTCCCGCCTCATCGCACTCGTTCCCTCTCCCGCCTCGTCGCACTCGTTTCCTCTCCCGCGTCCTTACATTCGTTCCCTCTCCCGCCTCATCGCATTCGTTTACCCCCACCTTCTGTCGCGCTCGTCCGAAACTCTTGCGTCTTGTAGTTCGGTCTTGCGTCCACTGGTCCGAAACCCTCACGTCTTGTAGTTCAGTCTTCGCTATGTCTCGTACTCGGTCTTCGTTATGTCTCTTACTGACGGATGCTCCATCAGGTCAAGCAAGGGGAGCGTATACCCATACATTACGACGTATACCCATACATTATGGCGTATACCCATACATTACGGCGTATACCCATACGTTACGCCGCCGACGGGACGATTGATTTGACTGTGGTGCGTGCGTTTGACCTTTCGGCTTGTGCGTCATGAACTCGTCTGTTTCGCCCGTCGGGGGATCCGGCTGTTCACCTCGCTCGTCGTGGATTCGGCTGTTCACCTCGCTCGTCGTGGATTCGGCTGTTCGCCTCGCTCGTCGTTCCTCGCCCCATGCATCCTCGTCTCGTGCATCCTTGCCTCATGTACTTATCCTCGCCTCATACATCCTCGTCTCATTCATCCTCGCCTCATGCATCCTCGCCTCGTGCATCCTCGTCTCATGCATCCTCGTCTCATGCATCCTCGTCTCATGCATCCTTGCCTCGTGCATCCTCACCTCATACATCCTCGCCGTATGCATCCTCGCCTCATACATCCTCGCCGTATGCATATCCGTTCGACACAGCGTCTGTCTTTAGTATATCCGCGTCTGGTTGTAAGATATCCACGTCTTCCTGCCCTCCCTTCGCACGATGCCCTTCCTTCGCACGACTCTACCCTTCCTTCGCACGATGCCCTCCCTTCGCACGACTCTGCCCTTCCTTCGCACGATGCCACATCGCGTTGTGGACTCATCTCTCGCTCCCTGCACGACGGCCGGTGACCTCGCTCCCTGCACGACGGACGGTGACCTCGCTTTTACCAGGATGATTGACGTACACGACATGTGATCACTGTGTCTTCACTCTATTCTACCATCATGTCTTCACCCTATCCGATATTCAAACTCATATGTCTGCGTGGCAAATTCGTGCACGTCGATGAAAATCTCTTGAGGCCATCTCGACGTCTGCTGAGGCAAACCTCCGAAAGCGAGCACCGGCAGACCTGCGGGATCTGTTGAGCCCGATGACACGTGCGTTGAGCTCGAGGAAATGCGTCGAGCTCGAGAGAACGCGGCTGCTGCGTATCAGTAATTCAGCGCTCGAGAGCGAGCCAGGCCAACCGCCCGTCGGAGTTCTCTGCCGCCCATCGGACCTCCCAGAACGCTCAATTTCCCGCTATGTAAGCTGCGGTCCGATATATCCTGTCCCATCGACGTTGAAGGAGCCGACTGGATGGCCCGCAGGTGAGAAGGAGCCGACTGGATGGCCCGCAGGTGAGCGTGAGCTCCTCTCTCTCTCTCACGGTTTGGTCAACTATCGTGCCATGCAGGTACGCGACATGCCACAGTGCAGGTACTTACGCGACATGCAATGCAGGTGTGCGACATGCCATACAGGTACGCGACATGCCATGTAGGTACGCGACATGCCATACAGGTGTGCGACATGCCATGCAGGTACGCGACAGCCGTCCCTCCCCTCCCCGGGCGCGCCGCGCCGCTACTGCTTGCGAACCCGAGCTTCTACTGTGTGCGAACCCGAACTTGAAGGAAATCGAACCCGAGCTTGAAGTTCATTAATTGTGAACTTCAACTTGAAAGGAAATCGAACATGATATCACGTGACTTGATGACGCACTCTGCAATGCTCTCCCCCTTTGGCCATGTCATTGACAGTAGGCTTTGGCCATGTCATTGTCCTTCCGGTTTGCCATTATCATCGACGCTCATGACTCTCAGCTTCTTCTTGACTCTCAGCTTCTTCTTGACTCTCAGCTTCTTCTTGACTCTCAGCTTCTTCTTGCTCTGGACAAACTCTCAGACGCGACGGGAGCTCGATACTCAACACTTTGGCGCGAGACCGTAAAACGAGCGGATGAAGACGGCGCGGCGGGCTGACTGGAGTGCGTGCTGGGGTTTCGGGGAGAGATCTAGAGTAGGGGAGCGGGCTTGGTGCGTCATACTGCTCTTATCCTCATGATCACCCGTTGACCCTTGCGATAGCCCGCGAAGACCTCGGGATAGCCCGCGAAGACCTCGGGATAGCCCGCGAAGACCTCGGTCAGAGCTCAACATCACCGGCCCACAAGCACGGATCCCGGCCTTGCGTCCGACGCGCCATAACCCAACATCGACATCGTCAGACGCGCCATACCACTTGTCGTCCAACCCACCGTCGTCCGATGCGACATAGTCTCGGATTCGACGCGGGCAGTACGCAGATTCGATGCGGGGAGTGGTCCTGGGATATTACAACGGCGAAGTGACCCATCTCGTCGAACACGAAGCTTCGACCCGTCTCACACGAAGCTTCGATCCGTCTCGTCGAACGCAAAGCTTCGAGGCGCCCCACAACTCACAGACGCCGCCCCCGACCCCCCGCACACCGCCCCCGGACCACCGAAGAAGACGCCCCCTTCGACTCACAGACGCCCCCCTAGACGCCACCTTCGAATCACTTCGGACGCCATCTTCGAATCACTTCGGACGCCATCTTCGAATCACGTTGGACGCCCCCTACAATATTGCGGTCCCCTCGCCCTTCAAGACCGGCGCCCTTCACCCCCTCAAGACCATTCTCGCCCTTCGCCCTTCAAGACCGCCGTCTTCGCCTCTCAGCGCCGCCGTCGGCTTCGCCCCTTCAAGATCGGCGCCCTTCGCCTCTTCAAGATCGCTGTCGGCTTCGCCCCTTCGACGACGTCGTCGGCCTCGCCTGCCTTCAAGGCCGTCTTCGCCCCTTCGACAACGCTGTCCCCTCTCGCCCGATGACGCGGTCGGCTTCGCCTGCCTTCAAGACAGCAGTCGGCTTCGCTTATCAAGACCGCCGCCCATCGCCTTCCAACTCGCCGGCTTTGCCTCCTCAAGACAGCCGTCCTGCGCCTCTTCGACCTCGCGGTCCCTTCTCGCCCCTTCGACGACGCCGTCCCCTCTCGCCCTTCGATGACGCAGTCGGCTTCCGCCCGACGACGCAGTCGACTTCGTCCTCAACTTCGCTGCCGTCCTGCGCCCCTTCAGGACAGCCGTCCTGCGCCTCTTGAAGACCGCCGTCGGCTTAGTCCTTCAAGACAGCCGTCTTCTTCAACTTCGCTGCCGTCTTCGTCCTACAAAGCCGCAGTCGGCTTCGCCCCTTCAACATCGCTGTCCTTCGCCCTTCAAGACCGTTGGCTTCGCCCTTCGACGACCGTTGGCTTCGCCTCTTCAACACCGCCGTCCTCGCCTCTTCAAGACCGTCCTGCGCCCCTTCAACACCGCAGTTGGCTTCGCCCCCCGACGACCGTTGGCTTCGCCCTTCAAGATCGCAGTCGGCTTCGCCTCTTCGACACCGCCGTCTTCTTCAACTTCGCTGCTGTCGGCTTCGCCCTTCGACGTCGCTGTCGGCTTCGTCCCTTCAACACCGCCGTCGGCTTCGCCCTTCGACAACGCGGTCGGCTTCGCCCCTTCGACGCAGTCGGCTTCGCCCTTCGACGTCGCTGTCGGCTTCGCCTCAACGACGCAGTCGGCCTCGCCCCTTCAAGACCGCGGTCGGCTTCGTCCTTCGACAACGCTGTCGGCTTAGCCCCTTCAAGACCGCAGTCGGCTTCGCCCCTTCGACAGCGCAGTCGGCTTCGCCTGCCTTCAAGACCGGCGCCCTCGTCCCTTCACCGTCGCCGTCCCCTCTCGCCCCTCGACACCGCCGTCGTCTTCGCCCGACAACGCAGGCGGCTTCGCCCCTTCGATGACGCAGTCGGCTTCGCCCTTCAGGACCGTTGGCTTCGCCCTTCGACACTGTCCCCTCTTCGCCCCTTCAAGACAGCCCTCGGCTTCGCCTCTTCAAGACAGCCGTCCTCGCCTCAACGACGCAGTCGGCTTCGCCCCTTCGATGACGTGGTCGGCTTCGCCCTTCAAGATTGCCGTCGACTTCGCCTCTTCAAGCGTCGCCGTCCCCTCTCGCCCCGATGACGCAGTCAGCTTCGCCTCTTCACCGTCACTGTCCCCTCTTCGCCCCTTCAAGACCGTTGGCTTCGCCCTTCAAGACCGCCGTTGGCTTCGCCCCGATGACGCCGTTGGCTTCGCCCCTTCGACGACGTAGTCGGCTTCGCCCCTCAACGACCGTCGGCTTCGCCCTTTCAACGACGCAGTCGACTTCGCCACTTCAAGACCGCCGTCTTTGCCCTACGCGTCGCAGTCGGCTTCGCCTCTTCAAGCGTCGCCGTCCCCTCTCGCCCCGATGACGCAGTCAGCTTCGCCTCTTCGACGCAGGCGGCTTCGCCTCTTCGACACCGCCGTCTTCGCCCTTCGACAGCGCAGTCGGCTTCGTCCTCAACGACGCAGTCGGCTTCGCCTCTTCGACGACGCCGTCGACTTCGCCCCCCGATGACGCAGTCGGCTTCGCCCGATGACGCAGTCGGCTTCGCCCTTCGACGACCGCCGTCTTCGCCCCTTCGACGACGCCGTCGGCTTCGCCCCCCGACGACCGTCGGCTTCGCCCTACGCGTCGCCGTCGGCTTCGCCTCGACGTCGCAGTCGGCTTCGCCTCGACGACGCAGTCGGCTTCGCCTCAACGACGCAGTCGGCTTCGTCCTTCAAGACAGCCGTCGGCTTCGCCCTCAAGACCGCCGTCAGGTTCGCCCCCCGACGACGCAGTCGACTTCGCCCGACGGACGCAGTCGGCTTCGCCTCTTCAACATCGCAGTCGGCTTCGCCTCGACGACACAGTTGGCTTCGCCCTTCGACGACGCAGTCCCCTCTCGCCCGATGACGCAGTCGGCTTCGCCCTACGCGTCGCTACCGTCCTCGCCCCTTCGACGACGCAGTCGGGTTCGCCCCTTCAAGATCGCTGTCCTTCGTCCCTTCAACATCGCAGTCGGCTTCGCCTCTTCGACGCAGTCGACTTCGCCCCTTCGACGACGCAGTCGCCATCTTCGCCCTTCAAGACAGCCGTCCTGCGCCCCTTCGACGACGCAGGCGGCTTCGCCCTTTGACGACGCAGTCGGCTTCGCCCCTCGACGACACAGTCGCCCTTCGACGACGCAGTCGGCTTCGCCCCCCCGACGACGCAGTCGACTTCGCCCCTTCGACGACGCAGTCGACTTCGCCTCGACGACGCAGGCGGCTTCGCCCCGATGACGCAGTCGGCTTCGCCCTTCACCGTCACTGTCCCCTCTTCGCCTCTTCAAGCGTCGCCGTCCCCTCTCGCCCGACAGCGCAGTCGGCTTCGCCTCTTCAGGGACGCAGTCGGCTTCGCCTCTTCAAGACAGCCGTCGGCTTCGCCTCCAAGACCGCCGTTCTCGCCCGACGACGCAGTCGGCTTCGCCCCCCGACGACCGTTGGCTTCGCCCCTCCAGCGTCGTCGGCTTCGCCCCTTCAAGACCGTTGGCTTCGCCCCTTCAAGATCGGTGTCTTCGTCCTTCGACAACAAAGTCGGCTTCGCCTCGACGACGCAGTCGCCGTCTTCGCCCCTTCGACGACCGTTGGCTTCGCCTCAACGACGCAGTCGGCTTCGCCCCTTCAACATCGCAGTCGGCTTCGCCCCTTCGATGACGCAGTCGGCTTCGCCCCTCGACGACGCAGGACGACGCAGTCGGCTTCGCCTCAACACCGCCGTCAGGTTCGCCTCTTCAAGACCGCCGCCGTGGCTTCGCCCCTTCAACGTCGCCGCCGTCGTCTTCGCCTCTTCAAGACCGCCGTCGGCTTCGCCCCCCGACGACCGTTGGCTTCGCCTCGACGTCGTCGGCTTCGCCCTTCGACGACGCTGCCGTCTACGCCCTTCAAGACCGCCGTCGTCTTCGCCCCTTCGACACCGCTGTCGGATTCGCCTCTTCAAGATCGTCTTCGCCCTTCAACGACGCAGGCGACTTCGTCCTACAGAGCCGCAGTCGACTTCGCCCCTTCAACATCGCGGTTGGCTTCGCCCCCCGACGACGCAGTCGGCTTCGTCCTCAACGACGCAGTCGACTTCGCTTATCAAGACCGCCGTCAGGTTCGCCCCTTCAAGACCGTTGGCTTCGCCTCTTCGACGCAGTCGGCTTCGCCTCTTCAGGGACGCCGTCGTCCTCGCCTCAACATCGCCGTCCCCTCTCGCTCGATGACGCAGTCGGCTTCGCCTCGACGACGCAGTCGGCTTCGCCCTTCAACGACGCCGTCGTCTACGCCCCTTCAAGACAGCCGTCCTGCGCCCCTTAGACGACGCAGTCGGCTTTGCCCGACAGCGCAGTCGGCTGCGCCCCTTCGACATCGCAGTCGGCTTCGCCACTTCAGGGACGCAGTCGCCATCTTCGCCCCTCGCAGTCGGCTTCGCCTGCCTTCGACACCGCCGTCGGCTTCGCCCTTCGACTTCGGAGTCGACTTCGCCCCTTCGACGACGCAGTCGGCTTCGCCTCTTCAAGACCGTTGGCTTCGCCCCTTCGACACCGCCGTCGTCTTCGCCCCTTCAACTCGCCGGCTTCGCCTCTTCAACGTCGCAGTCGGCTTCGCCCCTTCAACTTCACAGTCGGCTTCGCCCCTTCGACGACGCAGTCGGCTTCGCCCCTTCAAGACCCCCGTTCTCGCCCTTCAAGACCGCAGTCGGCTTCGCCCCTTCAACACCGCCGTCATCTTCGCCCTACGCGTCGCCGTCGGTTTCGCCCTCCAGCGTCGTCGTCGGCCTCGCCTCAACACCGCCGTCGTTTTTCGCCCTTCGACGACGCCGTTGGCTTCGCCCCCCGACGACGGTTGGCTTCGCCCCTCGACTTCACAGTCGGCTTCGCCTCTTCGACGATGCAGTCGGCTTAGTCCTTCGACGACGCCGTCGGCTTCGCCCCGACGACGCAGTCGACTTCGCCTCGACGACGCAGTCGACTTCGCCCCGACGACGCAGTCGGCTTCGCCCCGATGATGCAGTCGGCTTCGCCCTTCGATGACGTGGTCGCCCTCTTCGCCCCTTCAGGGACGCAGTCGGCTTCGCCCCTTCGACGACGTGGTCTGCTTTGCCCCGATGACGCAGTCGGCTTAGCCCGATGATGCAGTCGGCTTCGCCTCTTGGACCTCACCGTCGGCTTCGCCCCTTCGACGCAGTCGGCTTTGCCCCTTCGACGACGCAGTCGGCTTCGCCCTTCACCGTCACTGTCCCCTCTCGCCCGATGACGTGGTCCCCTCTCGCCCGACGACGCAGTCGGCTTCGCCCCCGACGACCAAGTTGGCTTCGCCTCTTCAGGGACGCAGTCGGCTTCGCCTCAATGATGCAGTCGTCTTCGTCCTACGCGTCGCCGTTGGCTTCGCCTTCAAGACCGTCTCTCGCTCTACAAGACAGCCGTCTTCTTCGCCCCTTCAAACGTCGCCGTCTTCTACGCCCTTCGACGACGCAGTCGGCTTAGTCCTTCAAGACCGCAGTCGGCTTCGCCTCTTCAAGACCGCCGGCTTCGCCCCTTCAAGATCGGTGTCTTCGCCTCTTCAAGACCGGCGCCCATCGCCCGATGATGCAGTCGGCTTCGCCTCGACGACGCAGTCGGCTTCGCCTCAACGACGCTGCCGTCTTAGCCTCTTCTACGTCGCCGTCGGCTTCGCCCTATGACGACGCAGTCAGCTTCGCCTCAACGACGCCGTTGGCTTCGCCCTTCAACTTCACAGTCGGCTTCGCCCCTTCAAGATCGCCGTCGGCTTCGCCCCTTCAACGACGCAGTCGGGTTCGCCCCTTCAACTTCGCTGCCGTCCTTCGCCCCAACAACGCAGTCGGCTTAGCCCCTTCAAGACAGCCGTCGGCTGCGCCTCAACGACGCAGTCGGCTTCGCCCCTTCGATGACGTGATCGGCTTCGCCCCTTCGACGCAGTCGGCTGCGCCTCTTCAACGACAAAGTCGGCTTCGCCCGTCGACGACGCAGTCGGCTTCGCCTCGACGTCGCTGCCGTCTTCGCCTCTTCAAGACAGCCGTCCTGCGCCTCTTCAAGACCCCCGTTCTCGCCCGACGACGCCGTCATCGGCTTCGCCCCCCGACGACGCAGTCGCCATCTTCGCCCTTCGATGATGCAGGCGGCTTCGCCTCTTCTACGTCGCAGTCGGCTTCGCCTCTGCGCAATCCAGGACGAAGACGAAGACGAGGGCGAGGCGAGTACGGGGCGGGTCGAGGGCGAGGACGAGTTCGAGGCGGAGACGAGGACGAGGACAAGGTGAGGATGAGGGTAAGGTGAGGACCATTATGAGGCGGGTTGAGGGCGTGTCGAGTTCGAGGCGGTCGAGTTCGGGATGAGGACAAGGACGAGGGCGAGTACGAGTCGGGGCGGGATGAGGACAAGTACGTTGCGGACGAGGTGGGGACGAGGACGAGGACGAGTCAGGGGCGAGGACGAGGTGGGGACGGGATGAGGACGAGTTCGGGATGAGGATGAGTTCGGGTTGAGGACGAGGTCGAGGCGGGATGAGTTGGGACGAAGGCGCGACTATGGGGTGGACGAGTTCGGGGTGGCATGAGGATGAGTTCGGGGCGCAAGAGTTGGGGACGAGTTTGAGGGCGAGGACGAGGCGGAGACGAGTACGAGGGCGAGGACGAGGATGAGTTCGGGATGAGGATGAGTACGGGTTCGGGGCAGGGATGAGGGAGAGTTCGGGGCGGAGACGAGGACGAGGACGAGGTGAGGATGAGGGCGTGTCGAGTTCGAGGCGGACGAGGGCGAGTGCAGGGTGGGACGAGTACGTGGCGGGGGCAAGGATGAGGACGAGGTGAGGACGAGTTTGAGGCGGACGAGGGGCGGCGGGACGGAGCGGGAGACGAGGACGAGTTCGAGGTCGAGGACGAGGTCGAGGGCGAGTACGAGGGCGAGATCGAAGTCGGGTTGAGGGCGAGTACGAGGGCGAGGACGAGTTCGAGATCGAAGTCGGGATGAGGTGGGGACGGGATGAGGTCGAGGATGAGGACGAGTACTACGGGGCGGTTCGTGAGGGCGAGGACGAGGACGAGGACGAGGTGGGGACGGGATGAGGATGAGGTGAGGATGAGTATGAGTCGGGGACGAGTACGGTGCGGGACGAAGGCGCGACTATGGGGCGGACGAGTTCGGGGCGGGATGAGGACAAGTACGTTGCGGACGAGTTTGGGACGAGTTCGAGGCGGAGATGAGGGTGTGTCGAGTACGAGTTCGGGTTGAGGTCGGGGACGAGTTCGAGTACTGGGCGGGTCGAGTTCGAGGTGAGGACGAGTAAGGGGCGAGTACGAGTTCGAGACGAGGACGAGGACGAGTTTCAGGCGGGACAAGTTGAGTGCAGGGTGGGTCGAGGACGAAACGAAGACAAGGGAGAGTTCGGGTCGAGATCGAAGTCGGGATGAGGACGAGGCGGAGATGAGAGCTAGGACAAGGACAAGTATGTGGCTTCGAGAGGAAGAGGTCGAGGCGGAGACGAGTACGGGACGAAGGCGCGACTATGGGGCGGACGAGATCGAAGTCAGGTCGAGTACGAGTCAGGGGCGGTTCGTGAGGGCGAGGCGAAGACAAGGTGGGGACGAGGACGAGGACGAGGGCGAGGACAAGTATGTCGAGGACGAGGTGGGGACGGGGACGAGTCGGGGACGGGGACGAGTACGTTGCGGATGAGGTGGGGACGGGATGAGGTGGGGACGGGATGAGGTGGGGACGGGGACGAGTCAGGGCGGACGAGGACGAGGCGGGATGAGGATGAGTTTGAGGTGAGGACGAGTCAGGGGCGGCGGATGAGTTGGGATGAGGACGAGTACTACGGGGCGGTTCGTGAGGGCGAGGCGAAGACGAGGTGGGACGAGGACGAGGTGGGGACGGGACGAGGTGGGGACGGGATGAGGTGGGGACGGGATGAGGATGAGTATGAGGCGAGAACGAGGACGAGGCGGAGGCGAGGGCGCGTACGAGGAGAAGATGTGGGGCGCGCTTTACGGAGAGGACGTGGCGGGACAAGTACGTTGCGGACGAGGTGGGGACGAGTTTGGGGCGGACGAGGTTGAGCGCAGGGTGGGATGAGGATGAGTTCGGGATGAGTTCGGGGCGGACGAGATTGAGTGTAGGGTGGGATGAGGATGAGTGCAGGGTGGGATGAGGTGGGGACGAGTATGAGGCGGAGATGAGAGCGAGGACGAGGTGGGGATGAGTACGAGGGCGAGGTCGAGTACCGTTACGTCGAGGACAAGTCGGGACGAGGACGAGTGCGGGGCGGGTTGAAATCTGAGGATGAGGACGAGTTTGGGGCGGGTTGAGTATCAGTCGAGGTTGCAATGTGTAGCAGAGATGACAATAAGTTCAGGTGTTGCAGTACAGGCCCGGATGTCTGGGGTGGCTGGGCATGTGTATGATGTTGAGGGCGGACAAGCCATATTGAGGGCGGACAAGCCACGTTGTGTGCAGATGAGCTATGCTGAAGTTGGTGGACCACGACAAGTGGCTGTCAGCAGTAATTATTTGTGGCAGTGGCAGGCCTGAGGAGCATGCAGAGGGAATGACACAAGCATGTTGCATATTGCAAATCTGGTTGCATATTGCAAATCTGGTGGAAAGTTGCGGCATGAAGGCGGGTAAATATTGAGCCGCAATGTCTGGGACCTGAGCGGGTATGACAAAGCTTTGCAAATTCTTTCAGGTGGTGCGCAAAATTTGAACACGCACCTCTTCCTCTTCTCAACCCCCATCATTGCTAGCACACCTCCTCCCCGCATGGATAGCACGCCTGACTACGAGACCGCCGCCAGCTGGGTGGCTCTCATGAAGCAGCGGACAATCTCGCTGAGGGAGCTCCTCAATGCCGGCCCTTCTTTCCAATGCTGGCTTTGGCATTCCCTTGGCGCAGAGCAAGCGATCAATGTGCTCCTGGCAAAGATGGAGACCCAGACAGAGCATACAGCAACACCCTTACACATGTCTGAAGGTAAGCGTAGCTGGTTGTTATTGGTCCGCTGGCTGACACAGACCAGAACCAGAAGAAGAGGATAAGGAAGAAGAGGATAAGGAAGAAGAGGATAAGGAAGAAGAGGACGAGGAAGAAGAGGGTGAGGATGACATGCGTACAGTAGACCAGAGCTCAAGTGAGGGTGCTGTAAGTTGGACATATAACCCATTTTGAGACTTGTTCACTCCTGCTGCAGGTGAAACTTGAGATAGGCTCTCCGGCTCTGCCCAGGGGCAGGAGCTCCAGTTCCGAGCTTTCAGCTAACAAGGTGAGCAACAGCCTAGGCCATCAAGTGCTTGACGGGGTCTGCATCTCATCTACGCCACAGCGGTGAGTAGCTGACTGCTTCTTGCTATTGTGAACCGCAACTGAGAGTGGCAGGAGTGCATCTGTACGGTCGTCCGCACCTGGACCAGGTGTTGCGCGCAGACCAAGTGTTGCTTGCGGACAAAGTGTTGCTCGCGGACGTGGCTATAAGGGCAAAGGCAAAGCCCCGGAGGTGGCGAGCAAGGTAAGTAGGAATGCAAACCTGTTTCTAGATGTCTTGCTAATATAATGCCAGCGATGCAAGCGATGCATCAAGCTGGGCATCCCCTGCATGATGCAGGATGGATTGAGGCGGGTGTCTCATGCCTGTCAGGCATGCAGGGATCAGAAGAGGAGGTGCCTCAGAGCATCTTCGTCCTCCTGATCGCATCTTTGTCCTCGTCCGCAGTCCGCAAGCAGACAGGAGTAGAGCAGTTGGTCCCATAACTCTGTAGTCCTTCAAAAGCTTCTACACCATAAGCACAAGGTATTCTGGGGACATAGCAATGGTCCAAATGGGCCTGTGTGCGTGCACCCGGACGCACGCCAGCAACATGCCAGCAGGTACAACATGTCAGCAGGTACAACATGTCAGCAGGTACAACATGCCAGCAGGTATGTGCATTACACCACATAAAGTGCGTGACACGTGACAAAAAGCCTGAGGCGCCTCAGGCTTTTTGTCACATTTGTGGCGTCCGTTGTTCGTCCGCCTGTGACATCTGTTGTTCGTCCGCCTGTGGCATCCGTTGTTCGTCCGCCTGTGGCGTCCGTTGTTCGTCCGCCTGTGACATCTGTTGTTCGTCCGCCTGTGACGTCCGTTGTTCGTCCGCCTGTGACATCCGTTGTTCGTCCGCCTTCCGCGGCGCATATTGTGAAATTGTTGCAAGCGATAGATGCTCAGAGGCCGACAGTGGACGGGGCAGCGGGCAAGATTTGCCCTTGCCCTTGTCTTTCGTCCTTGCCCTTGCCCTTGCCCTTGCCCTTGCCCTTGCCCTTGCCCTTGCCCTTGTCTTTCGTCCCCACCTCATCCTTATCCTCATCCAGCCTTGTACTCGTCCTTATCTCACCTCATCCTCATCCTCATCCTCGTCCTCAACCCGCCCCGTACTCATATCACTTCATCCTCATCCTTATCCTACCCCTCTTCGTCCTCATCCTCGACCTGCCCCTGCCGTGAATGTCTTTGTCCTCATCCTCGTCCCGCCCCTCGTCCTCGTCCTGTACTCGTTCTCGTCTCCGCCCCGTACTCATCTCACTTGTCCACAATGTCAACCCGCCCCACCCTCGCCCTCCTACTCGTACTCCTCCCGCCCCCTAGACGTCCGACTCCCGCCTCATCCTCGACCTGCCCCTGTCGTGAATGTCTTCGTCCTCGTCCTCCTCGACCACAAACCCATCCTCATCCTCATCCTGTACTCATCCTCATCCTGTACTCGTACTTGTCTCCGCCCCGTACTCGTCCCTTACTCGTCCTCATCCTCATCCCACCCCGTGCTTGCCCTTGTCTCCTCCTCGACCACAAACCCATCCTCGTCCTCATCCCGCCCCGTGCTTGCCCTTGTCTCCGCCTCGTCCTCAACGTACTCGTCCCGTACTCATCCCTCGTCCTCATCTCACCTCGTCCTCCTCCCTGCCTCATCCCGGTCCCGGCTTCGTCCTCATCCTCGTCCTCAACGTACTCGTTCTCGTCCTCAACGTACTCGTTCTCGTTCTCAACGTACTCGTCCCCGCCCCTCCCCTCGTCTTCAACCCGTCTTCATCCCACCTCGTCCTCGTCCCACCTGTCCTCATCCCCTCCCCTCCCCTCCCCCTCCCCTCCCCTCCCCTCCCCTCCCCAAGCCCCACCTGTTCCCCTCCCTCCCCAAGCCCCACCTCCCAGCCCCACCTGTTCCCCTCCCCTCCCTTCCCCAAGCCCCACCTGCTCCCCTCCCTCCTGGTTGAGAGGAGCCGTCCCTGCCCCTGCCGTGAATGTCTTCATCCTCGTTTTCATCCTGTACTCGTCCCGTACTCAACCCGCCCCGAACTCGTCCCGCCCCTCATCCCACCTTATCCTCATCCCGCCCCGTACTCGTACCCGTACTCATCCCGTACTCGTCCCGAACTCGTCCCTATTCGTTGTTGTCCTCCTCGTACGCTCCCAGCAACGTCTTCTCGTCTGGCGTGCGCCCCTAGACGTCCGACTCCCGCCTCATCCTCATCCTCGCCCCCACCACATACTCGTCCTCGTTTTCATCCTGTACTCGTCCCGTACTCAACCCGCCCCGAACTCGCCCCCGCCTGGTGCTCATCCTCATCCCAAACTCGTCCTCGTCCTCATCCTGTACTCGTCCCGAACTCGCCCCCGCCTGGTGCTCAACCTTGTCCCTATTTGTCTTCGTTGTCCTCAACGTACTCGTTCTCGTCCTCAATGTACTCGTTCTCGTCCTCAACGTACTCGTTCTCGTCCTCAACGTACTCATCCTCGTACTCTCCCACCTCGTCCTCGTCCCACCTCGTACTCGTACCCGAACTTGTCTCCGCCCCGTACTAGTTACTCGTCCCCGCCTCGCCCTGCTCATCCTTGCCCCCGCCACATACTCGTCCTCATCCTCATCCCGCCCCGTGCTTGCCCTTGTCTCCGCCTCGTCCTCATCCTCGTTCCGCCCCTCGTCTTCATCCCACCTCGTCCTCGTCCCGCCCCTCGCACTCATCCCGTACTCGTCCCTTACTCGTCCCTCTTCGTCCTCGTCATCCCACCTCGTACTTGTCTCTGCCCCGTTTTCATCCCACCTCGTCCCCACCGTCCCCTCCCCTCCCCTCCCCTCCTCCCCACCCTCCCTAAGCCCCACCTGTTCCCCTCCCATCCCCTCCCCTCCCCCTCCCCTCCCCACCTGTTCCTCTCCTCTCCCCGCCCCCCTCCCCGTACTCGTCCCCTCCCCTCCCCTCCCCTCCCCCCTCGCCCTCCCCTCCCTCCCCTCCTCCCCCTCCCCTACTCCGCCCCTCCCCTCCCTAAGCCCCTCCCTCCTGGTTGAGAGGAGCCCGGGGGGGGGGGGGGGGGGGGCGAGGGGGTAGGGGGGAGGGGGGGCGAGGGGTCGAAAGGCGAGGCCGGCGAGGACGGCGATGTCGACGGCGGTCTTGAAGGAGCGAAGCCGACCGGGGGGGGGGGGGGGGGTCCCAAGGGAAGGACTGCGCCCGGAGGACGAAGACGGCTTCGTAGAAGGGGCGAGTGCGCGTGCTGAGAGGGGGCGCCGGGCGCGATGGGAGGGGGAGCGAACGCGCGTGCTGAGAGGGGGAGCTGACGGGCGCGATGGGAGGGAGCGAATGCGTGTGCTGGGAGGGGAGCGAACGCGTGCTGGGATTGGGCACCGCGTCCTATTTTCCATCTGCCCGCGTCGTGTATCCGACCGCTGCCCGCGTCGTGTATCCGAACACTGCCGGCGTCGTGTATCCGACCGCTGCTCGCGTCGTGTATCCAACCACTGCCGGCGCCGCGTCCTATCTAGCCACTGTCAGCGTTGAGTAGTTCAACTGACACTGAAGTCAGCGAGTAGCTCAACTGACACTGTCAACGTTGAGTCGCTCAACTGACGCTGTCAGCGTTGAGTCGCTCAACTGACGCTGAAGTCGGCGAGTAGCTCAACTGACGCTGTCAGCGTTGAGTAGCTCAACTGACGCTGGCGGCGCGTCCTATCTAACCCCTGTCAGCGTTGAGTAGCTCAACTGACACTGTCAGCGTTGAGTAGCTCAACTGACGCTGTCAGCGTTGAGTAGCTCAACTGACGCTGAAGTCGGCGAGGGCGGATGCGAGGGCGGAAGTCGGCGAGGGCGGATGAGAGAAGTCGGCGAGGGCGAACGCGAGGGCGGATGAGAGGGCGAACGCGAGGGCGGATGCGAGGGCGGATGCGAGGGCGGATGCGAGGGCGGATGAGAGAAGTCGGCGAGGGCGGATGCGAGGGCGGATGTGAGGGCGGATGCGAGGGCGGATGCGAGAAGTCGGCGAGGGCGGCGGGTGGGCTTCGCCCCACGCTGAAGTCGGCAAGGTGGTGCTTCGCCCCACGCTGAAGCCGGCAAGGTGGTGCTCGCCCCACGCTGAAGTCGGCAAGGTGGTGCTTGCCCCACGCTGACGTTCACGAGATAGGGCGCTTGGGCTTGGGCGGACGCGATATGTGTCGGCGAGGTGGTCTTCGACGGACGTTTTGGGGATGGTTTCGACGGACGTTTTGGGGATGGCTTCGACGGACGTCTTGGGGATGGCTTCGACGGACGTCTTGGGGATGGCTTCGACGGACGTCTTGGGGATGGCTTCGACGGACGTCTTGGGGATGGCTTCGACGGACGTCGGCGAGAGATGGGCTATGAATGACGTGGGGGACATGGGGGTACGCTTCGACGAACGTCCGGTACGCTTCGGCGGACGTCCGCAGGTGGGCTCCGTCGGACGTGGGGAGTAGGCGCCTAGGCTTCAAGAGACGTGGGGTATACACATCGCAGGACGTGGGGTATACGCATCGCAGGACGTGGGGTATACGCATCGCAGGACGTGGGGTATACGCATCGCAGGACGTGGGGTATACGCATCGCAGGACGTGGAAGGTCCGGTCAGCTTCGACGAATATCGGGGTCGGTCGACCAATGTCGGTGTCGGTCGACGAATATCGGGGTCGGTCAACGAAGGTCAGTGTCGGTCGACGAAGGTCGGTGTCGGTCGACCAATGTCGGTGTCGGTCGACGAGTGTCGGTGTCGGTCGACCAATGTCGGTGTCGGTCGACGAAGGTCGGTGTCGGTCGACCAATGTCGGTGTCAGTCGACCAATGTCGGTGTCGGTCGAGTCCGGTGAGGGTGGGCATGGACGGAGGTCGGAGGTACCGCCGGTACGCCGCGGTAGGTTTCGAAGGAGGTCGGGTGTAGGCTTCGACGGACGTGGAGGAGGGAGGGCTTCGACGGACGTTGGCGAGGCGGGCTTCGATGGACGTCGGCGAGAGATGGCTTCGACGGACGTGAGGAGGAGGGCTTCGACGGACGTCGGGGGTTGCGGGAAGTCAGGCCTAGGGGTTGCGCTTGGAAGTCGGGGGTTGCGCTTGGAAGTCGGCGGGCGCGACGTCTGGAGAGGTGACGCGCGAGACGAGGAATCGCGGTAGGAGATGGGAGAGCTGGTCTGAGATGGGAGAGTCAATGGATAGTCGTGAGGATAAGGGCAGTACGACGCACCGAGCTTGCTCGCGTCATTGCCCGCCTAGAACCCCCATAGTCGCCTGTTGACCCCGCTTGATGCCTCTTGGGCACGCGCACTGCTTCCGACGCACCGCCGATCACCACTCTTGTCCCGCGCCGCCATCGACATCGCCTACGACGACCCCCTCCCCTCGCTCATTGCCATCGCGCTGGACTCCCGCATCCCATGTCGACCCTCAATGTCACGATAACGACGAGCAAACAAGCTATCAACGCCTACACCCTCAACGAGAATTTCACCGCCGTCGACGGTCTCGGCGATCTCACTCAGGGCATCTCATTTCCTTCACATCCATGCCGCCTCCATGCCGCCTCTCAGCTACGGATCCCCCCACCATACCCCAAAACAGATGCGTCCCCGCCATTGCGACGCGACGACATCGCAGGATGCGGGCTGACTGGAGTGCGTGCAGGGATCTCTGGGAGAGGGTGTGCGAGAGATCTAGAGTAGGGGAGATGCAAGGCTGACTCGCGGGCTTGGTGCGTCATATTGCTTTTATCCTCATGACCACCCGTTGACTTTTTTCTGCAGACTGGACTTTTTTCTGCATGACTGTCCTTGAAGTGTGATTCTGCAAATGAGGGAACAGATGTAACAGCTAGTGAAATGTAACAGCTAGTGAAGATCTCAGGACAGTGCCGACCTATGCCATCAGCGCCGACCTATGCCGTCAGCGCCGACCTATGCCATCGCCTCTTCCTCCCATGTAGCCGCGGCGGAGAGACTCGCGGGTCCTATACGATGTAGCCCTACGCCACATCCACGGCTCGCTGGGAAGAGCCGTCCGCAGCGTGTCGCCCTGCATCAGCCGCGCATTACCCTTCGAAGCCTGCCTCGCTAACGTCCGTCGAAGATCACCTCGCCGACTTCTCGCGCCGCGCTCACCACAACGTCCGTCGAAGCCTACTCCTGACGTCCGTACCGGTACCTCCGACGTCCGCCCAAGCCCGCGTCGCCGCCTTCCCTTGCCTTCTCAGCGCCCGGTCCCTCGTCTCAGCGCCCGGTCCCTCGTCTCAGCGCGCTCGCAGTACGCGTTCGCGCCATCGCAGCACGCGTCTGCCCCCTCCCAGCACGCGTTTGCACCATCGCAGCACGCGTCTGCCCCATCCCAGCACGCGCGTTGCCCCCTCCCAGCACGCGCGGTGCCTCCTCCCAGCACGCGTTCGCGCCATCCCGGCACGCGTTCGCGCAATCGCAGCACGCGCGGCGCCTCCTCCCAGCACGCGTCTGGCCTCCTCCCAGCACGCATTCGCGCCATCGCAGCACGCGCGGTGCCCCCTCCCATCGCAGCACGCGTTCGCCGCATCCCATCGCAGCAGGCGTTCGCGCCATCGCAGCACACGCGTTCGCCTCCTCCCAGCACGCGCGGTGCCTCCTCCCAGCACGCGCGGTGCCCCCTCCCAGCACGCGTCTGCCCCCTCCCAGCACGCGTTCGCGCCATCGCAGCACGCCTTTGCCCCCTCCCAGCACGCGTTCGCGCCATCGCAGCACGCGTTCGCGCCATCGCAGCACGCGTTTGCACCATCGCAGCACGCGCGATGCCTCCTCCCGGCACGCGCAATCCCCTCCTAGCGCCCGGCGAGGCGTGGAGAAGGTACGGGGCGAGGCGTGGAGAAGGTACGGGCCGAGTATGCGCTGGAGGAGCACTCGTATACGCGGGAGGAGGAGCACTCGTATGCGCGGGAGGAGCACTTGTATACGCGGGAGGACTGCACTCGTATGCGCGGGAGGACTGCACTCGTATGCGCGGGAGGAGCACTCGTATGCGCTCGAGGAGCAGACGCGCTCGAGGACAGCACGCGCTCGAGGACTGTAGGCGCTCGAGGAGGAGACACGTTCGAGGACAGCAGGCGCGCTGGAGGAGAAGTACACGCGCTCGAGGAGGAGACGCGCTCGAAGAGGAGGAGACGCGCGCTCGAGGAGAAGTACACGCGTTCGAGGAGGAGACGCGCTCGAGGAGGAAACGCGCGCTCGAGGACAGCACGCGCTGGAGGAGGAGACGCGCTCGAGGAGGAGTACACGCTCGAGGAGGAGTACACGCGCTCGAGGAGGAGGACAGCAGGCGCGCTCGAGGAGGAGACGCGCTCTAGGGGGAGGAGCACTCGTATGCGCTGGAGGACAGTGCACGCTCGAGGAGCATACGCGTCCGAGGAGGAAACGCGCGCTCGAGGACTGCACGCGTATGCGCGGGAGGAGCACTCGTATGCGCTGGAGGAGCATTCGTATACGCGGGAGGAGGAGCACGCGTATACGCGGGAGGAGGAGCATACGCGCCGGAGGAGGAGCACTCGTATGCGCGGGAGGAGCACTCGTATGTGCTGGAGGAGCGGGAGCATCCGAGTCGGGTGCGTGTTCTGCTGTGGTCTACCCTTCGCGATTGCTGATCTTCTCTTAGTAACTTCGCGTATCTTCGTATCTTCGCGTGTCTTAGTAACTTCGCGTATCTTCGTATCTTCGGGCGACATTCATCTCAATACGCGACATTCATCTCAATACGCGGCGTTTATCTCAATACGCCTTCCTCTACCTCGCCCCCCCCCTCCTCATCCACTATCCCCCTTCCACTATCCCTCTACCTCGCCCCTCCCTCTTCCACTATCCCCCCCTCCCTCACACCTCCCCCCCCCTCCCTCTACCACCGCGGACCACCGCGGACCAGCAGATGAAGAGCGGGGGGGTAGGGGGCGGAGGGGCTGGGATCTGGGAAAAGAGGGCAGGGAAAAGCGGGGGGGGAGGAGGGAGGAGGGAGGAGGGAGGAGGGAGGAGGGAGGAGGGAGGAGGGAGGAGGGAGGAGGGAGGAGGGAGGAGGGAGGAGGGAGGAGGGAGGAGGGAGGAGGGAGGAGGGAGGAGGGAGGAGGGAGGAGGGAGGAGGGAGGAGGGAGGAGGGAGGAGGGAGGAGGGAGGAGGGAGGAGGGAGGAGGGAGGAGGGAGGAGGGAGGAGGGAGGAGGGAGGAGGGAGGAGGGGAGGAGGGAGGAGGGAGGAGGGAGGAGGGAGGAGGGAGGAGGGAGGAGGGAGGAGGGAGGAGGGAGGAGGGAAAAGAGGGCAGGGGCAGGGGCTGGGATCTGGGACAAGCGGGGGGGAGGGGCAGATGGGACAAGAGGGCAGGGGGGGCTGGGGGTGGCTACGAAGGGCTGCGTCGCACCACGCGCTCTCTCCCGGCGTCGCACCACGCGCTCTCTCCCGGCGTCGCGAACACTTCCTCGCCCGGCGCACCTCGCGCCCTCGTCAGTAGCGGGTGATAGCGAGCTCTCTCCACGCGTCGCATCTCGCCCTCTCTCTCGGCGTCGCACCACGCGCTCTCTCCCGGCGTCCTCAACACGCTCTCCCAACGGCGTCGCGAACACACCCTCGCCCGGCGTCGCAAACACGCTTTTGCGGGTGATAGCGAGCTCTCGCCACCCTCGCTCGTAGTGGCGTCCCCGCCCACCTTCGCGGGTGATAGCGCACCTCGCACACCGTCGCTAGTAGTGGTGCATCTCGCGCTCTCCCAACGGCGTCCCCGCCCGCCCTCTCTCCGGGCGTCCTCTCCAGATGATGGCGCACCTCGCGCTCGCCAGATGACGGCGAACACGCCCTCTCCCGGCGTCGCACGCGCTCTCGCGGGTGATGGCGCCTCTCGCGCGGGATGTCGACCTCGCGCCCATCGTCGCGGTTGATGGCGCACCTCGCGCCGTCCTCGCGAGTGATGGCTCACCTCGCTGGTCTTTGCGCCGCCCTCGCGAGTGATGACGAGCTTGCGCCGCCATCGCCGGTGATGGCTCACGTCGCCCTTGCCGGTGGTGACGGTGAACCCGTGTCCTCGCTGGTACAGGAGATGGTGAACTTGTGCTCCCTGGCGGATATTATACATCCCGAAGCGGGAGGCGGGTGATCACCATCGTGCGGGCGACGAGGATGAAGACGTGCGGGGGACGAGGGTGAAGATGTGCGGGGGATGAGGGTGAAGATGTGCGGGGGATGAGGGTACGAGGACGAGGACAAGGTGGGACGAGGACGAGGATGAGGACGAGGATGACGTGGGACGAGGACGAGGATGAGGATGGGGACGAGGTGGGACGAGGGTGAAGACGTGCGGGGGACGAGGACGAGGACGAGGATGGTACGGGGCGGGACGAGGACGAGGATGAGGTGGAATGAGGACGGTACGGGAGGCGGGCGAAGACGAGAACGAAGCTGCGTACCTCCGTAACGGGGTGCGATCCCCTTTGCGGAAGGGAGAGGTGCGGAAGGGAGAGGTGCGGAAGGGAGAGGGTGATCAGAATCGTGCAGGGGACGAGGTCGAGGACGACTACGGGTCGAAGGAGAGGACGAGTACGGGTCGAAGGAGAGTACCGGTCGAGGGCGAGGACGACTACGGAGTTCGGGGCGAGATGAAGTCGAGTTCTGGGCGGGAACATATGAGGGAAAAGCACCGGGAGCGAGTGAGGGAGAAGACGCCGGGAGTGTATGAGGAGAAGATGCTGGCAGGAGCGTACGAGGAAAGGACGCCGGGCGCGTACGAGGAAAGGACGCCGGGCGCGTACGCGGGGAAGACGCCGGGCGCGTGAGCGGAGGAGAAGATGCTGGCACCCGGTCTTCAGCAATGCACATCGAGCGGGTAGTGCACATCGAGCGGGTAGTGCACATCGAGCGGGTAGTGCACATCGAGCGGGGGCTATCGACAGCGCGTGTCCATCCCCGGACACTGTGCGAAGGGCGACGCATGCCGTGCGCCGAGGCGAGCGTGATGTGTGACCAAAAGTCAAGCACTCATCCATGTGCTTGACTTTTAGTCACACATTTGTGGTGTTCTCCCTTTGTCCGTCGTTCTCATCGCATTGAAGCTATTAACAGGCGAGGGACAGCGGCAGGCGAATAAGTGGTTCAGAGCGATGCGGGTGCATTGTACGCTATCTTCGCTGTCTTTGTGTTTTGACTAGCAGTCCGTTGTTCGGCGCAAAAAAAGAGCACTCAAGCGAGACACCGGCTTTCTCCATCCCCCGTACGCCTTACAGTGCTCTTAGCTCTATCACCCGTTCACAACTTCAAACAAGCGCGTAAACGCATTCTCCGCCTCGTTCGAGCACACAGCTCCTTTTAAAGCATCAATAGCAATTGCAGAAACACCAGTTGCCTGCACTCATGTCGGACCGCTCGCCGGCTTGCGCAGCTGCGCACCCACGACGGCTGTACAGTCCGTGTTGCTTAAAGCCTGTCTGCCTCAGTTATGACCTCTTTGTCTTATAACCTATTTGCTTGAATGAGATCCTGTGTAAGAGGCATACAAGTACGTGACTGAGCCCACCATATCCCGATCACTTGTGTCCGGGCTGTTTTGCGCCATTCTTGGCAATCCCGCGCGTTCAGATCCCGAGTGCCACACAGTATCCATGCGGGTGAGTGCGTAGCACTGCGTGCATTTGCACTACACTCTCATTACGCACAAATGGCCTGTCCTATACAGTCACTTTGGCAGGTCATTCTCCTGCAGCCCCGTAAGCCGTAGACCACCACACTTTCCGCACATCCATAACTCAGCGGCACAGACAACACAAATCCACAGTGCTGATGATCGGAGAACTACTTGATATCAGGGACCACACTGTACGATTCATACACTTGCAAGCTACCAACATGGCCTCTAAACTCTCTCGCACCTGCACTTCCCCTCCCTGCATGCCTTGCAGGCAAAAGATGCTGACTTACCATTCTGCACCATGCAGGGGATGTGCAACCTAACACAGCGCTGACACCGCTGGCAAAGTGGCATGCCGGGTTAGCAAGGATATCAGTCCAGTACACCAGCTAGCACTCACCTCCGTCACCACCTCCGGAGCCTTGCCCTTGCCTGTATAGCGGATGCGCTTGCGGCCCGCACTTGGTCCGGCCACTGAAGCTTGATCAGACCTGCCCCTACCACTGTCAACTCTGGGTCTTAGCGGTCATCACTGGACAGCCACTCACTGCTGCAGTGTAGGCTGGTGGCCTGAGCTGCTAGAGCTCGGTGGTGTAGCGGAGCGGATCTCAGGCTTCACCTGCAGCACACATTAGTAAGCCCCACTGTGCGTCATGGTGCGTCAGACTTACGTCACCCTCGCTTGGGCTCCATTCTACTATGTCATCTTCCGCTTCCTCTAGTTCTGGCCCGTGTTAGCAAGGATGCCCACCACAAACAGGACCAGCGGGTGCTCACCTTCAGACATCTGTGCGGGTGTTGCTGTGCGCTCTTCTGGTGTTGGCTCCGCTGGGGTCTCCTGCTCCAGGACCCCCTTGGCCGAAAGCACCTTGATAGCTTGCTCCTTGCCCAGGGCTTCCCACAGCCAGAGATGAAAGGCAGGGCCCGCATCTAGAAACTCCCCTATCGTGAAAGTTGGCTGCTTCATTAGAGCCACCCAGAGTGCAGCGGTCTCATGGTCCGGTGTGCTAGCCATGATGGGAGTTGGGAAGAAAAAGATGAGTATGCTGTTTAAACTTTGTGCCGCAGAGCATCTACAGTGCTTAGTAATATCCGCTCACTGACAGGTGTCAAGGCATTGCGGGCCGGTGATCCTCCACTGCTTCTGTGCCGCAATAAGCCCGCGGGCCATCTGGAGGCCTCAGGCTCTTTCTTCAGCACATTGGGCACTCTCATTCATCTGGGGAGCTCATCTTAGCATTAGCTGATCAGGACATATGTATCACTGTTTAGCGGAGATCACTCAGTGGACCAGGAAGCCATCTGTCACACCTGTCTGCACGCAGCCTTGCGGACCCGGGACATCACACTCCCACAGTAGTGCTGCCGAAGTTCGGTTCCGGACCTCGGTTCGAACCCGAACCGGCCGAACCACCCGAGGTTCGGTCCGGGTTCGGGTTCAGAGTCGGCGTTGCCCTAGCAGGTTTGGGTTCGGGTTCACCGCTGAGGGTGCTCCGCCGAACCTGTTCGAACCTGAACCGAACCTCACGAACCTCCTCCAAGGACCCACAGTAGCAAGCACTTTGCAAGTCATTCTCAGGTGTGTAACTCAACCCTACAGTGTTCCAAACCACACCAGATGTCCATATACCACATCCGCATCAATACGGTCTAAAAGGCAGGCCGGAGGATAACGCCACAAATGTGACGCTTGCAGCTGGTGGAAATCAGATTTCCACCATCTGTGAGCATCACGTCACGCTCGCGCTTCTCCGTATAGTCCTGCCTTTTGCGAGGGCAGAGGGGGTGGACACCGGACGGCGGACGGTGTAGCGGCGGGGCTGGGTGCAGCGGCGAACTCGGTGCAGTGGCGAACTTGGTGCAGCGGCAGACTGGGTGCAACAACAAAGTGGGTGCAGCAACAAAGTGGGTGCGACGGCGAATTCCGTGCGGCGGTGAGCGTGTAGCGGCGAACGGAAGGCTTTAGCGGACGTTGTCAAGAAGGGCAGCCGGTAAGCCACTGTGTGCGTGACATCCAGAGAGGTGAGCTTCGAGTTGGATCAACGGACTTTGGGGACGTCCGGCGAGGGCGAAGCTGCATTGGTAGTGGGCTGGGAAAACGTCAGTGAGAGCGTGCGGCGAGGGCGGGCGCGTGGCATTCGGCCAGGCCACATCAGCAGGCGCCGAGGACATTGGGTATGTCGTTAGAGAAGCACATGCGAGGCCGTTAGACAAGCGGGCTGTGGGGAGGTAGGCTTTGAAGGGCGCCCGCGCAAGCACCGGCCGCAATCACGCACTTGCGACCGGGGAGGGAAGGCGGAGCTGCTGCGGCGAAAGCGCATGCACGACAGACATCAAAGAACGTGCGTGCGAGAGCGTCTGTAGAGTGCGGGCATGGCATGCCGTCTGGGCCCGGTAAGCTTCGGCGACGGCGGGCGCGTGCGTTCGGTGAGGGCGGAGAGGGTGGATGGGGCGCATGCGAGGGCGGTGAGGGCGCCGGGCGTGCGGGTGGGACGTGCACTTTGCTTCAAGATGTGGAGATAGGCTTTGGCGAGGGCGGTCCAGGGCTTCGGCACGACCGGCGAGGAATGCTTCGACGGACGTGGCGTCGGGCAAGGTGGGCGGGCGGAGCGCATGCGAGGGCAGAGACTGAGGGTGGCCGGAGGGCCCCTGTTGGGCGTTTTATGACTCGACGGTAAGGGCACGGTAGGCTTCTATAGCGAGTGCACAGTGGGCTTCGACGGCGAGAGCACAGTGGGCTACAATGGTGAGCGCGCGGTAGGCTTGTGACGGTGCCAAGGGCGCGGGCCGCGCGGCAGGCTTTGACAGCGAGGACGAGCAGGCTTGACGGAGGTGGACTTCGGCGGACGTCTGGTGAAGACGCGAGTGCGCTTCAAACGCCCCATCTCCCTCTCACACTCCCCTCCATCATCCACCCTACTCCCCTCCCCTACTCCCTCCTCCCCAACCGCTGCGACGATCCTCGTCGCCGTCGACTCGCCCCTCCTCCCCGCCGTCGACGCGATCCTCCTCCCCGCCGGCGAATCGCTCGCTCCCCACTGGCGACACGCTCTCTCCCCATGCTGCTCTCTCCCCGTGCTCCCCGCCGTCAACGTTCTATTCTCCGGCCTCGACAGCTATCCTCCTCGCCGGCAACGCTCATCCCTTCCGCCGTCGACAGCGATGCTCTCCGCTGGCGATGCGATCCTCTCCGCCGGCGGCAACGACACGCCGTCCATGACGGCGATGCTCCCGGGAGACACAACACTCCTCAGCGACGACTCGCCCCTCTCCGCCGTCGACAGAGACCCTCCCGGGCGGCGAATCGCCCGTCCCCGGCATCGACATTCGATTCCCCGGCCACAGCGATCCTCCCCGGCATCGACTCGCCCCTCTGCGGCGACGACTCGCCCCTCCCCACTGGCGATGCAACCCTCCCTCGCCGGCGACAGCGATGCACCGCGGCGGCGACGCGACCCTCTCCGCCGTCAACGTTCTGTTCTCCGGAGACAACTCGCCCCTCCCCGGCGTCGACTCTCCCCTCGTCGCCGGCGACACGATCCTCCCTTCCGCCGTCTATGCGTAGCTCCTCGGTGATGCGATCCTCTTCATCGGCGGTGACACGACCCTCCCCGGCGGTCCTCCTCCCCATCGGCGGCGACAGCGACCCTCCCCACCGTCGACGCGATCCTCCCCATCGGCGACTCAACCCTCCCCACTGGCGACAGCGATCCTCCCCGGCGGTCCTCCTCCCCGTCGGCATCGACGCAACCCTCCCTTCTGCCGTCGACGCTCCCTCCCTCCCCGGCGTCGACTCTCTCCCTCGCCGCCGACAGCGATGCTCCCCGCCATCGACAGCGACCCTCCTTCCGCCGGCGACACGATCCTCCCCATCGGCGGCAACAACACGCCGTCCATGACGGCGATGCTCCCCGTCGACACGACCCTCTCCGCTGTCGAATCGCTCCCTCCCCGCCGTCAACGTTCTATTCTCCGGCGTCGACGCTCCCTCCCTCCCCGGCGTCGATGCTTCCTCCCTCGCCGTCGACGCGATCCTCCCTCGCCAGCGACTCGCCCCTCCCCAGCGATGCGATCCTCCCCGCCGTCGATAGCGATGCTCCCCAGCATCAACATTCTATTCCCCGCCGTCGACGCGATCCTCGTCGCCGTCGACGCAATCCTCCCTTCCGGCGGCGACGCGATGCTCTCCGCTGGCGATGACTCGCTCCCTTCCGCCGTCGACACGATCCTCCCCGGCGTCGACGCAATCCTCCCTTCCGGCGGTGACGCGATGCTCCCTTCCGGCGGCGACTCGCCCCTCCCCAGCGATGCGATCCTCGTCGCCGTCGACAGCGACCCTCGTCGGCGGTGACGCCATCCTCCCTCGCCGGCGACTCGCCCCTCCCCAGCAATGCGATCCTCTCCGCCGGCGGCAACGACACGCCGTCCAGGACGGCGATGCTCCCGGGAGACACAACACTCCTCAGCGACGACTCGCCCCTCTCCGCCGTCGACAGAGACCCTCCCGGGCGGCGAATCGCCCGTCCCCGGCACGACCCTCTCCGCCGTCGACACGACCCTCTCCGCCGGCGACGCGAGCCTCCCCGCCATCATCCACCCTACCCCCCTCCCCTACTCCCTTCCTCCCCAACCGCTGCGGCGATCCTCGTCGCCGTCGACTCGCCCCTCCTCCCCGCCGTCGACGCGATCCTCCCTCGCCGGCGACTCGCCCCTCCTCAGCGATGCGATCCTCCCTCGCCGTCGACAGCTATCCTCCCCGCCGTCGACGCGATCTTCCCTTCCGGCGGTGACGGCGGCCCTCTCCGCCGTCAACACGGCGCGAGGAGATCGGGAGGGGGAGGGGAGACGGCGCCTGCGATTTGACGAGGCGGAGGTCGACGATGGAGGGCGCGCGGAGGTTTTTCAAGGGGGAGATGACGGCTGCGGTTTGACAAGGGGGGGACGGCGCCTGCGGTTTGACAAGGGGGAGGCGTGTGGCGGTCGACGACGGAGGGCGCGCGGAGGTCGACGATGGAGGGCGCGCGGAGGTCGGAGGTCGACGATGGAGGGCGCGCGGAGATTGGGAGGGGGCGGGGTCGAAGGAGGTCGAGTGCAGAGGGGGCGGAGGGCGCATGTGTTCGAAGGATGGCGAGTGGCGAAGGAGAGCGATGCTCTCCGCCGTCAACACGACCCTCCTCGCCGCCGTCGACGCTCTTTTCATCGCCGTCGACACGGCGTGATGCTCCCCGCCGCCATCGACTCGCCCCTCGCCGGCGGTCCTCCTCCCCGCCGTCGACGAGATCCTCCCCATCGGCGGTGCGATCCTCCCCATCGGCGTCGACGCAACCCTCCCTTCTGCCGTCGACGCGATCCTCGTCGCCGTCGATAGCGATGCTCCCCGGCATCAACATTCTATTCCCCGCCGGCGACGCGACCCTCTCCGCCGTCGACAGCGATCCTCCCCGGAGACAACTCGCCCCTCTCCGCCGGCAAAGCTCCTTCCTTCCGCCGGCGACACGATCCTCCCCATCGGCGGTGCGATCCTCCCCGGAGACGCGGCCCTCTCCGCCAGCGACACGATGCTCCCTCCCTCCCCGGCGTCGATGCTCCCCACCGTCGACGCGACCCTCTCCGCCGTCGACAACGACCCTCTCCGCCGTCGACAACGACCCTTGTCGCCGGCAAAGCTCCTTCCTTCCGCCGGCGACAGCGATCCTCCCCGGCGGTCCTCCTCCCCGCCGTCGACACGGCGCAAGGAGATTGGGAGGGGGAGGGGAGATGGCGCAAGGAGATTGGTAGGGGGAGGCGCCCGCATGTGTTCGAAGGATGGCGAGTGGCGAAGGAGAGCGATGCTTGTCGCCGTCGACACGACCCACCCTGCCGTCGACACGACCCACCCTGCCGTCGACGCGAGCCTCTCCGCCGCCGACACGGCGTGATGCTCCCCGCCGTCAACACGGCGCGAGGAGATTGGGAGGGGGAGGGGAGACGGCGCCTGCGGTTTGACAAGGGGGAGGCGCGCGGAGATTGACGACGGAGGGCGCGCGGAGGTCGCACAAGGGGGAGGCGTGCGGCGGTTGTACAAGGGGGAGACGGCGGCTGCGGTTTGACAAGGGGGAGGCGCGCGGCGGTCGACGACGGAGGGCGTGCGGCTCGGAGGGGCCAGGCCGTGAGACGGAGGTGCGGTGAGGTCGGAGGTCGAGTGCAGAGGAGCGGTGGTCAAATGAGGTCGAGTGGCGAAGGGGGGCGGCGCGTAGAGGTCATACGGGCGGTGTGTATAGAGGTCACACGGGCGACGCGTGTAGAGGTCGAAGGGGCGGCGCGTGTAGAGATCATGCGGGCGACGCGTATGGAGGTCAAAGGGGCGGCGCGCAGAGATCGCAGAGGGCAGAGGAGGGCGGGTATGGCGACGCGTGCGGAGATTTGCAGGAGCGCTGGGAGGTGTGGTTGGCGCCGGGGGGGAGGTGCGTTTGGCGCCGGAGGGAAGGTGCGTTTGGCGCCGGGGGGAGGAGCGTTTGGCGTCGAGGGGTTGGGGGAGGTGTACAAAAGAGGGGGGGACGCCAGGAAGTCGAGCAATGAAGGGGTCGCGCCTACGGAGTGAGGCGATCAGCACCGCGAGGGTCGGAGATAGAGCAAGAAGACGCACCCGATCGAGGATCTACGACGCTCCTCTCCCTCCTCCCCTCCTTCCCTCCTCCCCTCCGGCCTTCCCCCTTTTTCCCTTCCACGCTCCTCCCCTTCTCCCTCCCACCGCTTCTCCCCTCCTCCCCTCCACAATCCTCCCCCTTCCACCCTTCCACGCTCCTTCTCCCGCTTGTACGAGCGCTCCTAAGTATACGCCGAGGAGGGCAGATCCCCCTTCCTTCGGGTAATCGAGAGGCAAGCCGCTTGCGTGAGCTAGCTCTTTCGCGCGTGCTGGCTCGAAGCACCACGCGCTGGAATAGCGACCTCTATACAACATGGACGGCAGAGCGCAGGAGAACGTGACAGGTGACATAAAAGTGGTCCCTAAACAACTTTTAGGGACCACTTTTCTGTCACGACTCACTTGTCACGTTCTCCGACTTCTCTTCACGTTTTCTGGCTTCTCTTCACGTTCTCCGACTTCTCTTCGCAGGGCTGTCGGTCTTGCCTTACTACCCCCCGCGCTCTCATGTGCTTCCCAGCGCGGTTTCAACCCTGCGCAAGATTTCTCAGTACCTCTGCTGTAGCGAGGTTATGAACCCTCCGCTCTGGCGAGGTCATGTTCCCTCTACTTGAGCGAGGTCATCATCAGCAGAACTATGTACGTACAGCAGCCTTGGCTCTACATAATTGTTGAACAGCATCAGGGACTCGAAACACGCGCTTCCCCGCTCAACGTACACTGTCAACGTCCCCTGCTCGACGCGCGCTGTCAACGTCCCCTGCTCGACGCGCGCTGTCAACGTCCCCTGCTCGACGCGCGCTGTCAACGTCCCCCTGCTCGACGCGCGCTGTCAACGACCCGCGCTCGACGCACGCTGTCGACAGCGCCCGGTGCGCCCGGAGTCTCCAGTGTCATCTCCCGCTTCGCACTCATCCTCATCCCACCTCGCAGGCGTCCCCGTCCTTGTACTCGTCCCGGAGGTCGTGATCGCACACCTCCCGTTCAACAAGACGGTTATCCTCTACCGACACCGTCGCCTCTGCAACCACAGCCTGCGCCTCTGCGATCACAGCCTGCGCCGCCTCCTCCGCGTCCTCGGGCTGCAATGCAATGTCGATATCATCTCGACGAACACAGTCTGCGGCGTCCGAGGCCCTACGTCCACCGCCTGTGACATTGTCTCAACGTTCACCCCCTGCGGCATCATCCCGGAGTACACTGCCTGCGGCATCATCCCGAAGTACACTGCCTGCAGCGTCTTCTCGACGGACACAATCTGCAGCGTCTTCTCGACGGACACAATCTGCAGCGTTGCCTCGACGTACACAATCTGCAGCGTTGCGTTGACGTACACAATCTGCAGCGTCTCCTCGACGAACACAGTCTGCCTCACCGCCGCCATCAAGTGTCTATCCAGGAGCCGCTGCTCAGTGCGAGACGGAAACTGCTGCTCAGTGCGAGACGGTATCCGTTGCTCAGTGCGAGACGAGAGACGCTGCTCAGCGCGAGACGAGAGACGCTGCTCAGCGCGAGACGAGAGACGCTGCTCAGTGCGAGACGAGAGACGCTGCTCAGTGCGAGACGGAAACCGTTGCTCAGCGTGAGACGGGAGCCGCTGCCCAGTGCGAGACGGGGACCGTTCCTCGACGCAATCCCATAACCGTTGCTCCACGCTAAGCAGCCAGATCTGCCTCCGAGACACATCGCTCTGACCCTCCGACGCCTCACTCTTCCCCACCGACGTCTTACTCTGTCTCACCACCACGTCCGAGCACTGTCACCGTACACGGTACGCTCGTTGCCTTCCTCGCCGCACCGCGCATCGAGTCATTCGAACAGCATACACTCATCACCTCACTCGACTGTAGACTCACGGCGTCGCACGCGATCAGTATCCTCGCCCGCCGATGCGCATACGATGGAGTCTCGTGCGCATACGATGGAATCTCGCGCGTCTTTGGGTCTACCGAGCCCCAAGATCCCCTCGCCAGTGCCCATTTACCAGCTTCACTCCGGGGAGTCTCCTTGGTGGCCTCATGCTCTGGCACGGCGGCATCATGAATAACCTGCGGCCACGAACCTTTCTCCCAATCGACACCCGCTTGATTGTCCATTTCCCTAGCATGTTTCCCAATTCGTACATATATAGCTACAAGACATAGCTTGAATATGATAGGAGAGTAGAACTGGCATTCGTGGTGGGCAGGTTTGGGGAGGGGGTCATCGAATTCCGCTACGCCTTCGAGAACAATGTCTGTAGTTATTTGTTTCTGTTTGCTGAGTTCTCACGGCCCACTTCTGCTTCGAACCATCATCATCTCGCGCTTCGAATCATCATCATCTCGCTCAAGGTCTTCAGTCTCTTGCATTGAACACTTTCAATGCCATCATCATAACTTCTTCGAAGAGCAACTATGAATCCTGCGTCCTGCCGCCACCCTCAGCCATGTCTCAATCACCATTTACACCAAGAGTACGACCGGCTATGTGTGTTGCGCCAGCTTGCTTACCAACTCGTGGGAGATCAGCCATGCTCTCCCGGGAACACTCAAAGGACCGTTCTAGCCATGGTCAAAGCCCGTGTCAGCCTTGCATTCACTACGCTCGTATCGGAACCTCCACCCGGCACGATCGCATACAGCCATGACCTCGTCAGTGTCATCATCGCGTCGTTCAACGTGTGCATGGCTGTCTGGGACGCGTCGATGAAGCCGGGGAACGCCATACTTGCCCCGATGATGCGCGCGCTATGGCCGCATATCGTCGACTGGGCTGCTTTCTTCCACCCTGCGCGTCGCCGGATCATAGACCTCTACGACCAGCGCGATATGGGTCATGAAGTCGGTGCCATCGCCCAGGCGTATCTCACGATCCTCGAGTCGGAGGACCATACTTCCCTCAAAATATTCCTGCACGCGCATCCCGACCTGGTCACGCAGGCGCTCCAGCTCTGGCTCCGCTTCCCTTCCTACATACCGACAACGGCTCGAAAATCAGAAATGTACACGACGGACGTGACCGCCACAGCTTACGGGACAATCAGGGCTGTCGTCTACCTGCGCAACATACTTCTGCAAGACGGTACTACTCCTCAGGACAACGCTTTGTTCCTCCATGCGCTCCAGCTCGCGAACGTGACGGGACGGACTGTATATCGCGCGATCGCCCCTCAGACAAATTTCCTGCTTACGGCGACGGTCCAGTCGCCCTCTGCCCCTTCCGCCTGGACGAACCACTTCTGCCTGCTCTCTCTCCTCCTTCGCCGCCCAGAGCTCGCGGGTTCGCCGAAATCACTTCGCAACGTGATCCCACTCGTCATCGCCGGAGGAAACCGATGCATCACATTGCGAGAAGCGCAAGGCGCGTCGTGGGCGATCCAACTCGTCGCTGACATCTGTCGCATCGGCACTGACAACCGCCCGCTCGTTCGGGCCGTCCGCGGCGGCATCTTCGAGTTATTGCGCGCTGTGGCGAGCCTTCCCGAACTTTACGATGTCTCTGACATGGTCACTCAGCTCTGTGCTGGTATGACACAGGCCAGAATCCTGCGTGCTTTCCGCCTACGACGGCCTCCTCACGTTGACTTCGACGCGCCAAAGGAGCACTTGTACACGTGGATGGACGTTGCTCAGAAGTACGAGTGGCATCAAGACGTGTACAATCTCGGAAATAGGAAGGATTGGCGATACGCGATGTCCTGTCACAATCACCAGGTGGGCTGAGCGCAGTTCAGTACGATGACCTTAAGATGCACTAACCTCGCCTAGGGCCCTCACGATAATGATGTGCGCATATGTCCCTGCGGCGATGCCTTTTACTGCTCCGGCAGCTGTCAGCGTATGGACTGGAACGAGGCGCACCGCGAGTTTTGCCGAGCCGACGACGGGCCGTGGGGGTTACACGGTGCGTCCAAGCCATCTCCCGCATCTATTCCATACTCATCGCTCATTGTAGGCGCGCTGTCTCTCGAGGATGTGGTTTTCATCTGCCAGGTTGTCCGCGTGCATATCGCATACGTTCGAAAGCACGAGCAGATCACACCGCGTATTTCCTCTCCACCGACTCGTGCTTGCAGCGCCGAGCAGACGCTGATCACCGTCGACCTCACGGACGTCCTTCCGATGCCACGGCATGTCGTTACTACTCGTATAAAGGCGGACGGTGCCGGTACCTTCGCCGTCGAGGCCATAGCTCGCTTAGGAGGGGTTGTAAGGCGCTGTCCGCTGCCGTTCGTCTATTCTGCGGGCCACTTCGACTGAACTCGTTCTGCACGAGTTTATTCGACGCTCGCCGATATCCCTGATTCGACGCTCGCCACAATCCCGGATTCGACTCTCGCCGATATCCCAGATGATCTCCGTCTTTTATGTTCGTTGAATCGTACGTCTTGTCTGCGCTCTGATTTTCGGTACCGGCTGAACCAAGTCACATCTTTGTCAAGTGCCCCAGCTTCCTCCTTCGCTATCATTCGCCTAGGATGTGTCTGTCCGTCCAAGAAGTTCGTTAGTTCGAGGGCGGTGCACGCCAAGATCTGTATTTTTGGCGTCAAACACGTGAACTTCTCATCTCCTTTGATGCTGGTACAGTTTCGACATCACCCGGGAGAGCGGAGAGTGAGGGCGCGAGCGGGAAGTGAGGGCGAGAGCGGGAAGTGAAAGCGCGAGCGAGTGAGTGCGCCATCCCCCGCGACGGCGGTGCGAGATCGCCTTCCCTTTCCAGCCCGTAAAGTTCTTTCCAGCCATGCGCGAGTTCGTCTGGCCGCATTCGTCTGAGGTGCCGCATTCGTTCAACGTGCCGCATTCGTCCACCGTGCTCACGCACTAAGTATCCCTTTGCTGCCACGTCTCGTCGACCTCTTACATACACGACTGCTTCCCGCGTACTGACAATGCTTTTCTTTAGGTCGAGCAAGAGGACTCGCGTGTACCCTTACCTAGTATACGTTACGCCGCGGACGGAACGATCGGTGGTCTGGCTTTGGTGCGTTTCGCTTGCACCCTGTCTTGAGCTCTTTCGTTTGCATAACTGTGCGCGAGAAGGAAGTGTGTGTGTGCCACACGCGCTCAGGCTCCCGCTTGCTGTATACTATACTCGTCGCATGACGCTGACCTCGCCTCGCCAGGGACGATCGACGCGGTATTCTGTACGCGGCTCTGATGGCATGACGGCACCCGTTTATGGTGGCGCCTCAGCTCGTCACGGCGCTTTGTCCTGCACCGGAGTAACAGCTCATTCTATTTGACTCATTCTATTGCGAGTCCTTTTTGTGCAAAATCGTGATTACGACGTGCAGCTTCGTGCGCGCGCCGCGCCTTCTTTGACCTCACAGCCTCCTCCGAAGGCCCTCAACCACGCAATGTCGGCGCCTCAATTATTGGCGGCGCCTCAACTGTGGCGGTGCCCCATTTTTGGTCGCCTTATAAGGAGCACGGTCCATCACCAAGTGGGTAGCTCGCTCGGCTCGTTCTCTCGCCACTCCTACTTACCTTGCTCTTCTCGATTTCACGCAAGCCACTCCGAGTCACTGCCGACAGCCAAGGCTCCTGCCGAAAGCCACTCCTGCCGAAAGCCACTCCTGTGGGACGCGTCAAGCTCTAGTCCCGTGCGATGTCTACTCGCGATCGCCGCGCGGCCTCGGCGCACCCTACCATTGAGAGGCAGCACCGAGGCCCGCCCATTCCACGTGCATCAGAAGACGAGCGCGGCTCACAAGACAGCCGCGCCTCTCAAGAAGAGCGCTTCTCACATTACGACCGCGCCTCAAAAGACGAGCGTGCCTCACGGGACGAGCGCGCCTCACTGGACGATCCCTCCTCACGGGTCTACCGCGCCTCACAAGACGACCGGGCCTCAAAACACGATCGCGCCACAAATCGCGATGCATATTTCTCTGGTCGTACTGCCCCGCTGTACTCGATGCCCCGGACCTCTTATAAGTCGATGTCAGGGAGCTCTTACGAGTCGATGTCACGGACCTCATACGGGTCGAAGCCACGGACCCCGCTCGCGCAAGCAGAATATGCGGCGCGCTGGAGATCATCACCGCCTCCATCGCACACGCCGGTACCGTCTGAACGTTCTCGGCAGTCTCCATCGCAAACGCCGGTACCGTCTCAATATTCTCCGCCGTCTCCATCGCAAACGCCGGAACCGTCTAAGCGTTCTCGGCCGTCTCGACGGTCACAGGCTGTGTATCCTGCATCGGTCCAGGATATACCGTCGACGTCTCATGTCGCCTCCACCACGACGCCCCGTTCTATCTCCGTCACGACGTCCCACAGCGTCTCCGTGACGTCTCGTGATGTCTCCGCGTTGCCACAAACAGATGATTCTGAGCAATACTTCGCCCCACAGGAGACGAACCGCTCGACGCACGCCTCTTCTGCAGCTGCCGCGTCTTCTGCTACTGCCGCGTCTCACAATGCAGCGGCCCTTTCCGAGCCTTCGCCCGCCGCGCCACGCAAAAGCGCGTGGCGAGATCTTCCCAATCCTCGTGTCGAAGCCCTCTCAAAGGAAAGCCGCAGCGCACACCCATTGCCATCCTCGCGATCAGTGCCGGCACCCTCTCTATCAGAACCAGCGCCCTCGCGATCAGTACCGGCGCCCTCGCGGCCGATACATTCGCAGCCAGCGCCCTTCTTCGCGCCACACCGAGCTCCTCAAGCGTCCTCGCCACGCCGTTCTCCTCAAGCGCCAAGTCCTCCCGTCCGCGTGCGACGCGAATCTCCTGAGAAGGACCTCAGGGATAATGAGTACAGCGATGATGGCGACACTGAGAGCGATACTGTTGTCTCTCGATACTCGATACTTTGCGAGCCAGCTCACAAGCCCGCAGCGCAGCTTATCGTAAGGAGCAGTGCGACACACCGCGACTATAGACGCACCGAGCCCCCTGATGGACAGATCTCCTCCCGAACGTGCAGCAGCGGCGCTCCTGCCCGGAAACAGGACATCCACTCAGGTTCTGCTTCAAAACCATCGAGCGAGCGCTTGGACGATTCAAAGCCCATGACTGGTGTACCGGTGTCCAGAACTGGCGTACCAGAGTCCGAGTGGAATAATTATACAGCACTCGCTTTTTTCTGGTCGCGCTTGGAAAGCATGGCAAGCTGGCGCCCGCGACCATACGTCGACATTGTGCCATCTCTCGACTGGCCAGTGCTAAAGTACCGCACGGCCGACTCGGGTGGGAACCTCAAGGAGGTGATACATGACAATGTCGTCTGCTTCTTTCAATTCGCGCGCAGGACCTGCACCGAGATGATATTCGACCAAATCATCGCCATCTGCAGCCGAGTATATAATCTACAGTTCTGGGGACATTTAGCGCGTTCAATTGGTCACGCAATGTCCGAGAAGACGATCGTAGAGAAACAGATCGAGATTGCAATGCAGGTCGTCCTGAAGGTTGTCGATAACATCGACCATTTCGCCAGGCCTGGTATGCGAGAGGCTGATGCATCGAGACCAAACGGCAAGGCCAGTAGTGTCTTCGAAACTACTATCCGCCTCCTGTGCGACGACAACAACCATCGGGAGAATGACTATCATCCTCTCAATATTCCTCAAAGTGGTGTAAAGAAATTTTTCGACAATTTGCAACACCCCCTACCTCTGTTTCGTTATCGGTGGCCTGTGATACGGAATTCGACTCATGACGGCAGCTCTGCGACGGCTAAGAGGGTGACGGAACATGGAGTTGAGGGCTTCTTCGTTGAGGCGCGCAAGTGCGTGCCACCTGTTTATCTTTCCATCCTCATGGAGATGTGTCGAAACTAAACGCAATTGCCCCAGCGAGTTCAGCATCACGTGACCCGCTCCCACGCCACATATTCCGCCTCCGCCGTTCGACTCTGTGCAGTACATGTACCTCAGGCATTTTGACACAATGTTTCACCACCTGAGTGCACATACTAAGGTCATAACAAGCATTTTTAGCCTGTGAAATTGTTGGAAGTGGACCACTATCTACTGTGGAGCCGGCAGCCAGCTGTATCTAGAGTATGGCCGCTTTCTACACTGTATGGAAACGTTACTCAACGGTCAAGCGTTCCGGTTCGTTCGACGGGTCGCGGGTTCGAACCCCTGTACCCTTTTATTGCCGTCGCTGCTTTTTCTGACTTTTTCTTGTTCAGCGCATTGCATTAGCATTGAGCCGTACGCGTAAGCGCATAAGCGCCTGCCCTGGAGGCCAAGCGCTAAGCTTTGTGCACGAGCAGTCCGTAGCAATTTGCCTTTAGAATTACCCCTCATTGATCTAATTAACTAGACTTATCATCATAGTTATTGTCACTAATGTAGAACTGGAAAGGCTGGTGTCCAGCACACTCACTGTCAGCATACCTAGGCAGTAGAGTGGTATTATGATCAAAGACCGATGTTGCACAAATAATGAATACTCTGCAAGGGACACAGAGTCACAACAAGTGCGTGAAATTCACTTATTACTGTCAACCAAGGCAGATATTTGATTATGTCTAGCTGAAAGTGAAGTATGTATGTAGGATATGGCAGTTAATAACGGTGTATTGCTTTTCTCAGCGGGGGTCACAGTCAGCAGCGGCCCCGACGGCTTGCTCGAAGCTGAACTTGAACTCGGCGAAGGCGGAATATGTGGCGTGGGAGCGGGTCACGTGATGCTGAACTCGCTGGGGCAATTGCGTTTAGTATGTGTCGAAGGGAGTTCGCAGTCGATCGTCCTGCAATCATAGCGGTGTCGGAGAGAAGGTATGGTCTCAATGTATCCGCCTACGCCGTAGGCGGTCCTACACGAGAAATGGTATCGCGTATACAGGGGGAGAACAGACACCAAAGGGCAGCTTGCGAAGTGGTCATGAGAGTCATCAAGAGGTTGGAAAGATTGGACAGGATCTGAAGTCTTCAGTCTTTGTAGTACACCAAGCATAGAATATGAGAATGAATTGCTATTCAGTATCCCAGACTCGACCGTGTTAGAGCATAGTGACTCCGATGAGGCTCGTCGCGAAGGTTGGTCGTCACAGTCGGTATCGTGAACTCACATGCTCAGACATCTCATCAAACTGTAAACAAGCGCGAGTGCGGAGGTGAAGGGGAACGTGCCAAGCCGTCTCCGCGCGTCTCCGTGCCGCTTGTCATGCCCCACTCCCTGCCAAGTGAGCCGCATCCTCGCGAGGCAACGTGTCCACCTCCAAAACATATGTTCTTCCACCCTTCATAGCTTGCACCCAGATGCGAACGAGCCGCGGATCGAGGGGCAAGTCGAACCAAGGCCTTTTCTCCAGCACGCCGTAATGCACGATCGGGTGACGATGCTCGGTACTTCCGAAGTCGACGAGGACGGTGGAGACGTGGTGCATGCGCACGGATGCTGCATTGCCGTATCTGGAGAGCCCTTCACGGGCGCACATTCGTAAATATGCGCGCTCGGAGTGCTTGATGTAACTCCTGGCGTCTTCAACCGGGCCTGCGCCTAGATACCTCTTGGCTGGGGCTGCCGTCGCAGTAGGTTGTGAGCGAACTGAGATGCGGATGTGAATGTAGTTGCGTACCATTGTTGTTACGCGTGCATGATTGGCGATGAGACCAATGCCAGTGGCGCCGCTGACAGTCTACCGAGCAGTAGAAGGTCGACCCGCAGGAGCACATCATCAGCTCGGCAGCCTCGACATCGCTCGAACACTACAGCAACGCGTCAGCGGACCACCCCCGCCATTTTACTCAAAGCACTCACATCCGCATTCGCGCATGCCTGTCGAGCGGAGGCCAGCCACTTCTGATACGTCAACCGGACGCCGAGGAAGAACTGGTAACATCTCTCGAGGTGAGCCCACTCCGAGACCAGCATGGCCTCGTCGGCCGGCGCGTCATCCAGAAGGACGCCGTCCCGCAGCATCGACTCCTGCACGGCCCGCCGCAGGTCCGGCCACACCAGGCTGGGCATGACGGCGTGCGTGATGAGGCGTCGGGTCTCACGGGCGAGGACATCAGCGTACTTGTAGCCAGAGGATGCCGATTGACGAATGAGCTTCCCTTCGATGAGTAGCCATCGTATGGTGAGGAGGAGGCGGAAGTCTAAGGCCTCGATGAGGTCTAGGTGCGAGACGCGTGGGTTCCTCTCCTCCGGGATCAGAATATGCGAGAGAATGTCGACCAGTAGGGCGAGGGCGTGATGCTTGTACGCTGGTGCACGATGAAGTCGAGGGGCGGCGATGTCCTCGATGCGGCAGACCAGATACCTGACAGGACTATCACCCTGAGTCTTCAGGTTCTCCACAAACTGAGGGTTCTTGAGGAGCACTCTGTTCAGGAGATTGGAGTACGCATCGACGTAGTCGTCCTCCGCGCCATCTCTTCCGCATGAGGGATCTATCAACCAAACAAGATGGTTTATGATGCAGTCGAGCAACTTCCCGGGATTCTCCTTATCAAAGGCGAGCAGGCCGGCGTGGAAGGGGTTCCTGATGGAGGGATCCTTTTGGGACAGCAGCAGCACGAAGAATTGGGCGAGCAGATGCTGCGAGGCGGCGAGGTCAGGCTTTGGGTGCGAGGGACTCAGCATCGTGATCATTGACAGCACATCGTCTACCAGCCCGGGACACGCCGCGAGCGCTTGCATGCCTCGAGGCGTGCGCATCACCCCACAGATGAACGTCGACGCGAGATGGACGCGGATGGTCGACGCCAGCGATAATCGTCCGTCGGACTGAAGGAAGCAGGCGGAGTGCGAACGAGCGCCCAGACCGACCTCGTCATCCGCGAAGTTGCCAAGATGCGGGTTCATGAAGTGCATCCATTGCCACACACCCCAGAACGGCTCGAAAAGAGCTTTGTGCATCGCCGGACTCGGCAGTCGGTCGACGTCAGCGCAGAGACGAGCATAGATGTGGAGAGCGTCGAAGCCTTCGGCGACAACACTGACAGTCGACTGATCGAAAGGATTTTTGGGGATGTTAGAGGGATGGAGACACGCTAGCAGATCGCGAAGGAGGGGCATTTTGAAGCCGTCATAACGCAGATTGTCCGAGTCGATGTCGGGGAACAAAGCGCGGAACTTGCGCGAGATGTCACTTGACGGAGGCTAGCAAGAAAATGTCAAGGCCGGAATTATAAGTCGCGATATGAGTGCCATACCGTCATCGTGCACCCTCCGTTGCTGAAGGCAGTGACGCGGATGTGAAATCAATCGTCGACGTATAAGTTGGCGAAAGGGTGAGTGTTGGTTTTGAGACTGCTGGGAATCATTTATGATCCTGAGACAAGCCAAAGACGGATGTATACCTGCGGAGAACCAGAAGACGCGCGCTCGTCAGTTGCCAAAATGTGCAGTGGTGGCGTGAGCAGAGAAACGAATCCGCATGCGATGCACCTTCACAGCACGTGATCAACCGTCACGCGATGTTCGAAGAGAAGTTGAACCTGCAGGGGGGATACGTACGTGACTCTTGCGCCCGAGCCGAGTCTGAAAATCGGGTAAGGAGACGAACCATCTCAGCGCAAGGCCCAACACGCGAACTCGCGACTGGTCTTTGCCACCTTCTCAAGATACAGGAGCAATCCCGCGGAGGAGCGCGAGCCACTATCTACTTCCCTACCCCCCTGAACCCAGCGATAGACATCCAATCCTCATGCGGCGCGCTATCCACATTCACAATCGTCGTGTACGACCCCCGGCTCGCCCTCACAAAGATATGCAAGTACGGCTTTTCACTCGTCGAATCCGGATCTAGGATGGGGGTGTTGTCGTAGTCGCCGTACGAGATCGTCGGGTACGGCGAAATGGACGGAGGCGGCTGAATCCGAGCTGGATGCCCGCCATTCGTCATACGCGGCGCCCTGACGCCAGAGGGCTCCTCGGCCCTGAACGGCTTCCCGGTGCTGATGAGGTCGATGACCACCGTCCGCACATCGCGCAGGCGAGCGGGCTCGCCGAAGTCCATGAGCACCTCGCGCGCGCAGCGGGCGAAGAAGGAGATCTCCATCTCCGTGGCGCTCTTATTGTCGGCGCTTGTCCACTTGGCACCGGGGGGCAACGGCATGTTGGGTGTAATGTCTGTGCAGTACAGTAAATATGGCGTCAGGATTTCTGAATCGGCAGACGCAGATATGTTCGTACTGACCGAGGAGGCGTGACTGGCACGTTTCGCGGTGCGCGGCGCGCCAGTGGCGTCTTTGGCACGTTTTGGAGCAGTAGATGACCACGGCGCAGGCGCAGACCTTCATTGTCTCGCCGTTCGGACCCGCAGGCGCGCGACACTGAGTACCTCGTCAGCGAGCGAGTCTAGCTGGCACGTAGCATCGACATACCTCCGGATTGAAACAGTACTCCAATTTAACTGCCATGGTCTCCTTGAAGCCCGTGCGTACTTGCTGATAGTAGGACCAGCGCTGGAGGAGGAGGCGCCACTCCACTGGGTCGTCCTTCGTCGGCATGGCACACTGGTCACGCTGGAATGCGAGGCCGAAGGCGCGGAGGACGCGGGGCCAGACAATCGCTTTGACAAGATTCTCCGTAAGGCTGTCCGCTTCCCTCCTGCAGTCGATCATATGATTGCGCGCTTCGATATTCGCAGCGAACAGAGGATTCAAGCGCGACAAAACTTGGTAAAGGACGGGGAGGAAGCCGGAACGGAGCGAGGAGATGACGATGGCATTCGACAGCGACGGCGTGGCGCGTATGACAGTAATAGACGCGATGAGGCCGAGCCAGAGGCCGACAATGTACAGGTGGAACGGCGGGCACTCTTCCCAGCCCGGCCGCGACGTCACGCTTGCCAACAGACGCACGAGCCCCGGCACCGGACGCGCAGCCTGCAGGTTGGCCACCGTCGCGTCATCCGTCATGAACTCGGGATCGAAAAACAGCGAGGTGCGGTCCACAAACGTCTGCTCCTCCGGCGCCTCGCTCGTCAGCTGCGGATCGAAGAACCACGCGAAGCGGTGCGCGATGGCGCAGATGAGGCGGCCCGGGTGGCGCGCGTCGTAGGCAGCGACGTCCGCGCGGAGGCGCTTGGCGACGGCGGGGACGTGGCTGCGGATGAGGTTGACGACGGCGAGGGTATAGCCGTGGTAGATGCGCGCCGTGTCCTTCGTCGGCCGCGTGTCGCGCGTCAAGAGGGAGAACACGGTGTCGGAGAAGTCGGGCTGGGCGACCATCACATGCACGCCACGGGCGTGTAGGGAGAGGCCGACAATGGTGAGGGACAAGCAGCGGAGGAGGAAGGCGGTGGGCATGGCGACGAAGCCGTCCGTGCGCAACCAGCATGCGGACGAGTCGGGCAGCTCTTGCATCCAGTAGTCGTCCAGTGCCACATTTCCGCGTTCGGGGCTGACAAAGAGAATCCACTGCCAGACGTCGGGGAAAGCGTTCAGGAGGGTGCGCTCGTGGTCCTTCGATGCATCGAGGATTCTGATGACCAATCGAGCGTAGATGTAGAGCGCGTCCATGGCTTCCGAAATTGTCACCACGTCCGCGCGGTCTAGTGGGTGGGTGGGAATGCGAGATGGTTGCAGATGAGAGAATAGGGAGCGAGAGAGCGAGGTCGTAAGTACGTTAATGGGAATATGCCCCCCGACCTCCGGGAAAGCAGCATAGAACTGCCGCCAAATCGACGTCGCAGACTGGAATTGCACATGAATATCAAAAACACAATTTGCATTGGTTTATTGAGCATCTCACCATAATGATATATTTACAAGGACCGGAGGCCCAGAGGCAGCCTGGTATTTGGTGCGAGCGACGTGACGGTTCGAGACGCGTTTTGTTTGTTCGTGCTTGCCACTTTCCCCGTTTGGTCTTGGCTTTGTTCGCGCGCTCCTTGTTGTCAATTCCCATGTTCGCTCATGTTATCTTGTTCGACTCCTCCTCTTGCTCATCCTCGATGGCGAATTGATAGTTCATAGCACAGAACATGCAATTGAATACGCAGAAAGCCAGTTTCAACCACTTTGCCCGCGGCGTTGCTCGCCGTACTCGCCTGTCGATCCTGCGATCGATATAAAGCGTTTGTGCACTAACGCAACGTATACCCGAGTCCACGAACGAACACGGAGGACGGTCTCTCCTTCTTCGCGTCTAGTACGCCGAGAGGCGAGGCTGACAGACGTAGCTATCCCCCCGGAAATACATGCACGGGCTCGGAATGTATCAAGTGCGTCGCACTTGCGTCCAACTATACCGATATGCTAAACATAACCTATAGATCTTCGCCAGGAGGTCTTGATTACCCAGCGCAATCGTCAGCTCGTGCGCAGGTTGCGCCATATTGCCCCAAACCCAGTCTCGTGCGGAGACGACTGCCCTCAGGCATGAGAGCCTATTTGAATGCGGTCTACCGCTCCCCCTCTTGTCCTGAGACGGTCGCGCCGCGTTGCGGGGAACGAACTTCCGCCATTGTCAACAGCTCAAATGCATGACCCTCCCCCGTCTATCCAGCACCGCCATCTGCAGCTCCCAGCAGGAACAGGCGACCATTGCTTCCATGGGCTAATCTCAGAAGAAACGGCGATGCCTTGCAATGTACATCTACTACGTCGTCGGCGAGTCGTGGAATATCATTTTGTGAGTCTCCATGAATCAGACAGGTGAACTCGTGTCTTGGCTGACTTGTACCTTTCTAGCGTGCCACCCCTACATGATATCATGCGTGTACAATATTCTTCGTATTAAGGAGGTTGAGGGCTGGGAGCGCGTCCGATGCAGACGAACGACATCGTGAGCATGTCGGCTGAATATCCGCCTTGTCACATCTCTGATTGCCCTTCTTTAGGCCTCTAGCTCAGACGTTCTCATAGGACATCATCATCCATCTGGACGCTTTCTCCAGGTCAACAAGCCCCCGCTCCCAAGCCAACATTCGTGGTATACGCATCCGACCAAACAAGCGCAAACTCGATGGTCCAAGCGCACGCAGCCCTCGAACATCTTCGTCAGCCTTGCGCAAGCCTCCCATGCCCTCTTCTTGACATCCGGAAGATGCATCAGACCCTTCTTGAAGATCCAATGCGCTCGCATCGCGCCATACACGTTTTCGTCGGCAGCGGCTTCATCAACTAGAGCAGGCATGTTCGAAAGAAATTACCGTCATCTTCGCCGCGGAACACCTCGTTTCGCCCTTCCGGTCTCTCTTCTGGCCTTACGGTCACTCTCTCGAGTGCTCCTCCGCGATACGCCGTTTGGAACGCCGGAACGGCCTCGAGGGAGTCGACCTCGCCACCCTCTGCCCTCACCAGACTGTACTGCCGCTCAAACTCGGCACATCTCGCGCTCTTTCGTCAGTTACTCTCTCGCTAGGTGAACAGATCATTGGTCGCTCGCTGAACTGCTCACTGCTCGCACGCTGAACTGCTCATCCTCACTCGCAGACGGTTTCCAAAATGCTCTCTCACTGATCGCCCGCTTAGCTCAATCGGATAGAGCGTCAGATATGATTGTCCTTTCTGGACAAAATTGAGTGATCGAGGACCACTATTTTCCACTATGGGACCCCCAATCACGCACTCGAGTGAACCACTCGGTGCGTGATATCACGCACCGACTGGTTCACTAGGCACTCGTTGTCACGCATTCAATCACTCTAGGAGTGCTTTCGCCGTCATTGATAACCGGAGCTCCTCGGCTATTCCCGGCCGAACTTCGTTATAGGTTGACCTCCGGGGGCGCAATGAGCGCCAGTGTTGCGTTACGATGTTCTTGGCCTATTCTTCCATTGTTCATTTACGTTTTTCCTCAAAACAGCAGACCTTAGTGACAACAAGAAGGGAGAACAACACGGCAATTCCCGGTCGGATCAGTTGAGACGGCTGACGGGAGATAACGATCGTGATCACCGGGTGATCACCGCTCCTTTCACGCATCGAGTGAACCACGATAGTGACCTGATAGTGGTCATTTCACGCGGCGAGTGAACCACTCGTTCTGCGTGGACTTCACGATTTGGGGGTCCCGCAAGTCATCACGCAGCGAGTGAAGCAGTCGTGCGTGATTCCTGACCGAAAACTCACTAAAAACCACTATTTTTCACTCGAAACGAGTGCTTTCGCGACGAAAACCACTCCAAAGCAGTAGTGAATCGCATTTTGTCCAGAATTCGCAACCATACGTCAGACTCTTACTGCAGTTCGGCCCCCGCGGTGTGTTACTGATTTTGCTTCCGCCCTCCCAGTTTGCTACCACCGGGTTGTTTTGCTTCCGCCGACAGGCTCGTGTGCCTCGAACCTATATCGGTGGTCGCACCTTCTCGTGTTAGATGTGACTTCGCACTCGGAGTCAAATCTCTCTCACACACTATGTTATGCCTCGCGAGTCGTACATATATCGAAAATATATATCGCAATGGTCCTTAGGATCGTGAAAATGTGCCTCAAAAATGCGTCGCCTGACATGACGTTCAGAGTAACGTCCGTCTTTGAAAGCGTGATGCGAGAAACCAGGCTACAAAAAATCAATCAAATACAGGACACACATTTTGTGGGTGCTACAACGTCTATACAGGACGTCGGCCAGTACACAAATATACCGAATCTCTGGGCATGACGTTAACCTCCAAAAGATACTTCACACCTCCCCTGCTGACTTTGATCCAATGGTAGATGTTCTGAGCGTCCCCCTCGTCGTCTTCCATAGATGCATCAAGTGCACCGTACAAAATTCGCGGTGCCTTCTTCGTCAAATTTGTCAGATCGACTACGACAGAGCGAACGGCCCGTAGCGCATCGGGATCGCCGTATACTGCCATCAACTCGAACAGGCAAGATCGCAGGTAGATGCGCTCTGCGTGCGTCAGGCAATCCGGCGCGTCGCGGAAAACCTCGGTGCCCTCCTGACGACATATTCTCAGTCTCCCTATACAGTAGCTAGGTAAGATAGCTTTCATGAAGAGCATGCAAAGGCGTCGCACCGGGCCAACAGTTATCCCGATGTATATATTTCCAGGCAGCACGTTGACAGCTCCTCGAGCAATAGGATGCGGTGCCGCAGACGCAGATTTTGAAGCTATCCTCTGATGTCGCCTCCCGCGTGCACTATGTATCCGGTAAGTCAGATGGGTGAGGAATGCAAAGGCCGAGCAGAAAAGTCACTCACATGGCCGCAGATGTAGCGATTCTGGACATCGTTCCTGTAGTCAGCTTTCGCCCGGCGTAGATCCTCGTAGCGCGTCGAGAGAGCCGACCAGAGGGGATGCCCAACCGTATGTGCCGACGCTGCATCAAGCGGCAGGGCCCGGCTGACGCACTCCTTTAGCACGCGCAAGCAGTCCGGCCAGACCATCGCCGGGCCCATGGCGTACATGACGATGCGCGCCAAGTCAGCCTGATAGCTCCCCGCATGCGTGCGCGCCGCCTGAGGGACCAAGCTCATGGAAGCGGACAATATACTCTGTACCACCCACAGGAGGCCACAGCGCACGGCGAGGATGACGTCCGAGTGCGCCGCGCGCGCATACGGATCTTGCGTGAGAAGTAGGGCGGCCAGCAGGCGCAACCAGAGGGCGATGGCGAGGTGTTTATGTGGCGGTCCGCTCACCCAAGAGTTTGTCCCAGAGCTGTCAAACGTTGGGAAGCTCGTCATTGCTTTGGTGATGCAGCTGCAGGCGTGAACTACGGGTGAAAGGGCGGATGCCCGCAGATTCGCGACTGTACGGCGGTTGTTCAGGAACTCCGGGGTGAGGACCTTGGAGTAGACGACGGCGAAGGATGCGTCGTCGTGGGCCTCGTGCCTCCGATCGAAGAACCACAGGAGGCGGCCTGATAATATCCAGACGAGCTGTCCTGGGTATCGCTCGTCGAAGGATTCCATGCCCTCGCGGAAGCGGCGGGAGACCGCGGGGTCGGCGTCGTAGAGGAGTTGGTGGAAGACGAAGAAGTAGCGGTGTTGCATGGAGTAGACGCTCGGCTGCGAGTCAGCAACCAGAATCCCGAGGAGGTCGTCCACGATGGAAGGAATGTCCGCTAGAGCGCGCACGCTGCGTGGGCTCGCGAGGAGCGGCCCGAGGAACATAACGATGCCCATCATGCGATGCACGAGCGGCATCGCTAATTGCCCGTCCTGTAGCTGGCACGCGCCGTTCAGCGTGTCCCCTGCGCGTACATCATCGATCATGTTGCCGTTGAGAGGGTTCTGGAACGAGATCCATTTCCAGACGCTGGGAAGCCGTTTGAGAAGCATGTCGTGAAAAGTGGGCGGGTGGCCGGTGACGTTGCCGAATATGCAGGCATAGATCTGCATCGCGTCGATTCCCTCGCTGAGCAGAGCGATGGAGGACTCGTCAAATGGTGGGGTAGGGAGAGGGGTAGAGTTAAGACAGTCGAAAAGGTCTTGGAGCAGCGTTGGGTATAGAGATCGATAAGGAACGGGCGAGCTGACATTGTAAAGTCCTGCTGCGCGGAATTTCTGGCCTATTTTACTGACAGACTGGGGACGTGAGCTGACCGGCATGTCATATAACAAAGAGGCTCACCATCGTGAACGTTCGATACTCTGTCAATGAAACCGTAGTAGCATTATATTACGTTCCGGTTGCGCGCAAGGGTTCGTTTTCCGCGTATCTGTGTACGTGCAGTTTCTGTACTAAACACGCTGATGAGAGGTCATTGAGGTTGCATGCTGCATGTCTTGGCGATGAAGCTCACAAACCGCCAAATTGGACGCCGATGACGGTGAAAACGAACCACAACGGTCGACGCACGTGTGGAAATGGCTTGGGTTACGTGCACGTCAGTTCGGTTTGCAATCACTGTCAGCGTCCTCGCTCCAGCTTCCATCTTTCGTCAGTGCAGCCCTTCCACATCATTGTCCGCTCCTCGGATGAAAGGTCAATGCTTCTCTATAACGATAATCTGTTGAAGACTGGACGACTTGACTCTCCTGGGACCTGCATGCGTTGCTGATCACTCATCGTGAATGAAGGGCATGAGGAATGCAACTTTGTGAAGGAGCACATACAAAATTTTGAAATTGACTACGCTTGAGCAGCTACTGAGTACTGAGCTTTGAGCGCGTTGACGGTGATTTACGCGCCTCAGGCTTCAGCTGACACCGTTGTGTTTTGAACCCTGATTGTAGTTCTGAGCTCTCTTGACGCGTTATCGGCTCTCTTGCTCAACTATGGCTGCAATCTCCTATGTGCGGCGGGGATTAGAACCGCCGATCTCACGGAGATTTTTTGTAGTAGTACTAGTAGTAGTACATAGTACACGAAACAAACCGCTATCACGTGATGTAAGCGGCGTGTCACGGGGGCCAGCGACAAGCATACGCAAACATGATGCCGCTCTTGATTCCTGCTTCCATATGGCGATCGGCTGACCTTTCTCGCTTACTGTGATGCGTCGAAAGTCGCAAGAATGTACAAAATTCTCATCGTCTGCCGACTAAATAAGAATTACTGAGGATACAATTCAACCTGCTGCGCGTCGAGAGGGCTTGAGCTTACGACGGCGCTCGGCAAAGGTGGAGCTGCTCGGCGGCGGTTACGCTGCTCGGCGGAGGTATACAACTTGGTGTTAACTCTGCTCGGCGAAGCTGACGCTCCAGCCCTCCGAGATCACGCATCGATGCACGTACCACGTAAGCATTTAAACTTTAAAGGACTTGTGCGTACTTATATGATGAGCGATCACGTATATATAGGGCGAGGTAGCATTGCCGCCGACATCTTGACTCTCTTCCATACTTCCTCAGAGTACCCGAAGACGACTATGTCTCAGCCTAGACTTTCCGTGGCAATTTGGTGAGCTGGCTTACTTTTGAATCGCCCTTCCATGCAACTAAGAATCACCTCCCAGCGGCGCCGGCATAGGCGGCCTCATTACTGCACTCGCTCTCGCGAAATACGACGATGTCGATGTCACGGTGTACGAGAGCGCTTCAAGGCTCGCGGAAGTGGGGGCAGGGATTGCGTTTTGGCCGCGTGAGTACTTATCTTGGTCTTCCTTCCCAGTTTTCTGCCCGAGGGCTGGGCGCCTGGCTTGTCAGCTTGGTCAAGTGAGAACTCATAAGCCGAACGACACACAGGACCTCGAGAAATCCTCCAACGACTTGGCCTTGAGAAAGAGCTGTTGAGGATCTCGGGGGCGGACGGGGATCCAAATGAAGGTGAGTTTGCTTCTGCAGTGAAGATTCACCCTTCGGAGCCGCGTCGAAGTCGAGGTGGCGTAACTAACACGCATTTCCATCTCCCAACAGAAACGTCCTACGTCCTCCGTAAGAGCGACCAGGTCGACGGGTATGAGTTTTACAAGATTCGGACCGGCAAGTGTTCTGTTGGAACATCATCTCATATACTGATATTCCTTGACACAGGCGGCCAGCTCCGCATGCACCGCGCCGATTTTCAGACCGTTCTCACGGGCCAGCTCAAGAAGGCTGTGGTCCTCAGCAAGCGGCTGGTGTCGTACGAGGACGCAAGCTCCTCCGCCGCAATCAGTGGCGACCGCGAGAACGGGCCAGAATCCCCGACTGTCCTGCTCCACTTCGCCGACGGCACCACCGCGACGTGCGACGTGCTCATTGGCGCGGACGGCCTCAAGTCGTGTGTGAGGAGCGTGATGGTGGAGAGGTTGGCGAAGGAGGTGGAGGCGGAGGCGAAAGCGACCCCGACAGATACGAGCGTGACCCCGAAGGCGAGAGCCGACGATATCCGCGCGCGCGGCCAGCTCACCTGGAGCGGCTTTGTCGCGTATCGGGTCATAATCCCCGCGGATCAGCTGCGGACGCGCTCGCCGGGACATTCGCTACTGTCTAGTCCTATGATGGTACGTCGATATCCTTTGAAGCTTGGGCTATTATGTCGGGCTTTCACAGTCGCTAACGTAATCTGCAGTACTGTGGCAAGAATGCGGTACGTGCTGCCGATTCGGTGTCTCTTCATGAGCTCACGTCTTTTTTCAGATCGCATTCGGCAACACCATTAAGAATGGCACCGCCTTGAACGTCATATTCTTCACGGCGGACTTCTCGCAGGAGCACGGCGAGCACCCCGGCGAGTGGGTGAGGAAGGCGGACAAGTCCGAGTTCGCGGGTATGTTCAAGGGGTGGGAGCCGGAGGTGGAGGCGATGTTGGATGTGAGAGATTTTCCTCAGTATCTCCCGACACCCTTCTATCGTCTCATCCACTACTTTCGCCTTCCCCTTCCTCGACTCACCTTTGTTCCCTATTAGTATGTGATACTAACCCAGACCTCGCCAGTGCGTCGGCGACAGCGCCCTCCGCTGGGCCGTTCACACTACCCATTCCGCCGGACTGCTGACCTACGCACATGGGAGGGTGGCTCTACTAGGCGACGCGGTAAGTCCTATCGCCGGTCCAAACTCTTATTCATTGTTGTGATCTCACCTATCTCCAGGCTCATGCGATGACGTCCTTTCAAGGCAGCGGCGCGGGGCAGGCTACCGAGGTGCGATTCCGCTTCCCAACTTAGGCAACCTCCTCGCTAACTTTCATTCCCAGGACGCCTGGATCCTCGCTCACGTCCTCGGCGACCCCCGGACCACGCGCGGCACGATTTCCACCGCATTGCAGGCGTACAATACCGTCCGCCGGCCGTTCTCCCTCAACGTGCAGGAGAACTCGCGAGTGAATGGGCATTTGGTGGCGCTGGACTATAACGCGCTCGGTGGTAACATTCTGGACGAAGAGGGTCTTGGTATCCGCGGCGGAGACTACGACGCCTTGGACGACACCACTGTGCGGCGCGTGCTACCGAAATTGGGCGCGCAGATCCAGAGTGATTGGGAGTGGTGAGCTCCATTTGACGTTGAGTGTGAAGGGACATGGCTAATGCGATAATATAGGGCGTGGACCACATCTATCGACAATCAAGTTGAGGAGGCCCTGAAGCTGCTGGGGCAGGATGAGTAATTGGGAGCGGTAAGGTGTATGAGAGTTGAGTTGTGGAGGACGAGAGCCTGAGAGAAGACGAGTGCAACGCAAGGCGCGGGCTTCGACAAGTGCCTGTGTTACTGCAGTCCGAGCAGCGAGATGATTGATATGCTGCCCCGAAGGTGCACTCGCCCCGCTGTCTCTACTATGTCATAGCCATGCCATACTTAAACTCCTTGCGTGCTCATCCCAGCCGGTCGAAACGGACGGAAAAGATGAAGCTGAGAGCACGTGATTGCACGTGATGGTCCGGCTTGCATCTTCGCTCGGCGCTCGCCTTTCATCTTCCGTCACGGCAACTGCGGGCATGAATATTCAGCACTGAGAGCTTCGACGGTGAACGGCTCTGGGCATGCAGGCTCCAGTCACGCGATACGGCCGTGGGCGCAGGTGGCTTGGCGGCGCTCAGTGGACATTGGAGAGTCTGACGGCAGTGCTGGTCGCCGAAGCCGGCTTGATGCGCGTGTCGAGCGGGGGCGGCATGTGAGTGCACAGCGCGGACCGCGCCACTCTCGTCCGTGTTGTTGAATGGCCGAAGCTGTCGTCCGTGGCCTGCACGAGTGGAAGAAGGAGCGCCGCCCCGAAGTCTCCGTGCGCTAGGCACCCGGGTGACTTCACGCATCAGACATTTTGCTAAAAGCTTAGACTAGGCTTGCGAGGTCCCTAACGCCTGGGAAGGTACCTCCACACGTTAGGTACCTGCGTGTATTGCATTTTCCTGGGCAGGTCCGGCTTACCTTGCAAGGTCACGCGATCTGACGAGGTAGGTAACGCGTGAGGGACCTCCTAAGGCATCTAAGGTGTGAGGGACCTCCTAAGGTAGCTAAGGCATTGGCGGTGCTCACGATGTAGCTAACGCGTTAACGAGGCTGCGAGGCCATCCAGGCGTTGGCAATCACCACCAGGCTGTTCACACATGGGTCTCGTAGTCATCGTCAAACAGCGTGTATATTGTATACTTGTCTACATCAGTAGCTAGTACTAGTATCGAGTGTCAGAGCGAGTAGAGCAGGGCTATGAGAGCAGAGCACGAAGAGCACGAAAAAGCAGCAAAAAGCGAGTAAGGGGAACGTAGTGGTACAAGAACCGACTGAGAGCTGTAGCCGGCGAAGCTGCGAGACAAAGAGCAAGATTCGGGTGCAATAGAGGGCGCGAGCGGGTCGGCGGGTTCAGACAATTCTGCAGTCAGTTAGTACAAGCTCGAAGGTCGCAGACAAAGGCAGCGTACCTGTTGCGTAGTGATCTCTGAGTGACGTTGAGGTTGGCAGGCCGTTTCCGAGCGGCAGGTGGGGGCTTGTTTTGCCGCACACCTTTCTTGGGCTGCACAGATCGTGCGTTGTCGACGTCCTCGTGTTGTGTTACGTCGCCTAGGGGAGGTGGCGGAGAACGTGTCGAAGCGGAGCTAGAGGCGTCCGGAGGCGTGAGGCAAGGCAACGCGGTGCGATTCGTAGATGACGATGCGACGGGCGAGGAGCCAGACGCTACCGGTGAGGAGCCGGACGCGAGTGGTGATGAGCCAGACGCAACCGGCGAGGAGCCAGACGCGACCGGCGAGGGAAGGTTGATGAGGGCCGGGCTGCCGTCCGGCGACGCGTCTTGCGGCGCGGTCTGTTGCTCCTTCCGGATTCTTGCAACGATTTGTTGCTGCAGGCGCTCCGCCGTCGTCAACGGTGCATCTATGCGTACAATGGGTCGTGCAGGCTTCGGGACAGCCTGAGTGCCGAATAGATACCTACAAGACAGGTTAAGCAGTGTCGGTGTGAGGACACGACAAACTTACTGGGAGTACCAATCACATAAGTCCTTGGTCCATTCTGTTCGCGCGCGGTCAACGAGCTCGTACTCCTCCTTAGTCATATCCTCGCTGGCAGAGCCGACGTAGCCCCATCGCGTGGCTTCCTCCTCGTCGTCGTCGTCCACTTCTTTCGAAAGCGGTCCGTAAAACAACGACATCACCTTGCGATGGAAATGTTCAAGGCGCATACCATCTTCACTACGATTCCAGTGGTCGTCGGCGCTTAAGCAAAATCGGATCTGTAGATGCAGAGTCAGCAACATAGGCAGCGAAGAAGGCGTACGCACCAGTAAGACGGTGTAAGCTATCATCTCTTCTGTGACCTTGGTGATGCCGTGTCTCGCGGCGCACCCGAGCTTCGCCTGGTTTCTCTTGAAGTCGATCGTCGCCTCCGTCGCGGCCCTCGGGCCGGAGTAAATGTGCTTCAAGGTCTACAACGTATAAGTCACGAGAGACAGAAGGTGCGAATACATACTCGGACAACGAAAGGTGACCGAAGCAAGCCGCCCATCGGCAACTCGTCGAACGACACCTCACGAAAGTTAGGATAGAGGAAAGACGGCATGTCTCCCGCGCGGTTCGGTTCGACTTGCTCGCGCATGTTCGCCATGAATCTGCGGAAGGTCAACGGTGAGTCTCAGCAACCAAGGAAAGGGTCTTACTTGGGCATATCTTCTAAAAACCTCGCTGTCTTGGCCGGCGGAACTAGTGCACGCGCTGTTGCAACGGCGTGCCATCCGCGGCTGCTCTTGTCGCTGACAGAGCTCAGGGGAGTACGGAGCGGGGCGAGTGTGGCCTCGAGTTCGCGAGCGGCTACCGTCGTGGCGTCGTCTTCTTCCCCAGATATCGAGGTGGCGGGCGCGGGGGGAAGATCGGCGAGTAGAAGCTGCATGATGATCGGTTTGAGGGAGCTGGCGTCCGTCGAATGCGAGTTTGAGCTCCTGGCGTTCAGCTGAGCTTAGAGTTAGAAATGAAGTGCATATATGCGCATATAACGACTCACGAGCTTGAATAGATCGTAACGCGCATTGTCTTTGGCCTCCTTCACGTCGTCCGTCTCGTTTTCGTGTATGACGATCTCGTCTAGATCGAAGAATGGACAGATGTGCTTGAACAACGCGTAAGAGTAGCCGTCGCAAACTCTTTGGGTGCATCAGTCGAGTCATACGTCGGTTTGTTCGCCACGTACTTCTGATAGTCCGGGTCCGCATCCCGATCTTCGTGGATATCCGGGGCCTTCTCTGCCTGCAGGAAGATACGGTCGAAGTTGATGAAGGGATCAAGGGCCTTCGTAATCCATCGTGCTGCATCGCGATAACAGGAGTTCTTCTCTTCAAGAGAAAGCACCCCGCCAGCACTAAGCAGTCAGTGTCAGACATAGAATATCGCAGTCTCAGGGTCACTATACACTCGCCTGGCTTTCTGCTTCTTCCTTCGCCGCTTCTTCGGTGCCCCTGTGTTGAGAATGTCCCGCAGGCTATGCTCGTCGCCTGCGAGTCTCTTGCGCTTGGATGATACGGAAGCGGGGGAAGGTTCATCTTCATCGTCAGAAACGATTCTGCGCGGCCATGACGAGCGAGACATGGATGGTGGCATAACCGCGATGGGAGAAGGCAAGAAGGGTGACGCACGCAGTATTGTGCAAAGACAAGGACAGCGATGTTTGGTCGTAATTTGCTGTGACAGAGCCACGTGATCGTGAAGACCCACATTGTGGACTTGAACTTGCACCTGCTCGTCACGCGCAGTACGGCCGCCATGGCTACTTCTCCATCATTCTGCCGCCGCACTTCATGGGCCCATCATAGACATGTAGCTCGATATCGACGTCTTGAACGCAAACTCACGCGCGCACATAATATCTTTACGGACTCTCTGCTCGCTGTTTTCATGCTTTCCCTCATCTATGCGGCCCCCCTCTTTGTCCCTCTGCTTCTGTTGTGCACGAACTCACCAGAGCAATATCTTGCTGCTATAGGACTTGTTCCGCTGTTCGCTATACTTGTTGGTACGCACCTTGCAGCCTCAGAGCGTCTTCCCACTGACGAAGGTTTCGGGCCTAGCCATGCGCATTTCTGGATGTGTACCGCACGTCCAGGGGATCATGAACAGGCTAGGCCAAGTGTCGCGCAACCGCATGAAGGAACGGGGGTGGAGAATCTCCAGAAGCGTCACCTTTAGGCTGATGTTGCTCCTCGAAGTACATGTTGCTAGTGTACTTGCGATCTCGGCTGTATGTGCAGCGACTACCTTGCGCCCCGGATTCAGCCTTACAGCAGCGCTTTTGGAGACATGTCTGCCAGGTCTTTCTCTCGCCATCGTTGTCTGGCCACTTCACGGTGAGAATTTCTCCACAAACTTCAGCAAATATGTTCTTACAAGTCTAGCTTTACCACACTTGAAGGGCAACTGCGTTGCAGCTCGAGTCACGTCTGCACCACCTCTCGAGCCTTTCAATGGGCACGATACTCATTCGCAAGGACCCGCCAAACCAGACATGGCTGCACCGTCTAAGAAGACGACAGTCGAGCTCATCTTCTCGGGTTTGACTCGGAATCGAAGACGTTATCACGACTCGCGCATGTCAAAAGGACAACGAAAGTTACGCGATTCGAGTGCTCTCCCACGAATTGGTCAGTATCTTGGTAGAGTTTGACAGTCCCCGACAACGCGATACTGAAACTGCTTACACAGTTTTCCCCCTATGCTCGACAATCGCTCAAGTCATGACAACCCTGTGCGGCCGGGGACTCATACCCGATCCTGAAGTCGTTCGACAGGAGCTATTATATCCAAGCTACAGCTGGGCGTCGCTATTACCGCAGACGCGCCTCAGTGAGATCGGCGTGTCAGACCTCTCTGTCCTCTTCGTGAGGACACTTATACCAGGGGGCGCCAGCGGGAGCAGGGCGAATGGTGAGTTGGCGATTACAGTCTTGATCTTCGGCAGCCGCTAACACTTTCCAGATGGACGACATCGATGCTCCAAGTGCACAGAATATTTTGCGTCAGCGTCGTCATTAAGTCGACACCGTAAGAAATGCAAGGAAGTCCCAAAAGCGTCAGTCGTGCCCGAGCATAGCCAGCCCAGTTCGTCACGCACCGCGCTGGATAGCGGCAGCACAGACTTGCTGTCGTTTAAGCGGCAGAAAATTGCGTCTGGGAGCTCCGGTGCTGATTGCTCAGGCTCTGCTGCTCCGCTCGCCTTTACTCCTCCGCTTCCGGATCTCAGCGAACAGCCTGCCCCTGATGCCCCACCTCCTCTTCCTCCTCCTGTGCCAGTTCTCGAGCCAACGCGATCTGGACGGCCGCGAAAATTCCCTCTCAAATACCAAGACTATCACGCTCTGCAATCTATAGCCAGTATCATTCCAACCCCGGAGTTGGCCGAAGAACCAGCTCCAGTCTTTGACACCGAGTCCACTTCTCCCCCTGTTGTCGTCCCTCCTGCACGACCCACGACTGACACCCTACCCGAACACGCGGAGCATCTGGACCACGACGGATTCTTTCACTTTCCCGAGAACGCGTTCGGTGTGTGGCGCGCATACCAGGGACTTCCATCCTTTGTGCCATCAGCCGAGGACGAGGACGCCATCCTATGCGATGGACCGGGTCTACAAAAGTCGCACGCAGACGCACCATCATCTGAGGACGCTATGCGAGCAAGCATTGGCGACGACTCCAGCAGTATCGCACCGTTCGAGAATATCACTAGCTGTCGCCTTATGAGCTGGTGGTATGGCTCGAAAGGTAATCTATCCATTGAGCTACTCAATAACCTCGTCCGCGACGTGATCAGCCAGCCTGACTTCGACCCTCGGCATCTCGAAGGGTTCAGCGCCGAGAAGGAGATGAAGCGGATGGACGCGCACCGCCGTCAAACCGGGGCGAAGGACGGGTGGCGGGAGGGGACCGTAAAGTTGTCCTTACCCTGCGAGCGCGTCCAACAACACTCCGAAGCCGCGGCGCCAACGCTCGACGTCAAAGGTGTTCGATATCGCCCTCTCCTCGACGTTATACGTGCAGCTCTCAAGGAACCCTCGGCAAAACTGTATCATCTGTTTCCTTTTCGCCTTCTGCATCGTGCTACTGCAGACTCGGAGCCCTCACCGATCTCTGGCGAGGTCTACAACTCCCCTGCCATGCTGGCTGAGCATCAAGCCGTCCAGAATATTCCATTCGAGGTAAATACACCGGAGAACCTACGAAACTGCGAGTCCTGCGTCCTCGCTATCCACGGCTACTCGGACTCGACATGCCTGGCACAGTTCGGTAGCGCATCGCTGTGGCCTATCTACCTCTGGTTCGGGAATCTTTCGAAGCATGTGCGCGGCAAAATGAGCACTTTCTCCGCTCATCACGTCGCTTACATGCCCACGGTGAGCAGGCCAGTGCTCAATCGCATCACCTCACTAACGGACGTCGGAGCCCAGCTTCCCGATGACCTGCAGGACGAATACATGAAGAAATTCGGCAAGCATGCATCAGCTGCGACTCTGACGTTCCTCAAGCGCGAGCTCATCCACGCCATTTGGGAGAAGTTGCTCGATGAGGAGTTCCTCCATGCTTATAAGCACGGCCTGATTATCCTCTGCTCCGACGGCATATACCGGCGCATCTTTCCGCGGTTCTTTCTCTATTCTGCCGATTATCCAGAGAAGTAAGTGAGCACCTCACGCAGATGTCTAATGCTGACTTTTTTCCAGAGTCCTGCTTGCGTCGATCAAGTCACTCGCAAAGTGTCCATGTCCACGTTGTACTATAACAAAGGATCAGTTCCGCGACATGGGAACCCCCGCCGACATGGCTCGGCGTGAGACGATGATGCGGCACGACAGTATCGCACGGCAGGATCGAGTCGAGACGACTCGCGGCTGGATATTTCAAAGCGGTGTCGGCGTGAATAGCAAGTCAGTCGAGAACGTCTTGGGTCCAACATCGGAGACACCCGTCCGCGTGAGTGCACGTTACGCGCATTCGTAGCTCCTTAGGTTGACGGTTATCAGAACGCATTCTCTTGGGGCCTGCAAGACCTATCGTTGAACGTGTATCAGTTGCTCGTCGTCGATCTGCTCCACGAGTTCGAGTTAGGTGTCTGGAAGGCGATCTTTATCCACATTCTTCGCATTCTGCAGGCGCAAGGGCAGTCAGCTGTTCACGAGCTGAACCGACGGTCAGTACTCATCGTTATTTGATCTCGAATCTCCGGGGAGCTAAATGAATGACGCTAGCTATCGCGCGGTGCCCGCCTTCGGTCACGCCACTATCCGCAAGATCCACAAGAACGTATCCGAGCTGAAGCAATTGGCAGCTCGAGATTACGAGGATTATTTACAGGCGAGTGGCAAGCTCGTCCTCCTTTGGAAGGAGTGCTGATTCTCGCATCTTCACAGTGCGCATTGCCTGTTTTCGAGGATCTGCTACCGGAGCCCTTCAATAGCTACGTTATGAAGTTGTTGTTCACTCTCGCAACATGGCACGCCCTCGCCAAGCTCCGTCAACACACGGAGGCTACATTAGACGATCTGCGCCAGGAAACGACGACTCTTGGTGCAGCTGTTCGGGATTTCGACGATCACGTCTGCAAGCAAATCAAGACGAAGGAGCTTCCACGCGAAACCGCCGCACGGGGCCGGCGCGCGCAGGCAGCCGCCAAAAAGAACAAGGGAAAACGGAAGGCGACGGCTGCGGACGCCGATGAAGAAGGAAGCGCGGCCGCCAGCACGACTGCCAAGATGAAGTCATTCAACATGAACACATACAAATACCACGCACTAGGCGACTATGCGTCTTGCATCGCGCAACTGGGGACTACCGACAACTCGTCTACTCAGGTGGTAAGATCCTGGCTACTTCAGGCGCGTGTATCGCTGATTAATTTGCCAGGGTGAGAGTGAGCATCGACGGGTTAAGCGGTTCGCCCCTCGGACTGGGAAGAAGGACTACGCCGCCGGTATCTCAAAGCATGTCGACCGCGAGAGTCTCGTCAACCACATGAAGCAGACGAACACGACGCTCTTCTCCACCGGCAAGGCACGGGATCGCGCCGATGAAGACTCACCGCCCCTCGCCTCGCCTCTCGACCATCACTCAATAGCAAGATCGGAGAGAAACACCGACGACGTGTACCGATGGGCCTTGGAGAACAGAGACGATCCGGCCGCTGAGGTGCGTGTACAGACGATTGTTTACCTCGAAGATAGATCGCTTCAGCTGCTGACTTGATGATTTGGTAGAACTTTGTACCGCGTCTGAAGGATCATCTGCTGAGGCGCGAGGGATGCGCACCCGAGTCCGGGGGCGATTTTTCGACTCAAGAGCGCAGCAAGATTCGCCTCGAGCACAACGAGCTTCATTGGCACAAGACGATGCACGTCAACTACACGACGTACGACATGCGGCGCGCGCAGGATGTGATCAACCCTAGCTATCACTCCGATGTGCTCCTCTTTGCCGACGAAGAGTCAACTCATCCATACGCATACGCCCGCATCATCGGGATCTTCCACGTTAATGTGTTCAACAGCCTGCTGCACAAGTACGTGCGCACAGAGGTCCTCTGGGCTCGCTGGTACCACTTCGATGACAAGCACGTGAGCGGTTGGAAGGCGAAGCGTCTGCATCGCGTCGGCTTCGAGCCTGGTAACAGCGAGTCCGCATTTGGCTTCATTGATCCCGCAGATGTTGTGCGCGCTGCTCACCTCGTCCCTGCCTTTGCGCAAGGCCAAACGACTGCTCTCTTGAGTGCGCCTTCCACACTGGCGCGGCGTAGGGATGAGGAAGGCAAAGACTATCAGCGCTATTACATCAACATGTGAGTACTATTGTCTACACTCTGTGTTCTCCCGTTAATTCTCTCACAAAGGTTCGCCGATCGAGACATGTTCATGCGCTATCGAGGCGGTGGTCTGGGCCACAAGCTCGCGCCTCGTTCCACTCAAATCTTCATGGACGACCGCGACGACGCTGGCGGCAACGCTAGTACCACCAACTTGCAGTCCACCACAGCCACGACTGCCGACGACCACGTCCAAGACGATGTTCCGCCGTACCGCAGGCCGGAGCTTGTCGAGGAAGAGGCACATATGATGGCCGCCGAACCCGACGAGCTGGACGCCGCTGCAGATGACGAATTCGATGAAGATTACTGGGAGTCCGACAATGAAGACAAGGACGAAAGCGATGCATTGCCTGAGAGAGGTACACACGGCGGTGAAGGTTCAGATATTGAGGAAGGCTTTGCAGCATATTAGGATATTTTCCCTTCGCCACGCCGCGCGCGGCGCGTCTGTCTCCTCAACAAAATTGTACCACTTACTCGCGAGAGTTTGAGCTGGGCCTCTGGTCATATTACAGCGGCATCGTCAATTTTTCTTATTTAACTTGATTTATCAATGTACTTATCAATGAGTCGAGACAATTCCATGCCACTCGCAGCTCGCCAGAGAGCAACGGAACCGGCGCGGTTTGGGCGCGCGACGCGCGAAGTCACACTCAGTGACCCATGTCACGCACATCAAAGTTTGAGGCGAGCATCAGGACGACCTTGACAGGGCCCCGGGGGACATGCTCAGGAAGGTACCACCGTTGGTCTGTCCTGAGCAGGCTGCTCCCAGCATTGGTATGTCCTTGGCATGTTCCTCCCAGCCTTAGCCTCACCTTAGGATGTTCCCCCAGCCTTAGGACAACCTTAGCATGTCGTCCTCAGCCCTGAGAGCGCCTTAGGAGGTCGGGCGTCACCTCGCAAGCACACGCTCAGGCTGGAGGCGTTCACAACGCCTGGGAATGTTTACGCAAAATGTCTGATGCGGCAACCTGACGGCGCTTTACACGTGGACGACGCCGAATTTGCAACCATCCGCTCTCCACTCTGTCTCTGCGTGATGGGCGCTGGATTTTCCATAAAAGTCGTTTGCCCGAGGAAAGCGCGTGCGGCGTCCACCTTCACCACCATCCACGTCTACATCGAGTCTGTACTCATCGACATTCCCTACTCCGGTGCGGTTGTTTGTGAAAGTGTTGGCTTAGCTATTTTCTGACTGAAAATTGCAGCGTCGGCCAGGAACATGATATTTTGATCGCTTCGAAGCCTGTTCCCTCGTGGCTGCACGCGTAGTAGTCCGTGGTTTTTCCGCTGCCGGACCTCCGGCTCAGATCCAGCGGACCAGCTCCAAGGACGCCCGCGCTCTGCGCAGCGCGTTGGCCTCAACTCCCATCCAGACCCCACGGGCCTGCGATGACCGCGAACGCGAGCCTAGACCCATACCTACCCTACCCCGTGCATCTGAATCCCTACTCCCATTCAACCGACGCGAGCACCAGCGCACGCACACCCGCCTTCACCAGCGCGCTTCCCCCGCTAGGCACCGAGAACTGTGAGGATCGCTATCCCCCCGGTTGAACATACGCTGAGAACCGCGTCTCCCCGCGTGCAAACAGTACCTGACAAGGCCCGATATCATCGTCATGATCAAGGCGCGATACATCAACGTGCCGGCACGCAGGACTACGCTCTTCCCCCGTCCCTCCTGGCCCAACAGCCTCCGTTCGCGCCCGCGCTACAGCCTCCGAGCACCGCACGCGACGGCGCCTATAGCGCCTACTCTCCCTATACCCTGCCCCCGATGCCGGAGCCCCAGCCGCGCTCGCGCGTCGATGAGCGCCTCTTTATCGATCAGAGACCGACCGAGGGCAAACCGACGCGTGATCCACGTTTTCTGGTACCCGTCCCGCCCGTCCCGCCTCCAGAGCCACCCGTTCCCCAGGAAGACGAACTGCCGACGCGTTCACCGGCCACTGTCCCGATCGAGGCGGCGGCGCCCGTTGCACGCGATACGCCCGCGGCAGAATCACCCCGGAGCCGATCGACGCGGAGAGCGACGTCGAATGTGGTTATTGCATGCAGACAATGGTGCGTGACTCGCTCTTTGCCTTCGAGCGCGTCGCTCACGTATGCTTCTCCTCCCCCGTCCGTACACCTGCGCCCCACCAGCCGTGCGCGCAAGATCAAGTGCGACTCGACGCGTCCCTCGTGCCACAACTGGTGCGTAATCTCCCCACCCCACCCCGAGTTCTCGCGACGCTGACCCGCCTACAGCGAGCGGCGCCAGAACCTCTGCGAGTACGACCCCGCGCCGAAGCGGCGCGGCCCGGACAAGCGGCCGGGGACGCGCCAGCGGGCGTGCAGCAAACGCCAGCGCGACGAGGACAGCGAGCGCGACGAGGAGGCCAAGCGCCGCCGCTTCAACGAGCCCCTCACCATCATCGCTGAGCCACACAGCGCGTCCCTCGTCGTGCACCAGCCTCCGTCTATACCGCCCACGGAGAGCACGCCCTCGCCTGTGACCCCGTATCATCCCCGGCTCTCTTTGTCCAACGCGTCGATCACGAGCGGAGGCGCACGCGATCATGTGCCCGTAGAGGTGAGTTCGGCGCGTCCGCTTCCGCGAGCCGGGCGCTGATGGGTTATGTGCGGCAGGAAGCGCCGGTGGTGGGGCGTGGGGCGGGGGACCCGACTTTCAGCCGGTCTGTGGGGCGCGGGTTGACTGCAGACGACATCCAGGTGCACGGCCGAGCACCGCGCTTGCTCGACAGGAGACGTCTGTCTACCGCACTCAGTTCTGGGACCATGGCGCAGATGCCGGGCGAGGCCGAAGGGAATGCGCAGCAGAGGGAGTGGTGGACGCGGTTTCTGGCGCGGGATATCTCGTACGTGGGCTCCACCTCAGTGTGCTGTGTGCGCGCCCGCTGACTGCGCTATTATCATGCTGTCGCGGTCATGTTGCTCACTGCTCGCTGCTTGCCATCTGACGCTCTCCGACACACTCCCAAACTGGATGACCGTGGATCAACACGCACAGGCTCAACGAGATTCGAGATCACTTCGTGTTTCTGTGCGTATTGCTTCGTCCTTCGGTGTTACTGGTGCTTACCATCGAGTTGACAGGTTCAAGGAGGAGACACCGCATTGGCTAACGTTCCTCCATCTTGAGAGCTTCCTCGACGACCTCTATGACGACACTGCTCGACTCCATATCCAACCAGCGCTCATATACGCCTCGCTCGCCCTTGCTACACTCATGCGCTCCAGTCAAGCCGAATGGGGCACTCCCGGGCGAAATAAGGCGCTCTACTACAGGTCGGTGCTTTCTCCCGCTCTCTCTGCAGGTTGAGAACCTCTCATCACTCACAATCTATACCAGAGAGTCCGCCCGAGCATACCTCAAGTCCCCCACCTGGATCGACCTCGGACTGGCGGAAGCCGCCATCGTACGCTCTCCCCTGTCTCCCCCCACCCCTCCATCATCTGACGTCCCCATCCTCCCAGATCCTCGCCGTCTTCGAAATGTCCCTCCACCCGCAGCACACCTCCGAAGACCTCCCACGCGCCCTCGCCGACGTCGACCGCCTCATCACGCGTCTCGGCCTCCTCAGCCGGGACGCCGACGACGCAGACACGCCACGCTTTGCGCCGCGACAGGTGCCAAGCGTGCCCTTTGGTGGTGGCGGCCAGACGGGCGCGGGATGCAAGTGCACGTCGATGAGCGCAGCGGACGCGGGCGCGGTCACGCGGCGGCTGGCGCTGCCGTGGCCGGCGCGCGGGGCGCACGATGAGGAGGCGCGGCGCGTATGCTGGGCGGCTGTGAGTCTGGTAGCCGCGTATGCAGCCGAGTGCGCCGCGTTCGGAAGGGCGGCGCCGCACTTCGAGGTCGGCGATGCGGCGAATGTGAGTTTATCTTTTTCTTACTTTTCTTCTTTTGTGTTGTTTTTTCTTCTTCTTTTGCGCTGTTATCATTTCGAATCGCTGTCTCTTTCCAGTAATTTTCTCTGACCCCACTCTCCCCGAACAGATCTCCCTCTTGTTCCCCAACGAGGTGGCCGACCGCGAGAACCCGGTGTACCGGTCCGCGGACCCGCCGACGCAGAAGGAGACCGTGTGGGCGCTGTACTGCCGCGCGATGCTCCTGTGGCTCTTTGTCGTGCGCCTCGGGGAGGGCGGAGACGAGCAGATGAGTCCGACCGAGCAGCGCAGGATGAGGGCGGGGGAATGGGGCCAGGGAGGTCACGCGTACGACGGAGGCGAACGCGCGTACGGCCAGGGCAATGATATGCACGACCGAGATCGTGCGTACGAGCTCGCGGAGGGCGCGCAGGAGGCCTTCGGAGAGGCGCAGGCCATCGAAGATGCCCTCGCCTTGCACACGTGCAACAGCGATACGGTGGTGATGTATTTGACGAGGGAGTACGTGTTCAAGTGAGTTCATTTGATTCGATGTTTGCTGGGCAGTTGGCTGATATTGATTCCCTTCACAGCGTACGCACCACCGTCGCAAAGATTCTCCGGAGGTGAGTAGGACTTCGGCGGCGTCTGGAGGAACGCACGATCTAATCGGTCTGGAGCAGGCTGCAAGGACTCGGTCCGACGGCCATGGCCCCCTTTCCCAGCAGGAAGCGGGCGGAGGAGTGGGGTGAGTGTCGTTTCTTCCGCATGTTATTGGCAATCCTTTTGTTCGCATATATATCTGGCGTTTCATTTATGACTTGAGAGATGGACTCACCTACTACCTCCAGTTCAACACCAAGGCGAGATAGTCAAGCGCCTCAAACTCGAGCAGCGTGGGGCGAATGCAACATTCGCGCGAAAGCCGTTCGCGGTGACGTGGTTCTCGAATCAGTTGGCTCTGTAAGTGGTTGCGTGGTCTTTGTTTCCCATCCATCACCCACGCTCTTTTTTCCCTCTCGTCCTTGGGCTCGCTCCTACGCCCCATGCGCACTCGACTCCGGCTTGACTGACTGACCGTATACCCTAGAACTCTCTCGCTCTGGAACCAGGACAAGTCCTTCGCTGTAGCGCTTGTGCTTGCAAAGAACTTCATGCGCGCGGTGGAGGTGGGCAGTGCGATGTGGCCCTCGCCAGGTGTGTACCCTAGTCTCGCGTCTTTGGGCGTCCTGCTAATCAGTTCGCAGTACACGACCGCCGCTGCGCCGAGCTCCGCGGGGAGCTCATCGAGGCCTGCAAGTCGGTGGGCGTGGACCCGCCGCTGCCGCCGATGTATCCCGTGTCGCCTGTTTGAACGCCGCTTATCATTAACATGGGCTTCACCTATATGTAAGCCACCTGCCCGCTTACCTTTCGAACTCTTGTACATCCTATCATACGGACACACGCTCTCTCTTTCTCTCCCTGATATCTTTGGCCACCGCTTAGTTACTAATCGACTGCCTCGCCCTCTCCCGAGCCTCATACTGCCCAAGTTTCCTATATCACGATTTATGAGATACTTAGTGTCGCTGCTGACCGCCTCGAATCGCTCCCTACTATTCACAACGGACTATTTATCGCGCTTTCACCGCTGCTATTGTATAGTTATCGCTAACAGTCTGTTTTCCTACGGAGAGTCCGTATTGTTGTTGTACATACTATAATCGTCCTACTGCCTGTCGTTCCTATACTATGTAACGTCCGTGAGGCTAAGTAAATCCTCTCACTCGACTTGCAGACGATCGCGGATCGCAGCGGCTACTAGCCTACTAAACGGCCGAATCGATCCCACGGCGGTCCACGTGTGAGCATTTGAATGCGAAGAAGACACGATCACTGCGATCGTGCAGATCATCTTGAACCAATAGCCTGCCACACATGCCTTATCACCCGCCGCTATGATGATTCAGAAGACTAATCCAGCCTCTTGTTCTCTCCCACCATCTGCACGAGCGAGAAAGATTGGAAGCGACGTACCATGGCATCGTTCACCACAGAATATACTCCCTTGGAAGAGATCCCGAAGGTGGGAAGGTCGTGACTATGCAGAAGAGTGCAGCGTTGACCTAGAGGCTCTCGGAACAGATACGCACTCAGCTGCGAGACACCTTTGCGAGCGGCTTGACGCTGCCTCCTGCATATCGCATCCAGCAGCTCCGCCAGCTCGCGCGTATGTGCCAGGAGAACAAGGACGCGATTACGGACGCGTTAGCGCTTGATCTTGGTGGGGTTTTCAGGCTGGCACCTACTCTCGTCAACATGGACTGACACGCCGCAGGCAAACCCAAGATCGAGGTTCTCTCGGGAGAAATTGGCCATATCATTGCGCGCTCGCTGCATGCCGCGGAGCATGTGCACGAGTGGACACGCCCAGAGAAGGTTGAGGTGGACACGCCGTGGCAGAAGGAATGGGACACAAGAATCTATCGTCTCCCAAAGGGTGTCGTTCTCGTCATTGCGTGCGTCAGTGCGTCTACTATGCGATGAAATATTAACCATGCCCTCTTACACGGAACAACATTCCTATCCGCTGATTTCCTTCATTTGCTCTTACCACAATCCATAAATGCTCACTCCACTCGTCCCCTTGATTACAATATCTGCCCGTCATTCAGTCCGTGGAACTACCCAATGGCCCTCGCCCTCCAGCCCCTTCTCGGCGCAATCGCCGCCGGCTGCTGCGTCGTGATCAAGCTTAGCGAGATCGCGCCGCACCACGCAAGCCTCCTCACGCGCCTCCTCCCCCAATATCTCGACTCGCGCGCCTACCGCATCGTCAATGGAGGTGTGCCGGAGGTGACGAAGGTCTTGGAGCTGCAATGTACGTCTTTTGTTTCTTCATAATGCTTATCCTTGCCAGCTTATTGACGCGTTATTCTAAGGGGACCACAGTAAGCGGTCTGTTTCACTAGCGAGCCACGATACTGAGCATCGTACGCTCTAGTTTTCTACACCGGTCACAGCGCAGTTGCACGCATCATCTCCGCGGCAGCGGCTAAGCATCTGACGCCGCTGACTCTCGAGCTTGGAGGTGCGTTTCGAGCCCTCATTCTGTGGTGTATATTCGACCGCCTTACATGCCCCCATATTCACACCCTGTTCCATCCTTATATCCTCCGACGTATGTCTCTAACTCCCTGGCACAGGCAAATCCCCCGTTATCATCGATCCCGCCTCCGACCTCACCCTCGCCGCCCGCCGCGTCCTGTACGGCAAATTCAACAACGCGGGCCAGATCTGCGTCTCTCCGGACTACGTGCTCATCCATGCCTCCGCCAAACCCGCCTTTATCGCGGCGCTCCAGGAAGCCTGCAAGGAGTGGTTCCCCAACGGCTGCCTCGAGAGCGATGACTTTGCGAGCATCGTGAACCCGACACACCATGCGCGGCTGAAGGGGCTACTGGACCGGACAAAGGGGCAGATCGTAATGGGCGGGAGGGTAGGAGAGGATAAGAACGGACAGATGGTGCGGATGGAGCTGACAGTGGTGGACGGGGTGGAGGAGGATGACGTGTTGATGGAGGGGTGAGTGTTCGACCTCTCATCTTTTGTGTCGATGTCGAATTGGTGGGCTGGGGGAGGCGCTTCTGCTGGAAGGAGCGTCAATCAGATGGCTCTCGGCGCGCTTCGAATGTTCGTCGACAACGGGCATAGCAGACCTTTCTTTGCACGTAGAAAGCGCCCACGAGTCGGACAGACTGCTGACTTACGCATCTCCACAGCGAAATCTTCGGCCCCATCCTGCCGATCGTGGAGGTACGCGACATTGACGAGGCGATCGAATTTGTGAGGGCGAGGTGAGTCGGCTTACACTGGTAATCTCTTGTAGTGTGCGATCTTCTGTCGGCTGTGACGTTTCGTTTTCGTTCTCTCTGTCGTCCGTTCTCTCTGGCGCTTCGTTGTCTATGGTGTATCGATGTATATGGCGTTCTGCTGTTCGTCAGGTTATGTTGTCGGTAGACTGGGTGGAGTGGTGGCGTAGTCGGCTGCAAGGCATGGGAAAATGCATGCGCAGCGGACACCACCCACATTGGTCTAATGCACCGCACGGGTTTCATCTGAACCTTCAACCTGTCGACATCTGCTTATTCCTTCCTCTCTATCACCTATCTCATCCCTCAGGCATGTCCGCCTTCCACCTTCCATCGGCCGACCGATCTTTTACCTTCTGCCGGCTGACCCTCCCGTTTCCTTACAGGCCCCACCCACTCGTGTTGTACGCGTTCACGCAAAACGATGAGGTCCGGAGGAAGAGTGCGTGCCGCTTTTCGTTTTTGTCATTTTACCCTGCTTTCGCTTGTCGCGCGCCTTTCGTCTTCCTCCGCGCCTGTTGTCATGTTTTCATCCGCGGTTGTCATCTTTTCCTCTTCGCTTGTCACATCTTTCTCTTTTTTGCTATATTTCTTCCCCCTGTTTGCTATATCTTCCTCCTCGCTTTTTCCTCGTTGTGCTTCATCGTCCCTCCTCATTGTGCTTTTCCGACACTCTCCTCATCCCTCTTCCTCGACAGTCCCCCCTTTTCCCTTCCTGCTGACCCCTCGTTCTTCCCCGCATATCAGCCATACATCCGTCACCTACCATCCATACATCGCTATCGCCCTCTGCATTCTCCTATCCCGCCCGACACATCGTGTGTGTTTTACATAGCGCTAACCCTACCTCACAATGACCCATATACTTTTATTGACGCTAAATCCCCTGCCCCACCCTACAGTCCTCCTGCGCACGACATCGGGCAACATCACCTTCAACGATACAGTTATGCAGTTGTCAGGTGAGTAATTTCTCTGTTTTCGTCGATTTCGTCGATCCGAGGTGTTCGCCCACTTGCTGCTGTGAGGGATGTTATTTTCTGCACCACTGCCCCTCTCCCTTTTTGGGAACAAGGCAATATCCCGGCTAATATTCATATTGAACTACTACAGTGAACGAGCTTCCCTTCGGCGGTGTGGGCGAGTCGGGCCGTGAGTGATTTTCCTTCGCTCGAGGTGGCCTGAGGTGCTGACGGTGCCCTCTTCAATCCTCCCCTAGACGGCCGCCAGATCCAGAAGTGGAGCTTCGACATATTCTCGTATGAGAGATCCTACGTGGACATACCGCCGCAGTACGTGTATCTGTTCTTCTTATCTGTGTGAGCGTGTGAATGTTTGGGTGGGCGGGCGAATGTAATATTGCTGGTGCGCTGACTGTGTGGACGGGTGGACTCTGTGATGTTCATTGCTGATTGCGTCTCCGCTCAGCGTCGAACCTGGCCTGTCGCACCGCTACCCACCTTACGACGACCGGGCGATGGCGATGATGTCTGCGGCGACGAATATCGAGATTCCGACGGACGAGATCGCGGGTGGAGGGGTGGAGGAGCTGCTTTGAACAGGGTTCGAAGGCTTCCTTCAACAAGCAGGGATAGGTGCGAGGAGAAGGATAGTCCGACGAGAAGGGTTTGCAGGCGCCGAGGAGAGTAGACGTCACAAGGGAATTGGCATGAGCAAGATGTTGCTCGGTGTAACTCATGAGAGCCAGCCGTCCATTATGCAGAGAGACGCCTTTCGGCAGAAGTCTGGGATAGCAGGAATACGCAAGGTGATGCTCAAAAAATACGGCTCCGTAGAGTCGAAACCCTGACGATGAGAATCACGTGATGACACGCGACGGGTCCAAGGGTTGATTTAAAATTCGACGTTTTCGCTTCCACCCCAAAACCCATTACCATATGGGTGGCAGGAATCGACGCCCAGAGCGTCCTCCGGACGTCGCTATGACTCTGGAAACTCTCTCGATAGGCCTCCCCATTCGTGCTCTACGCGTTCATGCAGGACGATGAGGTCCACAAGAGGGATACTGTAGCGTTTCGACCATAGGTTCGCGTCACGCATCACAGAGGCATTCGAACTGAACTAAACGCGCAACCATCACACATCACGACTGGCCGTGAACTCGGAAAAATATTCAAATTTTGATCTTTATTTCTCCAAATTTTTTTCTGACCCCTAAAACGTGCACATATGGCCATTCTGTAGCTGTTTCACCACTTAAAAAGTCCCAAAAATGAGTTTAAGGCCTGAAAATGTATATTTACTGAATTCGTCACACCCGGGCCGGGCCCGTGAACTGGAAAATGGGGAAGTTCACACCATCACACGTCACACCCGGCGAACCTATGGTCGAAACGCTACAGTAGCCTTACGCGGCGCTTCTGTTTCTTGTTTATCTTATCTCTCGCCTGCCATATTTCCACCATTGTGCCTCCCTCTTCCTCCTCCTCTGTCATTGCTTCGTACTTCTCCGACTTCCCCCTCCTTCTCTGTTCGCCATACATGCGACACCGCCTTTCATGCTGTCACCCACCTGATGCATCAGCCATTCTCCACGCCCCTAGTTCTCTTTCGCGTGATCTCGGGCAACCTTGTCTTCATCGATAGGTTTGTGCAGCTGTCGGGTGAGTTGCTTGCCTTGATCCGGTAAAAATATCTATATTCTGGCTCCTGCATTTTGTAGTACACCAAGTTCGTTTCGCGCCCTTCGTTTCGCGCCCTTCATCCAGAGCCCTTCGTCATGTGACCATTTCCCATTCTCGAGTCTCCGAGGCCTACACCTAGCTAACATCCATATCCACACAGTGAACGGGCTGCCATTTTGAACTGGGTGGCGTGGGAGAGTCTGGATGTACGTGTACATATCTCGTTCTTTGGGCTGTAAATGTAATTGACAGGATATACTGAAGACACCCCCTCCTCCCACGGCCGCCAGATCCAGAACTGGGCAATCGACTCGTTCTCGTACGAGAGGTTCTACGTGAACACTCCGCCGCAGTACGTGAAGCTGTTCCTCTCATCTGCGTGGGCGTGTGTATGTTTGTGTGGGCGGGTGGATGTTTGTGTGGGCGGGTGAATAATTGTGTGGCCGGGCGACTGCACTGTACAGGCTTTCCGCACGGGCAACCAACGTTGTGGCTGATACAAAGCCTGTGTAGTACTCGCAAACGAAACCGTGTCCAGTTCGGTATTGCACGACACATCCGTATAGCTCGCGATTGCCGTTCAGCTCCCGGAGATGCTTCATGGGTCTCTGGGATGAGGAGCTCCGGTTGGCCACCGCGTATCCTCCGGCAGTGGGTCGGCCGGTCCTATTCCATGCGCCAAGCAGACGATGTGCCTTCTCGTACGCAACGCGGCACGTTCGACCTCGAGCGGAATACGGTCGCGTGCTCCTCTGCGGTGCACAGGCCTGTTACTAAGAGCTGCCCGTTTCTGTCCGCGACTTGCGTGGCATCGATTTCTGGACGGCCAAAATTTATCCGCGCCTTACGCAGGCCTCTGGGAGTATTGTCAGGGGTTTGACAAACCCTCCCTCCTTCGAAGTGCCGGGTATACCTCACTCAATACTTTCCAGTCACTGCTCCGAGGTGGATCGGGCAAGTTGTCACTGAGTTGTCAGCTTGCTTCCACGAGTCCGTCACTCATCGCCGTGTCCTCCTCCGCGTCGATATTCGAACAAGACACATGATCAGTGGCACGGCCATACTGATCTCCTGGCGTCCACCAAGCAACTCAATGACCTGCTGAACATAGCTTGGCACCCGCAGTCACGAAAATGTATAAAAGCAAGCCCGACGAGTCTTCTTCTCCTCAACCTCCCCTACGAGCAAGTAAGGACATAAGCAACGTGCCATGGCATCCTTTCACACAGAGTATACTCCCCTTGAGGCGATCCCGAAGGTACGCAGGTTTTCACCGAGCAGGAAAGTACCATGCTGACCTGGAGTCGATGGGGACAGTTACGCACCGAGCTGCGAGACAGCTTTGCGAGTGGGCTGACGCTACCCCCTGCGTTCCGCATCCAGCAGTTGCGCCAGCTCGCGCGGATGTGTCAAGAGAACAAAGACCTGATGGCGGACGCGTTAGCGGAAGATCTCGGTGGGTATTTTTCCTTTTCCTGCTTTCAGCGACGAGAATTATGGACTAACTCGCCGCAGCCAAGCCCAGGATCGAGGTACTATCTGTCGAAGTTGGCGCAATCATCCATCGCGCGCTGCATGCTGCGGAGCAGGTTCCAGAGTGGACACGTCCAGAGAAGATCGAGGTCGACACGCCGTGGCAGAAGGAGTGGGACACGCGGCTCTACCGCTTCCCTAAGGGCGTCGTTCTCATCATTGCGTGCGTCACTTGTCTGCCTGTGCGCGATGGGATACTGACCGATGAATTGACTTTTCTCGATGTCACCCCTCCTTCGCTGGTCCTCCCACCTGCCTCGACACCTCCGACACATGCGGGCCAACGTTCTTGCTATCGACGGGCATTTTCCCTCTTTCATTCACTACCCTCGTTAACCGTTTCACTCAGACCCTGGAACTACCCGCTCATCCTTTCCCTCCAGCCTCTTTTTGCCGCCATCGCTGCCGGCTGCTGCGTAGTCCTCAAGCTCAGCGAGGTCGCGCCGCACTACGCCAGCCTGCTTACGCGTTTGCTGCCCCAGTACCTCGACTCGCGCGCCTACCGCATCGTCAATGGAGGCGTGCCGGAGGTGACAAAGGTTCTGGAGCTGCAATGTAAGTGTCTGCTCGCCCGTGGCCTTGTCTGCGATGTCCATCGCCTTTAGCATTGTCATCTGACTAACGCGCAATTCCCAGGGGACCACAGTAAGCGTTCGACCACGCTTGGCGGGTCGGCCTGCTAACTATCGTGCCTGTAGTATTCTACACCGGCAACGGCGCCATCGCACGCATCATTTCCGCCGCGGCAGCTAAGCACCTGACGCCGCTGACCCTCGAGCTTGGAGGTGAGTTCCGAGCCCTCATTACGCAGCTTTTTCATAGTGCGCCTACGGTCACACTCCCATTTTCCGCCTCTCCCTTCCCAACCCTCCCTATGTCTCTCCATCATTTGCCTATCTTTTTCTAACGAATATCCCGACCCATGCATATTCTCATCAACTTTCCACCCGTACCTACTGAACCCCCACAGGCAAATCGCCTGTCATTGTTGATCCGGCTTCCGACCTCACCCTCGCCGCCCGCCGCGTCCTGTACGGCAAGTTCAACAACGCGGGCCAGATCTGCGTCTGCCCGGACTACGTCCTCATCCCTGCTGCCGCCAAACCCAAGTTCATCGCCGCGCTGCAGGATGCGTACAAGGTATGACATCAGTGTCATACCTCTGTTTTTCTAACCCCTCGATGACAGGAGTGGTTCCCCAACGGCAGCCTCGAGAGCGCCGATTTTGCGAGCATCGTGAACCCGACGCACCATGCGCGGCTGAAGGGCCTGCTGGACCGCACGAAGGGGCGGATCGTGATGGGCGGGAGGGTGGGGGAGGATAAGAACGGACGCATGGTGCGGATGGAGCTGACGGTGGTGGACGGGGTGCGGGAGGACGATGCGTTAATGGAGGGGTGAGTGCCAGTTTAATCCCGTTTTTTGTCTCTTTTCCTTGGGCTGGGCGACGGAAAGGGCTGGGGGGCTTGGTCGGAGGAAGGCGGAAGGGCGGGGAATCCTTCTACGGAAGGGCGAGCCAAGGGGGCAGGGAACACGACATTGACGACCAAAATCCCACAGCGAGATCTTTGGCCCTATCCTGCCGATCCTGGAAGTGCGCGACGTGGACGAGGCGATTGAGTTCGTGCGGGCGAGGTGAGTGATTGTTCCCCGTTCTTCCTGTCTTGTTCCCCACTTCCGTCACATTGGTCTCCATTCCTTGTATTGGTCCCCGACCCTTGTATCAGTCCAGAGGACCACGCTGCATGGAAAGTCGCAGGCGATGAAGCATGCAGGTGTACAGCTAGTATGTGTATGCTGATTGACTCTCCCTCACAGACCGCACCCGCTCGTGCTCCACGCGTTCACGCAGGACGATGACGTCCGGAGGAAGGGTGCGTAGCGCTTCCGCTTATTGTCAGAATCTTTCCCCCTTCTCGCCTGTCATTTTTTGCTCCTCGCCTGCTGTTCTCATCCGCGCCTGTTATCTTCCTCCTCGCCTGTCATCTTCTCCACTTCGTCTTCACCACAGTACTTTCCCGTTCCCTCCCCTTCTCCGTTCACCATAGTACATACGACACCGCCCTTCACGACCACGCGCCCGCCTGATATATCACTACCAACACTGACACTCCCCGCGTACAGTCCTCCTCCACACGACGTCGGGCAACCTTGTATTCAACGACACGTTCATGCACCTGGCGGGTAAGTGCTTGGGGGAATTATTCAGCGTGTTTTCATCTTTTTCCCCGCTAACATGTTTTGTCCAATCTCCCGCTGACATTCAAAACAAATTACACAGTGAGCGAGCTGCCCTTCGGCGGCGTGGGCGAGTCTGGATGTGCGTCTACTTTCTTCACGCGCTGTGATCACCGTGATGGGTGCTGACGATCTCCTTCGACCTACTCTTCCTCCCACAGATGGCCGCCAGTTCAACAAGTGGAGCTTCGACCTGTTCTCGTACGAGAGGTCCTACGTGGACATCCCGCCGCAGTATGTGCATCTTGTGTTCTTATCTGTGTGGGTGCGGTGTTGGTGACGGTGACGTTGTTGATTGTGTCGCGCTGCCTTTCCTCCTCACACCCTCCCCACTGCCCAAACGTCTCCTAACACATCTCAAACAGCGTGGAGCCCGGCCTCTCCCACCGCTACCCGCCCTACGACGAACGAGCGATGACGATCATGACCGCGGCGACGCGTATGAAGATTCCGACGGACGAGGTCTCGGGCGGAGGGTTGGAGGAGCTGTTCTGAGGAAGTCTAAGCGCGCCAGAGCTTCGAGAAGGGTTTGGAGGCGCCGGGAAGGGTTTCAACAAGAAAAGTTTGGAGGCGCAGAGGAGAATTGAAAGTCTATGTCGTGTATTTGTGCTATGAATCCAGCCGATTATTCATTCGCCAACTTTCTTTTGCCATCGTTCAGGAGCACGCATCACGACCCTCAGAAAGCTTGGTGATATTCGTTGCGCTGGGAAATCGCCGAGAAGTTATCAACAACGCTCGCCGTACGTGACAACATCACGATGTTCTCAGCAATACAATGCTCACAGTCAAATCGTCAGGCTTTTCGTGCTCATCCAGTTCACGACGAAGCTCATCCAGTTGGTGACGAAGCTCCAATCATCATGCATCATGCCTCTCGAGCCGAGCTCCCATTCAACACGCATCGTGCACCGTAACCCCAAGCTCGATTATGCATTCACGTAGCTACACTCAGTGTCCTATGTCCAGCAGAACCAGGCGGAGGCATAAACTGCCCCCATCCGCTCGTAGCACTCTCACGTCCATCAGTAGCAGTTTCCCGTCCATCAGTAGTAGTCTCCCGTCCGACATCCATAGCAGGTGCCCGGCCTCCCCGTTCATCCATAGCAGGTCCTCGTCCGAAGTCCGTAGCAGACGGCGCGTGGGCGCTCGTAGCAGATTCTCGTCCGTCCGCGGTAGGTGCTCGTCCGTCCGTGGTGAAAGATGCCTGTCCGTCCATGGTGAAAGGCGCCCGTCCGTCCGCGGTAGGTGCCCGTCCGACATCCGTAGCAGCATGCTGTCCGCTCGTGCTGGTCAAGGGCGCCAATGACGGTGGTTGCGATCCACCCGCCTCCTGCTTTAGCGTCCCGTCCCTCCCCGCCTCCTGCTTTGGTGTCAGGTCCCTCCTCGCCCCATCATAATCCCTCTCTTCCTCCCTCCCCCCGCCCTCCCCCATCTCCTCCTCCTCCCAGAAAAACCTCGCCAGCACCGCATCCTTCGCCTCCCGCTCCCACGCCAGCAACCTTGCCCTTTCCTCCGCGCGCGCGCACCAGGGAAACTCGCCGTCGGGCCAGTTGGGCGTGTTCAGGGGGCCGAGGGGGTCTGCGTGCGTGTTGCGCGGACCTAGGGGGTCCGTGGGAGAGTAGGGATGCGTGGAGTAAGAGTAGGAGGCGCGCGGGCCGAGGGGGTCGATGGGGTAGGAGGAGGAAGAGTAAGAGGACGGCGTGGAGTGCCAGTTGCCCGTCGCCTGCCATCCGTTCCCTTGCCCCTGCACCGCCACCTTCCCGCCTGCCACCTTCCGCCGCTTCCGACTCGTCGTATTTCCTCCTGCGCTGCCGGACTTAGCCCCCGTCCCCTGCATCGTGGCCTTCCCACCCGTTACATCCGGCGCCACGTCTAGCAGCACCCTCCCCACGCCCTCGAGCCGCACGACGTGCAGGCGGGTGGGGTGGTGGGAGGTGGGGTGGAAGGCGGCGAGGCGCTTTTGGTGACGGGCGAGGGTTTGTCGGCGGGTATGTTCGGACGCGCCGTTGGTGTGTTCGGATGCGGGGTCGGTCGGTGGGGTGGTCGATGAGTGATGCAGGTGCGGGTACGATTGCTGTTGCTGGAGCGGATGCTGGTGTTGGTACGATTGATGGAGCGAATATGCTGGTGGATATGCTTGTTGCTGATTATGCTGCGATTGCCGTTGATGCTGGGATTGTTGCGATTGTTGTTGCTGATGCTGTTGTTGATGCTGTTGTTGTTGCTGAACATGCGTGGCGTTGGCCGCGTTAGAGAAGCTCGTATACCGCTGTTGCGCGTGTTGGAGGTTCGTGAGGGAGGTGTAGAGGTGCGAGGTGGAGGCGATGGAGGCGTATGGGTTGGCGGAGGTGTGCGGGTTGGCGGAGGCGTACGGGTTGGCGGAGGCGTACGGGATAGTGGACTTATTGCTGCCGGGCGGAGCGTACGCGTTGGTACCGGGCGGGGCGTATGCGTTGGCGCCCGGTGGAGCGTACGAGTTGCTTCCGGGCGGGATGTACGTGGTTCCGGGAGGAACATATGAGCTGGCTCCCGGATAGGCGCCGGTCGCGGGGTACGAGTTGGGCACACCGCCGGACGCGGCTTGCTGGGCGCTTAACGGCGGGGAGGGCCGCGTATGGTGTTGTAGAGGACCTCCGAGGGGCGAGAGGGGATGAATGCGTGGCGGCAAGGGTGAGTGACCATCCGAGGGTAGTGAGTTCCCTTCCGAGGTCAGGGAGTGGCCAACCGATGTGAGGGGGGAGTTTTTGTAGGGGGAGGCGGGCGAGCGTGGTGGACCGACTGGCGACAGAGGAGCTGGGCGCCACTCGGCGGTTTTCTGGGGGTAGGGGTGAGTATGGAATGGAGTGAGTAAGGGATCGAGCGAATAAGGGATGGAGGGGGTAAGGAACAGGAAGTATTGATCGAACGTAGAATAAGGAACAAGACGAAGTACAGAGACATTGCAAGAGATAAAACGTACATAGCGCCCGTAGCCACCCGCCATGAGGCTTTCCTCGAAGCTCTCCGCCGACGTTTCCTGGAACATGATGGACATTGCCTGATTCGTAGCCTTTCGTATCGCGTATCCTTCCGTCTCCTGAATATCCTTCCGTCGTCGGCACTGATTTTCAGGGCTTCCAGCTATCAAGGCTTCCAGATATCAGGGGGTCTAGAGATCAAGGCGTCTAGTTATCAAGCCTTGGGCTACACCATTCGTCAGCCACCGCCACGCATACACCACGCTGCAACGTACCGATCGTGTCCGTTCCTTCCAGATAGTTCCGTTCTCACTTCATGGGGTCCTGTTATACAGTTCAGTTCCTCTCCCTTCCTCAAAGCACAAAGACGACGCACAAAGACTTGGCGATCGTACGAGCGAACAATGCAAGCGATGCGAGCGAAAGATCTCCGAAAGAGAGGCGAAAGACGACGCCGATGAGGGTCAAGCGTAGCTCAGAGTTGTAAAGACGTCCGGAGGAGGAGCTGGACGTCGCGGGCGACGACGAGGGCCGTCAAGATGAGGGAACGGGACAAGGACCGCGCGGCACTTTTTTCGTTTACCGAAAGTCAGGTGACCGCGACTTCTTGGGCGTCGGCCGGCTTACTCCGAGGATGTTCGAGTTCAGCAGTCCTCAAGCGTTTGAGGTCAGTGCAAGCTACCCAGCACGCCGGCATAGAACCCGCTGGACATTTACAAAGGGCCCGAGGCATCGCGTTAGTACGTAGATTTATGCGATCTGGCTGAATATTCGAAGCCACCGTGGTAGTGACAAGTAAATACACGAGATACTCAGCGTTTACGAAAAGTTTCACCTCTCGGCACCTCCATGCCCTTCTCCAAACCCCCTGACGCCCTTCTCGGCGCCTTCTCAAAGCAAGTCCTCCACCCCTCCGCCCGAAACTTCGTCCGACGGAATCTCCATATTCGTCGCCGCAGACATAATCGCCATCGCCATGTCGTCGTAGGGCGGGTAGCGGTGGGACAGGCCGGATTCGAGGCTAGTTTGGCAGGTAGTTTGTAAGCGGGACAGCACAAAACCACACCACACGTACTGCGGCGGTACATCTACATACGACCTCTCGTACGAGAAGAGGTCGAAGCTCCACTTGCTGAACTGGCGGCCGTCTGTGGGGAGGTGGGTGGAGGGTGGGTGGGGAGTGGGGGTAGAAGAGGAGGGGAGGGAAGAGGAGGGGGAAGAGGAGGGGGAAGAGGGGGGGAAGAGACGGGGAGAGAAGAGGGTATCAATGGAAGAAGAGGGTATTGTCAGCGCTAGCTTAGAATCCATAAGATAGGCAGAGAAAAGGAAACACGCACGTCCAGACTCGCCCACACCACCAAAGGGCAGTTCTTTCACTGTGGGGGGTTTGGGTATGTTAGTCAAGGGTTTCGTCGGTCAAGGGTCTTGTTTGGAATATCAAACACCGGCCAACTTCTGAACCTCCAAGACTGGCGGCCAACAAGAAAATTTAAAGTAAAACAAAGCGGGATGCAGGATGGATAACGAGTAGGAAGAGAGCGGGACGAAGAGGCTGGGCGAATAAAGTGGGACGAAGAGGCGGGAGGAAGGGCACGGGATGAAGGGCGCTTGTCGAAGAGTGCAGGAAGAATGAAGAGGCGGGTCCAAGGACGCGGAATGAAAGGTGCGAGACGGGGTCAGCCTGTTCGCCGAGATGAGAAGCCCGGCACAACACCGAGAAATAGATAAACAACACCGAGACATAGATGAGAATGATGATAAGTAATAGAACTCACCAGCTAACTGCATATACGTGTCATTGAAGACGAGATTGCCAGACGTCGTGCGGAGGAGGACTGTATGCGCGAACAGTCAGCGTTGATGATGATACATATATCAGGTGAGCATGAGCGCGAGCGTTTTGATCCGCGCGAGGGACGACAAGAGTAACTGGGCAGAGGTTGTGAGGCGAGGGATGGAGGGTGTAGACGGCAGTCACGATGCCACGGGGTGGGGAGAACATGACGGGGAGGAGAAAATGACGAGGGAGATAGAATGACGGAGAGGATAGGATAATGGGAAAGGGAGAATAACAGGCGAGGAGAGAAGATGATAACAGGGGAGAGAAGATAACGAGGAGGAAAGGAAGATGGGGAAGAGAGCATGAACGGGAGGAGAGAGCAACAAGCGAGGAGGAAAAGATAACAGGCGAGGAGGAAAAGATAACAGGCGAGAAGAAAAACTTCACAAGCCAGAAGGGCATCACAAACCAGAAGGACATCACAAGGCACTGAAGAGTCACACAAGCCACTGAAGAGCAACACAAGCCAAAGAAAAACTTGATCCAAGACGCGGCACGCACTCTTCCTCCGGACGTCATCGTCCTGCGTAAATGCGTAGAGCACGAGCGGGTGCGGTCTGTTATGGAGGGTCAGTTTTATTGTGGGTCAGTGATGAGTGAGAGGTAGAGGGTGGGGCAGCGGTGGAGGGAGGGTCAGCGGTGGAGGGAGGGTCAGCGGTAGAGGGAGGGTCAGCGGTAGAGGGAGGGTCAGCGGTAGAGGGAGGGTCATCGGTAGAGGGTGGGTCAGCGGTAGAGGGAGGGACGGTAGCCACAAGAAAAATACTCTAAAGAAAACGAAACACCTACCTCCTCCTCACAAATTCGATCGCCTGGTCGATGTCGCGTACTTCCAGGATCGGCAGGATGGGGCCGAAGATTTCGCTGCAGAGGCCATCAGCTTGAGTGCTACCCGTGTCGCCTTCCTTCCCATGTCGCCGTCCATCCTTCCCTTCAACAGAAAAAAACCCACTCACCCCTCCATCAACGCATCCTCCTCCTCCACCCCATCCACCACCGTCAACTCCATCCTCACCATTCTTCCCCTCTTATCCTCCCCCACCCGCCCACCCATCACGATCCGCCCCTTCGTCCGGTCCAGCAGGCCCTTCAGCCGCGCATGATGCGTCGGGTTCACGATGCTCGCATAGTCGTCGCTGTCGAGGCAGCCGTTGGGGAAGAATTCCTGGGAGAGGGAGAGAAAAAGGTCAAAAGGTGCAAACTGATAATTTAGAGATTTCTTTTTACCGCGTACGCCTCCTTGTACGCCGCAATAAACGCAGCCTTCGCAGAGGTGGGGATCAGGACATAGTCCGGGCAGATGCAGGTCTGGCCCGCGCCGTTAAATTTGCCGTAGAGGATGCGGCGGGCGGCGAGGGTGAGGTCGGAGGCGGGGTCGATGATGACGGGGGATTTTCCTGTGGGGATTAGATATGGACGTGCGTCGAGATATGCAAGTTATAGAGGAAGGAAAGCGGGAGTCAGAACGAAGATGGTGACAATGGGAGCGTGACAAGCGGTTGGACAGGGACAAGCGGTCGGATAGGGACAGGCGGTCGGATAGGGAAAGGCCAGATAATGAGGCCCGATACGCACCTCCAAGCTCGAGAGTCAACGGCGTCAGGTGCTTAGCCGCCGCGGCGGAAACGATACGTGCGACGGCGCTGTGGCCGGTGTAGAATACTAAGGGTGCACGATGGTTAGTGGCGTTGCACGATGGTTAGTGGCGTTGCACGATGGTCAGCGGTGTTGCACGATGGTCAGCGGCTCGGTTCGTCAGGCGTGCCACTGGTCGAACACACGCGTGCCTCTGGTCAAAAACTTACTGTGGTCCCCTGGGAAACGCATGTTAGTCAACCGACGAGGACGTGTGAATTATGGTCGAGAAAATGAGCAAAACGTGATCGAGAAGATGAGCGATACGGGGCCGAGAAGTCGAGCAATACATAGCCGAGAAGGTGAGCAATACGTGACCGAGAAGGTAATAGACAGATAGAGAAGCCATGTGAGGCTCAGACAAAGAGATACAGACGTCTAAAAGACGAAGATATTCGTATTCCGAAGAGATACGCATTCCGAGCAGACGCGACGTACATTGCAGCTCCAAAGCCCTCGTCACCTCCGGCACGGCTCCGTTAACGATGCGGTAGGCGCGCGTGTCGAGGTACTGAGGCAACAGCCGGGTGAGGAGGCTGGCCCAGTGGGGCGCTACCTCGCTGAGCTTGAGCACGAGGCAGCAGCCGGCGGCAATGGCGCCGATAACGGGCTGGAGGGAAAGGACGACTGGGTAGTTCCAGGGTCTGGGTGAGGTGAGGTTAATGAAGAGGACGGGCGAGGTGATCGACAAAGATGAGCAGGGTGATTGGTGAGGATGATGAACGAGGGAGGAGTGTGATGAATTAGGATGGGGATGCAGTCAATGAAAAGCAGATGTGGTAAACGGATGATGTGGAGGGATAGTTGTCGACGGAAGAAGGCATGAGTAAAGAGTGGACGGAGTTAGCGGATAGCGAGGACGGAGTTAGCAGATAACGAGGTCGCATTATGTCGTCAAGGGAAAGAGAGAAAAGGAGTGTGCGACCAATAAAAGTAAGTATAGAGGGGGCTACAATCAGTATTTCACGGCGAGTACAAAAGACGTTCTCACGCACGCAATGACGAGTACGACGCCCTTAGGCAGCCGATAGAGCCGTGTGTCCCATTCCTTCTGCCACGCCGTGCCAACCTCGACTTTCTCGGGGCGCGTCCACTCGCGCAGCCGCTCCGCGGCATACAGCGAGCGGTCTACAATGGGGCCGATCTCCCCAGAGAAGACCTCAATCTTGGGCTTGCCTGCAGCCAGTCAGTCTATGGCGCATTCGTTGTTGTTGAGAGTAGGCGGAGGGCTCGACACCCACCGAGATCAAGCGTCAACGCGTCGACGATGGCGTCCTTGTTCTCCTGGCACATCCGTGCGAGCTGGTGCAGCTGCTGGATGCGGAACGCAGGGGGTAGCGTCAGCCCGCTCGCAAAGGTGTCTCGTAGCTCAGTGCGTATCTGACCCAACCGTCTTCTGGTCAGCATTGCAGACTTCTGCGTAGCTAAGACTTTCGTACCTTCGGGATCTCCTCCAGCGGAGTATACTCTGCGTCGAACGATGCCATGATTGTACGTCGTTTACGTTCTTTCTTGCTCGTTGAGATGGTGAGAGAGAACAAGATGCGGAATCAATAAGGGATTGATCTTCTTCTGCATCGTCATGGTGGCCTTTGTCAAGTCACTTAAGTACTAAGTACCAAGTAGTCATGTATGGCAGATCATTTGGCTGGTCCGAGCTGGGTCCGAGTCGCCAGTGATCAAGATGATTATTGATCTGCAGGCAGGATTGGTCACCCGTGACACTGATAGCCCGTGGCACCGGGAAAGCCCAAGTCACTTCAATTTGAAGGGCGCTAAGGTCGCTACGTCACTCACATGGTAAGGGGGAAAGGGACAGTCGGACTGAATACGTTGCGACCCGCGGTACAAATACATGGAATAGCATTGACTTACTATCACGGCTTTCAACTCTCCTCGGCACGTCGAAGCCCTTCTTTCGCGCCTTTCTCGAAACCTTTGTCGATACCCTACTCCTCAAAACAGCCCCTCCACCCCTCCGCCCGAAACATCGTCCTTCGGAATCTTCATGTTCGTCGCCGCGGACATAATCGCCATCGCCCGGCCGTCATAGGGCGGATAGCGGTGGGAGAGGCCGGGCTCCATGCTGCGCGGGGACACAATCAACGTGCACCCCCACCACAAAAACAAGAACACAGAGGCACGTACCGCGGCGGTATGTCCACGTATGACCTCTCGTACGAGAATATGTCGAAGCTCCACTTCTGAGCCTGGCGGCCGTCTGGTACGAGGACATCGTCAGTATACACGTCAATCAAAAATCTCAGTCACTCACATCCAGACTCGCCCACTCCGCCGAAGGGCAGCTCGTTCACTGCAGGGATGATATGTTAGCGGACGATAGGATGAAATATGTTAGCGGGCAGGGAAGAAAAACCATGAAGAATATAATCAAACAAGTCACCCGACAGCTGCATAAACGTATCATTGAAGACGAGGTTGCCGGACGTCGTGCGGAGGAGGACTACACGCGGGGAAAATCAGCGTTATTGTTATAAGGGATATAGGGGACGGTGTCGAATGTCGGACGATGCCGCATGTACGGCGAACGGAGAAGGAGGAGAAACGAGGAAGCACGATGGCAAGGAGGGACTACATGACAGCGGGAAACAAGGTAAACAAAAGGCAGAAGCGATACGCACCCTTCCTCCGGACGTCATCATCCTGCGTGAATGCGTAGAGCACGAGCGGGTGCGGTCTATGAGGAGGGTCAGCCGGACATGAGGGGATCAGAAATCCCTGAGTGAACCACTCACCTCGCCCTCACAAACTCGATCGCCTCGTCCACGTCGCGCACCTCCAGGATCGGTAGGATGGGGCCAAATATCTCGCTGTGGGATTTAAGTTGTCAGTGTCTTGCTTCGTCCCTTGGGCTTGCCCTTCCGTAGAAAACTCCTCGCCCTCCAGACAAAAAATCCCAGCTCTCCAGCCCTCCCATTTTAACCAAAGAAAGAAACCCCGCAAATAAGCCACTCACCCCTCCATCAACGCATCCTCTTGCCCCACCCCATCCACCACCGTCAGCTCCATCCGCACCATCCTTCCCTTCTTATCATCCCCCACCCTCCCGCCCATCACGATCCGCCCCTTCGTCCTATCAAGCAGCCCCTTCAGCCGCGCGTGGTGCGTCGGATTCACGATGCTGCCGAAGTCGTCGCTCTCGAGGCAGCCGTTGGGGAACCACTCCTGTCAGAAAGGGGTCAGAATTTGAGGACACAAGATATCGAGTAGGTAATGTAAATTTATTTGATCTCATACCTTGTACGCATCCTGCAGCGCCGCGATGAACGCGGGTTTCGCGGAGGCGGGGATGAGGACGTAGTCTGGGCAAACGCAGATCTGGCCCGCGTTGTTGAATTTGCCGTAGAGGACGCGGCGGGCGGCGAGGGTGAGGTCGGAGGCGGGGTCAATGATGACGGGCGATTTGCCTGAGTGGGCAGATTAGGTAAAGGGTGAGCGTTGTCTCGACCGAGATACGCAAATTTTAGGGAAACGCAGGGAGTGCGTGCGATGGAAAGGGAGTGGGAGAGGGTGAGAATGAGGAGCGTGAGAGGCGGCCGGATAGTGATGAGGGCTCGAAACGCACCTCCAAGCTCGAGAGTCAGCGGCGTCAGGTGCTTAGCCGCCGCGGCAGAAACGATACGTGCGATGGCGCCGTGGCCGGTGTAGAATACTAGAGTGGATGCTTAACGGCTCGGCTCGCCATGCGTTCCAGTCGCATGCTTACTGTGATCCCCTGGGAATGGTACGTTAGTCAGTTAACATGGATAAGAGATGACGAGGATGAAAGAGTTCGTATGCGAGAAAGAGATAGATAGACGCAGCAAAGACCGATTGAACAGATTGGTAAACATACATTGTAGCTCCAAAACCTTCGTGACCTCCGGCACGGCTCCGTTGACGATGCGGTAGGCGCGCGAGTCGAGGTACTGGGGCAGCAGACGCGTGAGGAGGCTGGCATAGTGCGGTGCGACCTCGCTGAGCTTGAGCACGACGCAGCAGCCGGCGGCGATGGCGCCGCCAAGGGGCTGGAGGGAAAGGATGACTGGGTAGTTCCAGGGTCTGAGTAAGGCCCATTGATGAGTGTGATGAAGGAGGGAGGGATGTGGTCGATGAAGGAGGGATGTGGTAAAAGGAAGAGGGGGTAGTCGATAGCGAAAACGATGACCCGCATGTGTTGAAAAGTCGGGTCAGGTGGGAGACCAGGGGATAAAAAAGAAAGAGGGGTGGGAGATCGAGGGAAGGAAGTGCTTCGGTCAGTATCTCATCGCGTGAAGCAGGCGTCCTGACGCACGCAATGACGAGAACGACACCCTTAGGGAGACGGTAGAGCCGTGTGTCCCACTCCTTCTGCCACGGCGTGTTCACCTCAATCTTCTCCGGGCGAGTCCACTCGTGCAGCCGCTCCGCGGCATACAGCGAGCGCTCGATGACAGGGCCAACCTCCGCAGAGAAGACTTCAATCTTGGGCTTCGCTGCAGTGAGTCAGTCTTTGGCTCTGGTTGCTGAGGGTAGGCAGAAAGCGCCCACCAAGATCCTGCGCGACTGCCTCCGCGATCGCGTCCTTGTTCTCCTGGCACATCCGCGCGAGCTGGCGCAGCTGCTGGATGCGGAATGCAGGCGGCAGGGTCAGCCCGCTCGCAAAGCTGTCTCGCAGCTCAGTGCGTAGCTATTCCGGATGCCTTCAGGTTCAACTTCACACTCTCCCTGCATGCTTCGTACCTTCGGGATCTCCTCCAGGGGAGTGTATTCTGCGTTAAATGATGCCATGGTATGTCGCTTCCGTTCTTTCTCGCTCGTGGAGATGGTGGGAGAGAACAAGAGGGGGGAATAGCTTTCTGCATTGTCGTGGCGGGTGTTGCCAAGTCATGTGTGGCGGTCCTGGGCAGGTCACTTGTTCAACTTGGCCACCAAGATGATCGCCGTGGTCATCATGTGTAGTCCTCGGATGCAGATGCGGCACGTGGCTCTTTTCGCCCCGGGGAGACTTCCTTACTCTCTGGTTACTCTCGCAGCAGGAGCAATGCGAGTGGAGCAAGGCAGAGCGAGGAAGGCGTCTACAGTAGACTGCCGGAAGCCAAACAGTATGAGAACGACAGACGATATCGGATAGGGCATTTATTGTAGGAAAGGCGAGCTTCTTAACGACTGGCATCATGGACATCGTATCGGTGTCCTGCCCGTTTGTCCGGAGTCCGCTCGCGTTCAGTCAAGTCATCGTCAATCAGTCACCCTAGTTGCCTCGACAAGATAATTGTACCAACATAAGGCATAAGGATCGGCGGGCAGTTGCAGAAGAGACAAACAGACGAAGCCAAACGCATGCAAAGGACAAACAGCTGATCATTCGGCAACGGTTCAACAGGATGCAAGACAGGCGGTCGTGGACAGTCATAATGAAGAGAGGTCGTAAAACAGGTAGTAGCTGTGAAGGCTTGTACGGTGCCCGTATATCCAAGACACAAGCCGTATATCCAAGAAACAAGCTGTATATGCAAGAACGTGTGACAGTAAACGAGGTCAGGAAGCAGGCCGACGGGGAGGTATACAGCCCTAGGAGAGGAATACAGCGCCCTCGGAAAGGTATACAACCTCTCCCCCCCCAAACATAATCGTCCGACAAGGGATCGTAATAGGTGGATAGCGATGCGACAGCAACAAGCAAAGGGAATCGAGAACACGAAACGAGATAAGAGGAACAGAAACGATATAGAAGGATCAACACGAAGCGGTTGTCGGCGGTCGTAGTGCACAAAGCGACGGGATGACGGACAGAGAGTTCGAGGTGTACCTACACAAGGCGATGAGACGCGAAGCGATGACTGACGGAAAGAACAGCGACGCACAGATAGATGATAGTTTGTTGTTGATGTTTGTTTGTTCGGTTCTGCGTGAGGAGCCGCAGTCAGCGATACACCCAGCCAAGAATCGCAGCATGCGCAGACAGAAGCAGCAAGACGCAGAGGGGCAAGCAAACGCACCTGATGAGGGCTAGCAGAAGGGCAGGCATACAGACACGAGAAGAGGGAGACAAAAACGACGAGTGGTATAGCGATGGGGTTCTTGGGATTTCCTTGATACTTGAAAGGTCGGGGTGTTCCAGTCGACATTCGGGTTACAATATCCAAAAAAGCGAGTTCAGCGAGACAAAGCGAGACGAGATCTGCAGGCGACTTAGTAAACCGATCATCTAAACACCTCAGCGACGCACGCACTAAGGGTATGAGAACTTGATCTCGGGACCAGAGGGCGTAATGGCGTCGATGCGCTGCATGACGAGCTTCGTCCAGGGGCCAAGATCCAAGAACACGGGCAGCGCCTCCCAGAACTTCTTCCGCGCATCCTCATGCGTCTCATGCAGGTACTTGACGCACGGCTGGCACGGCTGCTGTCCAGGAACAATAGGCGCAACCTGCGCCAGCATCTCCCAGAAGCCCGGCGCAAGCAGCCTGGCGGGCGGCACCAGCGCCATGACGCCCACGTACTGCGCGCGCCACGCCATGCACCCCGTGCCCCCGACGCACCGGCCGCGCGTCCGCCCCTGCTCGCTCGGGAGGTCAAACACGCACGCCGAGACATGGTTGTGCGCGACCGCGAGCTCCGCGAACACGCGCATCAGCCGCGCGCGGTCCTCCGCGGGGAGCGCGGCGGTCGCGGCCGCGAGCTCCGCGGGCGAGCGCATCGCGCAGACGAGGTTGTACGCGCACGCGGGGGCGAGGAACGGCGCATTGCACTCGCGCGCGTAGGCGAGGATGTTGGGGAAGGTCGCCGCGCGCACGCCGAGGTCGCGCCAGCCCTTGAAGAGCGGGGTGGTGGGGAAGAGCACGTTGAGGTGGTGGAGGGCGCGGATGCGCAGGTGGCGGACGTCGTACTTGGTCGCGAGGCGCAGGATGGCCATGGATGCGGCGCGGGAGGGAGTGGCCGGTGGCGCCGGGTACGTGCTGTGGGATGGGGGGATTGAGGTGAGCGGGGTTGAGCAAAGGAAAAGTGGCCGGGCACACGCACTCGGGGCGCATGAGGGCGCGGAGGAAGACGGTGAACGAGAGCTCGTCATCGTCGAGCCGCACAACGGGCCAGTCGTCGAAGAGCTCGAGCGGGGGGAGGGAGAGGATGCGCGCGAACACGGGCGAGTATTTCTCGAGGAAGGACGAGTGGAGGCGGTACACGGTGCTGCCGGCCTTGAGCACCAGGTTCCCGTCGTGCCGCCAGAGGTCGTCGTGCCGCTTCTCGTGCGTCGAGCCCGCGCGCGGGGGGCTGATGATGCCGTTGCGCGGAGGGCTGATGATGCCGTTCCCGAGAGACATGGTCTTGCGGGGCGGCGTGAACGGTGGGCTCAGCGCCATCATGCTGCCCGACGTGACGCTCGACGGCGGGCTGCTCATGGCTGCTGTTCTTCTCGCCTTGAGTAAGCTACAAGCAATGGCGAGAAAACGAACGCACGAAGGTGGAAGTTGAGAACAAGGCCGAACAGGACTGGTTGGCGGCGCCGAACCAATCAACACGGAATCAATAATTATCGGCATCGGCATAGCACGTGGCAACAATGAAGAGCGGAAGCAAACACAATAGAACAATGGAAAGTATGTCAATAGAACAATGGAAAGTACGTCAATAGGACAATGGACGACCTCCCTTGGATGCCATTCAGTCTTCAGCGCTTCAGCCCCAAAGGCGTTTGTACGATCATGCTGCAAGAGATCGGGCCCAAGACTCGTGATGCGAGACATATTAGTAAACAGCCCAAGGACCATGCCCAATGACTTTCGCAACCTGTCCAATGCGAAGCCAACCTCGGGGTCAGCCTCAGAGGGGCGCTCAAAAACCCCAAAAGAAGTCTTTCTCTGCGTGCTTTGAGGCCAATAATCCAGCACTGTAGTGGTAGTGGGCACGATGCTTGATCACGTGGTGTGTTGAAGATGAATATGTGGCGGTCGTGTGGCGTACCCCCCTACCCATCCAGCTGGAATCGCCAGAGGAAAGTCGAGGATGCGTATGGTATATACTTCCCGCATTGTGGTTGACAAGACAGACATATGTAGGTCAGCCGGAGAGGAGGATAAAGCACCCTACGCTCATGGGAAGTAGCACACAACGCCAATGGGCAGCTTAGCAAAATGAAGAACGAATAGGAGGTGGGGGTGTACAGGGATAGGAAACGGGAGGGCAAACGAATAGGAAACGCAAGGGCACATGGATAGGAATCGGGAGGGCACACGAAGATGAAACGGGACGGCACATGGATAGGAAACATGAGGGTACACAGATAAGCTGGGGGTTCTAGGGATACAACAGACATTAGTAAGTACACAGAGGGGGGCGGAACAGGAGATATACGTTGAGCGAGTAAGATATACGTGGGCAAGGTAGATATACGTACGCAAGGGAGATAAACATGAGCAGGGGAGGGAAGGCGAGGATCAGAGGATTCGTGCAATAACGAACTGTGCAGTGGGGATTCGTGCAGGTTGAGGGGAGAGGATATGATGGGGCAAGTATTTCTCGTCAAGCACGAGCATCCCCGGTGAAGAGCGAGCGTCCCCAGTCAGGGGCCAGCATCGTTCAACGGCAAGCATGCGTCCGCAGTGAAAAGTACCCTCATCGCTTCCGCTTCTTCATCTTCGGCGCGCACTCGGGGCAGAACCACTGGTCCGGCAGCGGTGGCTTGAGATTCACGCACGAGAGGTGGAACCATTGGTACGGGCAGTCTTCGTTGTCGCAGCCGATCATCTGTAGCAAACATCAGTATCGGCGACGGAGATCACGGCAATTTCGCGCACATCGCCATGGCTCTTGCTATGACAGAAGCAGTACGGCCGCTCGTCCTCATCTTCTTCTTCCTCGCCCTCCGCGTCCTCGTCCTCGGCGTCCGGCTCCACTTGATGCGACAGCCGCGAGCGTGGGTGATGTGCAGACGCCGGCGGCGCAGGAGGAGGAGGAGCCGGGGAATCCAGCCGTATTTGCGTCGGCGAGCTAGCGACGCTCTGCTGCCTGCGACCTGCAACGCCCTCCTCAGCATGATCGCACGGACCCAGAAACAGCATCACACGCACGTTTCGGCAGCGGCTGCCCCGCATCTGGCGTCCCGTCCCTCGACTCCCCCCGCTTCCGCGGCGCACCCCGCCGCGCCACGACCGGGGCGCTTACGGGCACCGCAGGTTCCTCCGCCGCCGCCGCCGCGCCCAGCATCCCCTCCAGCACGCTCATTGAGCTGTAGTGCGCGCTCCTGGTGGCTGGACCAGGAGGTTCCACGGCCTCCCCCGTGAGCCGGCGCACTTTGAGCAGCTCCCCATCGAGGCGTGCGCACGTCCGGAAGAGCAGCTGCTGGATGCGTGCGGCGAGGATGACCTTCTCGTCCGAGAGACGGTGCACGTCGTCGTACATGCATTCGATCTTGGCGCGCATGTTGTTGACGGGAGGCCGAGGGGGCGGGAGGTTGCGCAGGCAGCGCTGCTGGTAGTCGGCGATCTGGATCGAGAGGTCTGGGTGTTCGTTAGGATGAGTGCATATGAGTTTGAGGCAGGCCACACACCATGGACTTTCAAGTCCCTCGCCTTGATCTCTGCGAGGAGATGCTGGACCTCCTTGGGTAGGTTGTCGAGGCCTGAGTGCGGCGTTAGTGGCTCCGTAGGCTCTCAGCCTGTCGGGGACGCACCAGATATGAACTCTGAGGTGAGATTCGCCGCCTGCTCGGTGGCGTCCATGGCGCTGGACATGGTGAGCGCGTCGGATGCGCGCCACCAATACGAGATGAGGGGAAGAGTCAAGGCGCGTCGCGGTGCCGTACCCCCGGACCGAATGCGGTACCCGGCATGAGTCAGCGCACCACGTGCGCGACAGTTCGTTTTTGCTGTTTACCATCATCAAGTACTGCCAATGAGTGACAGCGTGTTCAGCACCATCCGACTCCTTCAAGCGCCCCTTCCTCTGGAAACAAACACTGCTATACGGCGTTGCTGCGGTTTGAGGCAAATGACATCCCGTGACTTGCCTCCGACGAGCGAAAACGTCCAGATTCAGCTGAGCTTCACAGGCCCACATTGCTTTGTCGACTTTCACGCTACAAGCCACACATGCAACAAGCCTGGGAGCAGATCTATGAGAGGGACGTTCTCGGACACTGCTCACTGCTCCTCGACTGGATGGAAAATTGGCACGCTCTCCAGTGTTTGCACCAATGACCGCTACGGTCTGAGGGCCCACACCAACAACTCCAGCCGACAAAGTCAGCAATAGGTGCTTACGTCAACTACGCGTCTCACTGACCAGCGGGTCTTCTCAACGGGACCCCGCCGTGTGCTCTGACCTCCGCATCATTGGCCTTATAAGCGCCGGCAAAAAAGCAATATCAGTCAGTTCATTGTGCCCTTTCCTTCCCTATCCCGCTTTCTTTGCCTATCCCGCTTTCCTGCATCAGTATCGCTCCCCAGCCCTACCCAAACTCATGCAGTGGCACCACCCCGGCATCAACACGAGCGGCCTCGCTGCTACGCAGCGCGACCTCCCGCCGCATCTCGTCGACGGATATCCGCCTCCTAGCACCCATCCCAACCTAACCTATCACCCCACCATGCCTCCTTCGAGCGGGCGCTACCAAGGGCAACAATATTTTGCGGCATCCGCTGCTAGCGATGCCTATACAGTTGCCTCATATCTTCACGCCTCATATCCTCGCGCCCGGAATTTTCTTCCCGCCCAGCACACCCAGAATCCCCTTCACGCCCTGAATCCCCTTCACAGCCAACATCCTGTACCCGTAAACCATGCCACATATTATTATGCGCCGTACTGGTTGTACTACCAAGGGACCAGCCCCTCAGTGGTGTCGCACCCCTCGACGATGTCCGACCCTTCGACGGTCTCGGCGCCGCCCCAAGCTCAACCCAACCGGCTAGCGCCACAAATGTCGTCCCGGGGAAGCGCCGCAGTGGCACGCCACGATCGAACCGATGCAGCACTGCGTGGGGGAAGCGCTGCGACTGCCACAGCACGTCGCCATGAACTGAACGCGGCGACACGCCGCGATGGACTGGCCGCAGTTACACATCGCGATGGACCGGACGCGTCCATCGCCCGGAGACGCGTTCAGCCCGCTATATTCCGTACAAGGGAAAGACTTGAGATACCGACCATCGTCGTCGAGGATTACGACGCGCGCCTCTCGGCCAGGGAAGCACCCGCGACACAACCTGCAGCCGTCGAGCAGAATCCCAACCGCCGCAACAAGACAGCAGAATCTGGCAACAGGAAATCAGTATCACGAGCCACTAGACAGTCACTATCCTGCAACAACACACCGAACATCCGGGGCTCCGCGAAGGCGTTGCCCGAGAAAGCCACACTCTCGACGCGCCCGCGCTCGACGCCGGCTGTCATGCCTCCTACTGCGACGACCGCGGTCATTGTCATATCACAGCTGCTTACGCCCCAGAAGTCGTACGTGCCCTCACTGCCTGCATCACCCTCGTTGCTGGGAACACCCTCGGGACCGCAACCGTCGCCGGCCTTGCGCCCGCCTCCCCCTACCCCGTCACCAGCGGTCATGTCGTTCGCATCCCCGGCCCCATCCGCACCCCCGGCCCTATCTCCAACCTCATCCTCGCCTCCGGCCCTATCCTCACTTCCTGCCCCATCCGCACCGCCGGCCCCATCCTCGCCGTCAGTCGCATCCCCGTCCGTGCCGCAGACATCCGAGAACGCATGGTCCGACAAACGCGCCGTCCTCCGCTTCCTCCGGCTCGTCAAGGAGTTGCACGTAAAAGGTCACCGCAAGCCTGTACACACGCACCCTCTCAATACCGAGCACTCTCTCAACGGTGATGATGAGTCTATGTCGCCTCACTCAGCCGCCGAGCCTCACTCAGCCGCCGGACCTCACTCAACCGCCGAGCCTCACTCAACCGTCAACCACTCTCTCGTGGACGCTCCCAACCCCGTCCACATCCCCTGGCCCATCCTCCGCGACCCCCGCCTCCCCGGGCTGCACATCGCCCACGAAGTGACCCCACTAGCCATCTACGCCTTCTTCCGCGCCGCGCGCGCCGTGATCACCGACGACGACCAGTGGCGCAAACTCCTGCGGCGCTGCGAGAGGCGCTTCGGGCGGCTGCGGGACGTGCTTGAGGAGCGTCGGGCGGCGGGAGAGGAGGAGGTGCGGAGGTTGACAGAAGAGGAGGTGCGAAGGTCAGTTGCGAGGTGGCGTGGGGATCTGTACCAGCAGGTAGGTCCGAATTATCACTTCGGAGGGCCCTGGAAGGTGGGCGGGCAGAGTGACACAGGGGCTGGCGTTGAGCATGGGATGTCTGCGCATGCGCGACGGGATGTAAAGCGTAGGATGCGGGCGCATGATTTGATCACAGATATGGTGCGTGCTCTCAACGACATTTTGGAGGCCGTGAAGGTCTTGCGCCAGCTGGACGGGTAGCGAGGGATCGCAAGCAGCGAGGTGAACAAGATTGAGATTGAACGCCATGCACTTACTTTACTATCGCGTTGAATACTCCTGAATTACAACTTAGAATGTTGAACGCAAACGCGGGAGAACAGGGAACTTGAAAGTTGAGAACAAGGAACAAAGGCAAAGCCAAAAGGAGAAATCATCAAGCACGGACAAACAAATCAATTCATCGTAAGTAACCCGAACATCGAGCCTCCGTCCTGCTACGTTTCGTCGTCTGCTACATTTTCGTCCCATAGTTCACAAATCAAGTATAGCAGAGAGTACAGCACAATATAGAGTCACCAAGAATCAATCGTCTTTGGGAACCCTCTCCTTTTTGCATTATCCACTAGATCCTTCATAATCTTGAGCCACTCCTCGATAACAAGAGAGCAAGCATCGCAGGAACTAGTAATATACGTGTAATCGTCGAAGTGTTTCCTGGGCCGCAGTAGCGTGCTGGGCCCCTGCGATTGCATTTCCCGTGATACCGCGATCTGAAAACGAAGGAACCTGGCGCAATCGCCTTCGACAAAGTCGCCCTCATAGTCTATATGACTGCATGCATATGCCGAAAAGTACTGCGTGTCCTGCGGCGGCGGGTCGAGGCAGCATCGCTGGACGATGGCCCAGTGATCGCTATAGATTGCCTGTATCTTCGTCAAACAGTTTGTAGTCATGGACGACGTTGCTACGTACCCAGCGCACGAGCAAATCATGATCACTGATCGAGCGTGCGATTTCGCTGAACGTGTAGCGGAGCGTATGCGGTGCGGCGATGTCCAACAGATCGTAGAGATTGAGACGCGCGGCGTACTGGAGCACCTCGAGCGAGTTTGTCTCGGCGTGATCACTGTCCAAGACACACCCCATCAGGACTTGTACACCCCGCCAACGACATGCGCGTGCCACGTACCGCATCTTCAACCAGCACAGCTGGTCCGCCGCGTGCACACCGTACTTATCCACCGCCTCCGCAAACCGCAGCACGAGCTCGAACGATCGTCCCTCCAGGGAGGGCTGCGGGATCAGGTGCATGAAGTGCATGAGCAGTTGCAAGACGTCCGCGGGCTCGTCCAGGACGATAGGCTCGGAGGGCGGAGCGGCGAGGGAGGAGGAGGGGAAAGCTTCGCCGAATGTCTCGAGGTTGCGCGTATGCGCGCCTGTGAGGATGCCGTCGCTGGATTGGAGGAAGATGTCCACTGGGAGGCGGCAACCTACGGTTTGTGTAAATAAGCGCCGGGACATCGGACATGACAAGGCGGCACACCTGCAACTGGGCAGCTTGCAGGCTCTGAGGCAGAGGCATCCATGTTGCGGGAATACGGTTCAATAATCGCACAGACGCTAGGTTCACTGGCAGTCAATGGAGTTCTGTCACTGGCCGCCAAAGCTGAGTGAAATGCTGAATCGGCAGATAGACTTGAGCCAAGGGTGGAGGCTTATATGCGAGTGCGACGATATATGCAAGTTGTCAAGTTATAAGGCCATGACCCCAGAGCACGCCGCGGGCGGATAGTAAGGTCGCGGTGCTGGATGTTGTGAACGGGGACAGAACTGAACATCGATGGGCTGAAACCGGCAAATGCCGGTTGACGCCACATTCTCAGCCACTTCACCAACTTAATCCACAATCGGCACTGTGCCCTGGGCGTGAAGGCATTGTAAGAACATCCTGTAGTCCGTCAAGTGTGGTAGTACAATGAGAAGCATGCCGACAATCCAGAGTCCACAAATCCACGAGTTCCGCTCCTGCACATGCCGCGAAACAGCGCCCGCGCCGTCCTCCTCTGCCTCTCCCCACTGCAAGTACACCGCCTCCTCCTACGTCCCTCCTGCTGCGTCCCTCCTGCTGAGCCCCTCCCTCATGCTGAGACCCTGCCACCGAGCGAGCAACCACATTATCTACTGCGCCCTCACCGCCGCCTCATACCGCGCCGCTTCACCCTCGGCCTTCCTCACCGCCTCCACTAGCTTATCCTCCCGCGCACGCAGACGCTGCTCCATGCCCAGCACGAGCAGCCGCACCTGGTCAACCTGCGAGAACTGGGCGGCGGGAGTTGTCGCAGCTGTGGGGGTAGCTGGCGCGGGAGCGCTGCGGGCGGCGGGGGCGGGGTTGTCGAGGGCGGGGAGGTTGAGGGCGTCCTGCGGGTGGTCGGGGTGTCAGAGGGTTATGAAAAGTGGGAGGTGGGCGAGGAATGGGGCATGGGTGACGAGAGCGAGGAAGAAGAAGTGGGCGAGGAGGGAGAAGTGGGCGAGATGGGAGAAGTGGGCGAGAAGTGGGCGAGATGGGAGAAGTGGGCGAGAAGTGTAATGTGCATGGAGAGCCAGACGCGCATGTGGAGTCGTATGTGCTCAGACAGTGAATCACGGAAGCAGGAAGTGGACCACCAGAGCGACGCACCTGCCAATTCGGACCAGCGAACTTGGCGAGCGCGTTCTCAAGCATCTTCTCGCGCGTCTTCTGCCTGCAAGTCGGTGATCAGATGATATGGACTGCTCACGAGTGGTACAGCGCGAGTCACGCACCGCTCCAGCTCCGCCATCGCACGCTCGTTCTCTCGCTGCGTGCCTTGCAGGAGGAGATCGAGGCTGCGCGCCTCCTTCTCGAGCGCCTCAACGTCGCCTTGCTTGGGCCGCGAGGCCAGCTGCGCGAGAAGGGTCTGTACTTGTGTTTGTAGCTGAATATTGGAAGGGCGAGTGGCAAGCGGGTTCAGGAGGACAGAATATGTTCACATGCCATGGGGCGGGCGTGAAGAGAACATGGATGAATGAACGCGTCAATATACAACCAGTTGCGCGATGATAGACAACGCACGCGATCGCATTCTCTATCTTTCTCCAGCAGCTGCCTCCGCAGAATATCTTCGTTGCTCTCGTTGCCCTCACGAAGCACGCCGAGCTCGTCGCCCGAGAGCGCGATCATGCCTGATGGCCGCGGCGCGTGGCGTTGGGTTTGTGCGCGACGCATGGTTGGATCCAAATTGCTCAAGTGATGGAATAGGTGGGACGACGTGAGAGTCTCTCGGTGCGTTTGAGACTTTGGAATAAGGATACTTACAGTGAATCTGAGGAGACGAACGTTGTGGACAAGGATTCGGTGAAGGATTCAGTATGTGGCGTAATCCGGCATTTGCCGACTCAGAACATCAGAGTCACTGCGGCGTGCGCCTCCCCTTGTGCACGACTCGACTTGAACTTCCCACACCAAAGACTTTCTATTTTCACGCGACAAGCTCCTCGGTCCTCTAGCTTCTAAACTGACATATCTCTGCCTAATCACTGCAAATTACGGACCAAGTCTTTTTGCCAACTTACTTTTCGGCTTCGGTGGCCAGCGCCAGTGGATGAACTCCCAGATTCCCACTGACTGGTGAACTAAGCCTCTACGCGACTGCTTTCCCATCTTCTTTCGTCATGGAATCGTCTGCGTCAGAGCCTGCAAGCTGCCCAGTCGCAGGTGCGCCGACTTGTTACGCCCGATGTCCCGGCGCTTATTTACACAACACGCAGGCTGCCGCCTCCCAGTGGACATATTCCTTCAAAGCAGCGACGGCATCCTCACAGGCGCGCACACGCGCAACCTCGAGACATTTGGAGAAGCTTTTCCCGCCTCCTCCGTCGCCGCTCCACCCTCCGAGCCCATCGTCCTCGCAGAGTTCGCGGACGTCCTGCAATTGCTCATGCACTTTATGCACCTGGTCCCGCAGCCGTCGCTTGAGGGCAGACCGATTGAGTTTGTGCTGCGGTGTGCGGAGGCGGTGGACAAGTACGGCGTACACGCAGCGGGCCAGCTGTGCTGGCTGAAGATGTGGTACGTTGGGACGCGCATGTTGTTGGCGATGTGTGCAAGTCCTGATGGGGTTGTGTCCTGGACAGCGATCACGTCGAGAAAAACCCGCTCGAGGTGCTCCAGTACGCCGCGCGTCTCAATCTGTGCGATCTGTTGGATGTCGTCGCGCCGCATACGCTCCAGTAAACGTTCAGCGCCCTCGCGCGCTCGATTAGAGATCGTGATTTGCTCATTCGCTGGGTAATTCGCGACACCTCTCGTAGCAGCAATTGTCTGACGAAAACGCAGGCAATGTATAGCGATCACTGGACCACTGTACTACATGACTGCGTCCAACCGCCATCGCAGAACACGAAGAAGATATCAGGTGAATCATGCCTTCATATCGACTCCCAGAACAATAGGAGCGTCGACGCTTGCGGTCTGTTTGGTCGGTTTCACGCTCTAGTGCTGCGAGACATGCTGTCACAAGGGCTCAGCGCGGTGTTCGAACTCACCAAGGTTTTGGACGAGCACAAAGATATGACTGACGTGTGTGGCGCGTGCGGTATCGTCGTCGAGCATTGGCAGGAGGATATCGAGCTATCAGTGGCAGATGCGCGAGATAAAGGTTTCCCGAAGACGATTGATTCTTGGTAGCACAATAGCGTGACGGTTCGGGTTACAATGAGTTTGTTTGTTTTTTTGTCCGTGCTTGAGGATATCTCCTTTTAGCTTTTGCTTTGTTGAATGCAATCTAATCTACAGGATATTTCGCACTACACGTCTGACGGTGGGGATAACACCAAACTCTCGATCATGCACATACAAAACGTCTCGAACAAAATCTCTGCCTCTCTCCAGCCTTTCACCCATCAGTTTCTCCCGAATCTTCCAGATCAACGTGAATGTTTTCCATCCAATCCTCTGCCCCTCATCCGCATCAGGCCCCGAGGCTCTGGTGCATAGATCGATGACAGCCTCTACGGCCCAATTCTTGTTGAAATCAGGCGCGGCTTGGTCAAGCAAATGAAGTTTATCCACAGGATCCAACTTCCTCTCTCTCAAAGCTGTCACTGCCTTCTGTCGAATCTCCTTCATCTGAAGGAACTCAAACAGCTTGAGCAAGGATAAACATCCGTCTATGCTCTCGCGATCGAACACATTCGTCTGCCCTCCGATCGCGCTGAAGGGTGAATCAGTCCAGCGATCTGTGTGCCAGTGTGCTTGGAAGACACGCACGGCGCATAGAACATGCTAAGCAGTCGCGCGAAATCGGCCACCTTCACTGGGTCCGGAAGCACGATCGGATGGTCATCGGACGCGCCCTCGCCGTCGTCTGCCTTGCCGATGCTGAGCATGTCCCGCAGGACAGCGGAGTGTTCGACGAGGAAGTAAGTGTGGACGCGGAAGAGCGTGTTCTTGACCTGTATATGGGCTCAGCGATGAGGCAGATGGGGAAGATAACGAGCAAGCGCACCGCGAACGTCTTTAGACCGCCTTCGTCGATGTAGAGCGTTTCGTGCCTCGTACGTGCAGACTCAGACGGAGCCGCTGGCTCAGGACGCGCTTTAGCCATGGCAGTATGAGCTTCAGAGATGATCGTCGGAAGCAGGGTGCAAGGGCGTGTCGTCCGCGAGGCATATACTTAGAAGCAGTCGGAGGAAGAGCGCCTGACCATCTAGTGTATACGGGAAGCTGCGAGATGGCCGAGTCTTGGCCGAGTCACGGACTGCCGCGTGAGCTTGTAGAAGCCGCGCAAAGCTCACATGGGGTGAGACACAGCCGCCACAGATGACAAGGAGGTCGCAGCGTAGTTTGAGGTAGGACAGAACAAATCCATACCCACAACTCGAAGAAGCCTTTAGCGAGCGTGTGCGTGAGAGCCAAGGGTAAGTGTTCGCATTCCATTGCTCCGCCCCGATGTGACTGAGGGATTAGGCTCGTATCCTAGTGCGGGGTGGTCTTCGGGCGGGCAGCAAGGGAACATGGATGATCAATGAATAGTACACCCGCCTGTCACTGATTCTCAGTTCGCGGGAGAGCGGGGTTTGACTCCCCGCCGAGGAGTTTTGTTTTGTTCTGTTTTGGCGCGTCAGTATTCAATTAACGCAGGCGACGTACGCGATCGCATCCTTATTCTTCAGTTTTTTCAGCAAGTGCCGTCGCAGTACGTCTTCGTTGTCCTCGTTCCTCTCTCGCAGCACGCCGAGCAGGCCGAGCTCGTCGCCCGGCCGGCGCGCGGCGTTGGGTTTGTGCGCGGCGCATAATGGAGTCCAGTCCGTACGGGTAGCAATATTGGCGAAGACTATGTGAGAGCTTCACAGCGCTTTCAGGCGATGGAGTAAGAGCACAGGGACCAGGAGGAGATGAACGTTGCGCGCAAGTCGCGAGTAAAGAAAGGATTCGGCCCGGTCTCCCGGCGCAGCATCACTTTTCCCCGTGACTTGCTGAGCTCGAGCTTGTTTTGAACTTCCAAGTTCGGCGACGAGTTGGCAGCACACACATCGTAATATGTACACAATAGAGCCGCATCGATATTTCTGACCTTCAACGCGATGCCTTGCCTGCTTAAGATAACAGCGCTCAGCATATATAATGGGGGCAAGTTCATCGTAGGGCGGGACACCCTCGCCATTATATCGATTGACGCACTGCAGTGAAAGATAATCAGATATCGCTGATATCTGACATAGATATAGTATCGAAGTCCATATCACGCACAATTAAACATACTCGAGCCGTGTCTCTGCCTCTCTCCCCTGCACCCTTCAATTCTTCCCGAACCTGCCAGATCAAGGTAAAAACTTCCCATCCAATTCTTCGCCCCTCATTTGCATCCGGCCCCGTAGATCTCGTGCATAGATCGACGACAGCCTCTGCTGCCCAGATCTTGTCGAAATCAGACCCATCCTGGTCGAGCAAGTAAACTGTGTCCACAGGATTCAGCTTCCTCTCTCTCAAAGCTGCCACTGCCCTCTGACGAATCTCCTTCATCTGCAGAAAGTCGAACAGCTTGAGCAAGGATAGGCACGCATCGAGGGTCTCGCGCTCGAACACGGTCGTTTGTCCTCCAATCGCGCTGTGGGATGTATCAGTCTGTTAACCGGTGTACGAGTGGAATCGGAAGACACGCACGGCGTATAGAACATCCTGAGCATCAGCTCGAAATCGGCCGCCTTCACTGGCTCCGGAAGCACGATCGGGTGGTCATCGGACGCGCCTTCGCCGTCGTCCGCCTTGCCGATGCTGAGCATGTCACGCAGCAGGGCAGAGTGCTCGACGAGGAAGTAGGTGTGGACGCGGAAGAGCATGTTCTCCACCTGACCGATGGGTTCAGCGATGAGGTAGATAGGATACGATGAAAAGCAGACGCACCTTGAACGTCTTTAGACCTCCTTCGTCGATGTAGAGCGTTTCGTGCCTCGTAGGGGCGGATTCAGTCGACGCCGGTGGCTTAGGAAGCGCTTCAGCCATGGTGGAAAGGTCTGCAGAGATGGTCGTTGAAAGCAGGGACAGGAGCGTGTCGTCCGCAAGGCATATAGAAGCAGTTGGACGAAGAGCGCCTGACCTTCCAGTGTATACAGAATTCCACGAGATAGCCTTCGAGCCGCCGAGTCACTGATCGCCGCGTGAGCCTCCAGTCGAGGCCGCACGAGTCGGAAGCTCCCTACACGGATGTAGCCCCGAGTTTGTCGAAGGTCAGCATGTCAGGTCTTGCAATCTTCATACCTATCGTGTTTAGGGCTGTAGGGCTTGTTAATGTCGCAATATATAGGGCAGATGACGCAAGCAGGACACATCAGAGTACTAAGCTGCACACGACATGAGGCTTCATTCGTAGTATTGACTTACATGCCTATCGAAGAAATTCTGGATCCTGTTCACCGAGTCTGCGTCGAACCCAGTATTCGTTGTCTTGCTGCTCAAATGAGATCGCAGCTTCTCGAACGCTGACGATGAGCACAAACAGTTCCCAGCCTATTCTCTGCGCCTCGGGCACCGAGAGCCTTGGAGTCGCCGATTTCATGCAGAGCGCGGTCATCGCTTTGCAAGCCCAGGGCTTATCGAAGTCGGCGCTGGCCTGACTGAGAAGATAAACTTTGTCAATGGGCTCCAGGCTTCGTTCCCTCATCGCCTGCACCCCGGCCTGACGGCACCTCGTCATCTGAAGAAACTCGAGCAGCTTCAAAAGAGACAGACACGTGTCGAGGTCTTCGCGCTCGAAGACGGACGTCACACGTCCGAAGGCGCTGATTGAGGTATTAGATCGATGGTGCTGTATATCTGGGGACGCGACTACGCACGGTGTGTAGAAAAGACTGAGCATCAGCTCGAAGTCGGCGGCCTTCACTTGCCCGGGAAGAACGATCGGGTGGTCATCGGACGCGCCCTCGCCGCCGTCCGCCTTGCCGATGCTGAGCATGTCCCGCAGCACAGCGGAGTGTTCGATGAGGAAGTAGGTGTGCACGCGGAAGAGTGTGTTCTCGACCTGATCGATGAGCTCAGAGATGAAGTAAATGGGAGAACAACGAGCAAGCGCACCGCGAACGTCTTGAGACCACCTTCGTCGATGTAGAGCGTTTCGTGCCTCGTACGCGCAGATTCAGACGAAGCCGCTGGTTCAGGACGCGCTTCAGCCATGGTGGAAGGGTCTGCAGAGATGGTGGTCGAGATAAAAGCGCAGTGTTGTCCGCGAGGCATATAGAAGCTGCCGGAGGAAGAGCGCCTGACCGGCAAGCGTACAAGGAAAGCCACGAGATGGTTTTCGAGGCGCCGACTCAATTGCCGCGTGAGCTTCTACTTAGAAGCTGCGCAAAGTTCTCACGGAGTTTGATGCAGGCGCTACGGTTTTCGAGGCGCTAGAAAAGTAAACCACCGCTTGAATTTGAAGAGGCATTGGAGCGCGTTCGAGCGTGAGTGCGCCGAGGAGATGGTATTCTGACGACGAGCCAGCGACTAACGACAGAAGAAAGAAAGCCCCGGATAATAGCGCAGTACTGCACTCATCCAGCTTTTGGCCGCAGTTCGTTGGCGTGTGCGGTGGTGGTGGTTCGGAAGCACACGCTCGATGTCACGCAAAGTCACGATGTATGTAAGGCTCACGTGCGACGTGGACCGGCCCGGCCTCAGAAAATTCACACGACCCCCGGGCCTGTCATACATCAACCACCATCACTGTCAGGTCGAACCTCAGCAGCGTGTTCCGCTGGCATCCCGCGCGTTCGTCCGCTTTCCTCTTGGCAGGCAACATGAAATAAATTTGTTCCCTGGGTGCAAGATAACCTTTGTCGACGTCGTCTCAGAGCGAAGGCGCAGCTCTCTGATCAGGTTCACCACACTAGCGACTGGTCAGTCTGCGGTCGTACCTACCAGGAAGACTGGTCAACTCTGTCATGCGTTGGTGCTGCTAAAAATTCTAGGTGAGCTCACAGTCTGGCAGGACCCCACAGTTTGAGAGCCATTAGCTGATGTCTCCTCTAGTCCAAGCCCATTCCGCTCGTCCTCGCTGCACTAGGACCGCACTAAAGCCGTCCGAACTCCGCAGGTGCGTGCGCGCTTATAGCCTCCTCGCCTCTCTCTCTCGGAGAAGGGTTGATGCTACCTCGATGCCATTGAGCGGGAGGCGGGCATGCAATTCAAACGTCGGCGGCCATGCCATCGATGCGCAGACACGCGCCGGCGAGGCTGTTCGCTGTCCGGATTGATATCGCGCGCGAGAAAGTGTGAGTGACTGCTGCTGCCTCCTACCGTCATCACTCCTTGCTGAGTCGTTGTCTCTCGTAGCCCCTAGTATGGTGGACGACGATAACAACTTGCGTGGATGGCATGAGGCTCCGTCGCGTGACGGCTCAGGTATATATCTCTTTCAATACGCCAAGACCAAGTTATAGATGATATCGTCAGCCTCGGGCGCTCGCCTAATCTTCCCCTCGCGTCGCTTCGAGTTGCGCCAAGGAGGAGACGAGGATGAGCCTGACGAAGATGAGCCTGACGAAGATGAACCCGATGAAGATGAACCCGACGAAAATGAAGGTGGCCCGAATACCGTTGTCACCACGACTACCATATCTCCGGACAGCACAAATACTTCGCCGACGGTAAGTAGCACTTCGACCGATGCAGGTACGTCTCGTACACTAGTAGTTACCGTATCGCACCTCTGACTATGACGCTGTCTAGGCAGCGCGAGCGCAGAAAGCAAATCGACATCCTCCAACAACGCCCGCTCTATTGCACTCGGCGTCATCATCCCGCTCATTGTCCTCTGCATCGTCGCTCTCGCGTTCTGCTACCGCAAGCGGCGCAGAAACAAGAAATTCCTGCGCGACGCGCGCGATCGTCGCATGCGGGACCCGCTGCTTCCCACCGTTCATAGGCGAGCGACGGCGGAGAGGGAGAGCAAATCCGATGGATCAACGACGCTCGCCCCTCACGCGTTGACATCGCGAGGTTCAGCGACGGCAGTCCTACCGCACACCTCCGCGCATGATTCCTCCGCACCTACGTCACCACCCCGGCTGGACGCTCTATCCGATCCTGCATCCCCCATCCCATTGGAATCGTCGCAGCCCCTCCTCAATCCACACTCCATCATTGACTACAGGCTATCCTCTAGTCCGCCGTCTTTCGTCAGCAAGCCTCCCTCTGCGGTCCTCGATACATCACCCGCGTTAGACTTCACCGCGTCTCCCACTCGCGACGATCCGGTGGCTTCCAGCAACATCCCTGCAGCGCTCCAGCCGGGCGGCGGAAGGACCTCTCCACCCACGCGTACCAGCACGGAAGAATGGCTCCCTTCCCGTTTCTATGCTCCGGAACGCAATCTCCCCGAACTGTACTATCGCCCGTCCCTTGACCGGCTCGCAGCGGACTCGCAGGATCACATTGCTCGTCCGCCGAGCGACGGTCACGCTGACCCGCGAGCGATGGCGGTGGCGGTCGTTCCACATAACGGCGATCGCGCGCGAGAAAGTACTTCCTCGCCCACGCGTACATCGCCCACCTCAGTCGGTCCTTCTTCGTACTCCGTCGACGAGAAAGGTCGCATGCGCCTCTCCTGGCGTCGTGTCTCATCACGTGGCAGTGGAGGAAGGGCGGGCGCCAACAGGCACAGTTCGCTGGAATCGCATGTCCAAGGGCGGGAGTCACAGGGACTACTTTCGTCTACCATGCCCGCGTCCGCGTCGACCATGACAGCCCCCATCCACGAGACCGAGCCATCTTCATCACCGTCCAGGCGGCGGTCCGCCCCGCCGCAGGTAGACAAAGCTCTACCCTTCGTTCCACCTGCGTCTTCATCTGAAGAAGGAACATCCGCCGGTGCTGGCCTTTCCTCCCGTCCGCTCGATGGACCATCGGCCGGCGAGCCATGCGGGGACAATCCGAGCAGCCCTGCCTCTGCCGGTCATGATCGGCACCACTCGTTCGACGCTATCGGCGGACGGTCGCCTTTCTTCGAGTACGTCGCCGCCGCGGGGCAGGATCCGATGCGGGCGAAGAAGGGAAAGCGCGACAGTGTCGGTGCGAAGCGCGTTGTACGACAGGACACGCGGCTGACGGTTCCCCCGGCGTACTCGGAAGCTGTCGTGGAGGGATCTCGTGGGCGCGTGCCGTGAGCCTTGAGGAACGCGTACGCTTAGGACCGATATCGTATAACGGACGAGGTATATAGTTTGACCCGGTTTGCCAACCATCGCGTTGTACTTTGTATGGACCAAGGCATGGACTACTTTCATGTTATGTACGGTGCTTGATGATGATATGTTGATATTCCTGGTGGCGTGAATGTTCTCCTGAGCAGGAGGGATAGTACATTAGCGGCGCAGTTTGGTCAAGTTAGGACAGATGTATGTATGTAGATGAGATCAATGATACTTCTTCCTACATCCCGCAGCGTCTATCCAAGCCTGCTGCGGCCAGACTTCCACCTCCATGATGATAACTAGCGGGCCCCTCTGCACGCGCACCCACGTATGCGTGTACCGCATATTGGGATCCGGATCCTGCACGGCGGGCGCGGTGTCGTCGAAGATACCGTACGTGATGATGGGCGTCGGCTCCTCGGAGTTGATAAGGTCGACCATGATGGTGCGTACTTTGCGCACCGAGTCTGGATCCCCGTAGTCGAGCATGTACTCTTGTGCACAGCGCTTGAGAAAGAAGCGCTCGGCGTGAGTAACGGTGTTCTGACCCATTCGGTGGTCGGCGGTGTCGCGAGAGGTTGCAAGGGGTCCTGCGATTGAAGTGAGCATGATTTGTTCGACATGGTTTAGAGAAGGTACTCACCGTTATGATCCCTGTAGCAGCAGTACCGATGTGCCGCATGCCAGTGTGTTTTCTGGCACTGCTTGGAGCAGTAAAACGCTAAAGCACAAGGGCACATCTTCATTTTCTGTTTTCCGTATCGACCTGAGCACTGTCAATGGCATCAGTCCATAAGCAAGCTGCGAGGAGAACCATATACGGCGGACGCACCTGGGGATTGGCGCAGGCGTTACGCACGTCCGCAAGGTGCTTTTTGCATGCCTCCTTGACCTCAGAGTAGTATTTGAAGCGTGTACCCAGCGCTATCCACGGTCCGCTGTCGCTCGCCTTCGAAGTAAAGTCGAAATCAGTTTGGTCTTTCCGAACGGCTGCCTGAAAGGCGCGCAAGACATTTGGCCAAACAATTGCTGGCAGCAGGAGGTTTATGATAGATTCGGCATCGCTTCGCAGGTTTTCCGCATGCCACAAGGCATCTGCCTCACCGTCACGGATACGTAGATGAAGAAGACGGTCGAGGACGGGCAGCAGACCATAGTGAAGCGCTTCTTTCAATACTCCCGTGGCCTCGGAATCTGGTCGGTCAGCGCTCAACAACATTTTGAGGAGCGACATCCAGCGGAAAACGATGTGCTGCTTGTGGGCTGTGGGAGATGGCCAATCGGATAGGGAAGTGGCCCAGAAGAGCATGCGCACGAGCGACGGGATAGGGCTGGCGGTCTGCAGATTGACTACCATGCTGGAATTCGCCATAACGTCCTTCGCGAAGAACTTTGAGTAGCACGCCACATATTCTGCGTCCTCCGGGCTCTCGCACTCGGGACGAAAGAACCATGCCAGACGCTGGGCGATGGTGCAGATAACGATACCGGGATTGTTGTTATCGAATTCGACCGTGTCAGCGTGCGCGCGGCGGGACACGGCTTCCGAGTCGTTGTGCAAGAGGTCGTCTACGAGGGCGTACAGGCGGTGTTGCCAGGTAGCGACGGAGGGCGTAGGGTGCGCAGCGTGCGTCAGCATTGCCAGTATGACATGCATGAGGTCGGGAGTTGCGAGGAGCTCTTTACGCCCTCGCGCATTGTCGGCGAGGTACCGGAGAACGGGTGAGATGATGCCGAAACGAAATTGTAGCGCGACAGCAACGTTGCCGTCTGGCAGCAGGCCGCACGGCTGCCTCCCTTCCAGCTCTGGGGGCATATCTATAACATTGCCGCTTTGGGGGCAGATGAAGACGATCCACTGCCAAATATCGGGGAATGGAGCGGCGAGCGTCTGCTGGAACGAGGCCGGCGCGCTGTTAAGATGATAGCAGAAGCGGCAGTATATGTAAAGCGCATCCAGAGCCTCCATTATAGTGGTTGTAGAGACCTCATCGAAGGGGTGCGCAGGTATCCTTTCAGGCTTGAGGCAGGAAAACAGTTTCCGAGCGAGGATTGGCGTGAGAAGGTGATGAGGAATTGAGTCCTCGTTGAGGGCGTAAACCGACAGGAATGTCCGCCAAATGGGTGTTCCGGGCTTGCAGTGTATTTCAATGCTTTGATATGGGCGCCAGAATGAACCCATGCTCACCATGCTGCTTCGCTGATGCTTCGAGAGCGGTACAAATCCACTGGCTAGAAGTAAAAACGCTACACGTCGTGACGGTGCGTGATGACAGTAGAGTTTTGAGAGGTGTGTGTCTCAGCACCTGGGCACACCTAAATGGAGGGCAGAGGCGACTGCAAGACAATTGGACTCTAGAGCGGCGTAGCGAATGAACGTGCAGATACAAACACGCGGCTCGGAGTTCGGTCCTCACGGACACGTGACTGTTTTGCATCGAACTCTGATTTTGACTTTGTCGCGTCCTATGGTCCAGCTGTGATCACTCATTGTCTACAGACCAAAATGTCAAGGCGCGATCAATCTTTCAAATTGTATAGCGACTTGTCGGTCGCAACCAAGGCCAATCCTCGATGTACGACCTCGACCTCAGCTCGATATGTCACACCCTCTCCGAATCATCGTGACCCAGTAATGTATCACGTCCGTCCGTCCGTCCTTTACGACATCGTCCAGCTCACCATACGCGATGCGAGGTTGCTTCTGTGACAAGCTCCTCAGGTCGACCAAGACCGTCCGCGCTGTCAGTAGCTCCGACAAGTCGCCATACTTGATCATGAATTCCTGCACGCACATTCGAAAGTAAAGGCGCTCTGCGTGCGTCAGACCACCTGGTGCTCGGCAAAACGTGTCGTTGCCGCACCCTCGACGTATATCAATTCGTCCTTAAAAGATCGCATGAGCGACCTGGGGCCGCACCAATATGCACCGTATTCACCTGTATAGCAGATAGCGGAATGTCCTGCGCCCCATGCAGCTCGCTGGCAAGCCTTGGAGCAGTAGAAAACCGTACCACAGACGCACATCTTAAAGTCCTCTTCTACTGTCGCTTGGCGCTTGCACTAAGCATCGCATATCAGCAGAAGTCGAAAGCTAAGTAAAAAAAGATAAGCTCGCCTCCCCGCAGCGTCCACGCAGATGCTTCACAACTTTCCGAAATTCTTGGTAAGCCCGACAACAGTCTGTGAACCGCACAGCAAGTGGGAATAGCAGAAAGGAGGCGGTGTCTTCCTTGGCTCCCGCATCAAGCGGCAGGCCAGATCTAGCGACGTGGTACTTGCATGCACGGAGGCCGTCTGGCCAGTTGATAGCGGGTACGATGACAGCGATTAGAAGCTTTGTGAAGTCGGTCTCATATATGATGGCGTGCTGCCGCGCATCCTTGGGTATGTCCTCGACCGCCGACGACAGCAGACGGCGGATGGCCGTAAGCAATCCAGAGCGTATCACGAGGACAACATCGGCGTGCGCGGCGCGCGCCTGAACGTCGTTCGTGACGAGCAGGGCGATGAGGATGTGCCCATATATCCTGATCGCGAAATGCTGATGCGGGACGCCGCGCGCCCAGTCGGGGTTCGCGGTAGCGCTGATGAGGTGCCGGGTGATGAGGGCGAGGGGAATGTGGTCCGAGCTGCGCAGGTTCTCCAGCACTCTCGGTTGGTAGAGGAGGTCGAGGCTGACCAATCTAGAGTAGGCGAAGACGAAGGCGGAATTGTCTGGGTCGATGAAGGTAGGGTCGAAAAACCACGAGAGACGCTCTGCGACGGTGCAGATCAGCAAGCCCGGGCACCGGTCATCGAAGACCTCCAGCGCGGAGCGGAAGCGCTGAGCCACCTCCGCGTCCGCGTAGTGGAGCAGATGGTGGTAGACGAGGGCGAAGCGGTGCTCGATGGAGGCCATATGTGGGCTCGGCTCCACTTCCTGGCATAGATATCCCAGCATGTCCTCAGGCAAGTCGGGTATGACCGCCAAAGCGCGCACCCCGCGCGGGTCGTAGATGAGGGGCCCAAGGAACATCGTCACCGACAGGAGCCGGTGCGCGGTCGGCATGGCTATCTCCCCATCTGCGCGAAGCCAGCACTTGCCGTCAAATTCAGTGTCCAGCACATCATCAGCAATACTGCCCGCCAGAGGATTCATAAATCTCGCCCACTTCCAGATGTCGGGGAGGCGCTCGAACATCGTCTCCCGGAAGTGCGGCGGAGCGCCGGTAGCGTTGTAGCATATGCGAGCATAGATTGTCATGGCGTCAATACCATCGAGGAAGTCTGCGAGAGAGGACTCGTCGAAGGGGGGGTCCGGGATGCGGTCAGGATCGAGACAATCGACGAGGTGCTGAAGGAGTGCCGGATCCAGCGCCTCATAAGGTATCGGGGTCTGAACGTCACGGATCCCCGCTGCATGGAAGGCTTTCCCAATACAACTATCAGGTCGAGCGTCCTAATCGTCCTCAGTACAAGTTCGCCACTGTCGAATAGTGGCTTACGCCAACCGTGAACTCGAACCGAACTCACGTGTGCGCGCTTTCCCACGCCCCGTTCGCCATTCCGGAGGTTACACTCCTCTGTCATCTCACTCGTTTCCCTTCAGACTTTCTAGACTTACTCCTACATATGCTCTCTACCACCGGTTTTTACAGTTTCTCTTATACTTCGCTCGTTCTCGAGGAAGAAGCTCGTGAGTCCGCTCGCGCACTTTTCGAGGCGATTACCCCTTTCGGACAACAATGCGCCGCCCTTGTTCTTCCTCGCTGCGACACGCCCCCCCCCTCTCACTTGCTTGCTCTCACATGTTCACAGTCTTGATACCTTCCAAGTCGCCTTCAAGAGGCCGCATCCAAGCAACGCCGCTCGTTCCACCGCTTCGGCCGTGTCGAGTCAAGATAGCGCCGCGTCGAATACCGCCCGAACGCCGCGACGTGCCTCTCGCGAGACGGCTGATGAATGAACGGGAGGGACATTTTATTCTGGGTTCTTAATACTTATATCTTCGCTCTCGCGCCGCGTTTACCCTCGGGGATCACGAACGGCACTCACGGAAGGCGCGAGAGTGGCCACAAAGTCAGCCGTAGGGTTCGGTATATAATTGCTAGAGCCCTGTGTATGGTATGTAATGTATGGTATGGTAAAGTATGTGTATATAATTGCTGTATGATACAAACAGTAATAAACTGTATGATACCTGTAAGGAATCGATTCCATACCAGTAAGGCCCTGTTCGGGTGGATTGGAATCCATTCCACTCTCGGCTTGCGCCCAACGCCGTGACAGAAGTCACCGTCGTCGAGGCCCGTCGCCCGTGGTTACTGATCGTCGCGCTCGCCGCGGTCGTTGCCGGACTCGATGATGCTCTCGTCGACGCGCTCGAACATGTTCAAAATACCTCTCGAGGGCAGAGAAACTGCATATATAGCACATATGCGTCCTTCGTCGCGTGTGCGACTTGGAAAAACGCGTAAAAACGCGTCTGTTCATAAAATCCGACTACTTCTACTGACGTCGTTCAGTCCGGGACGTGGTGCGGACCGTTCAGGGCCCGTTGCGGTAGACGAGCGTGACAGGACGCCGACAATTCACCGGTCGAGCAACGGAATGCCTGAAAAGCAGATGGTTGCGTTGCTGCAGTTTTGGCGGGGGGAAACCGAGAATGGGATTGATTCCAATCCACCCGAACAGGGCCTAAGTATTGTAAGTTAACGCGTGGTGAGTGCGCAGCCGTACATCAGCTGCCAGCTCTTGCCCTGCTCCGGTACCAGGAGATCATCGAATCCTTGGAGGCCGACGGTGACACCGCAGCCGAGTCCCGACGCGTTGGACATCGAGTCATGCAGGATGGCGGTGCCGCCAAGCTGAGCCAGGCAATCTACGGCAGCACCGTGTGATCCTGGACGTCGACAATACCGTACTAGTGCTGGCCTGTGGCCATTGCTATCGCGCTATTAAATAAGGAGGCCGGCGCGCTGTTGATGAGGATGCCGCGTTCGCCGCGAGGCGTGTTTGGGCTGGTCAAGGAATGGTTGACTAGGGTGTTGCTGTTGACGCGCGCCGCGACGCAATGGTTGAACTCCGATACGTGGGGCGCGTGACCTAGTCTCCCCACGCGTGTCCTGCTCGATGTCGCGAACAAGTGGCGTTGGTTTAGATTCTGTGTAAGGCATGAAAAACATCTCTCTGATTCAAGCAGCCGGATGCCTGCATACCTGGGCAATATTTACAGATATATACAGCCCCTCGAAGGACCTTCCTGTATAAAATTGTAAATTACCTGTATGATACAGGTGTTTCATACAGGTGTATGATACAGACACCTTTCATACCGAGCCCTAGTCAGCCGCGTGCGCGCGACATTTGTTCTTAGTGCGTTTACTATACGCGCTGCCCCATATTAGGGGATTCGGGCTTCGGCTTTTCTACCTTTTTGTACCTTACTGCTTATCTCGTATGTCGGCCTCGGCCGCGCGCTGTCGTACCTGCCGCCGTGTGGCGCGGGAATATTATCTTTCTCCCTCCGACTTCCATCGAGCCCCGAGCAGAGCCCCGAGCAGCGTCCCGAGCAGCGCCCCGCGTCCCGAGCAGCGTCCTGAGCAGTATCCCGAGCCCCGAGCAGAGTATCCGTACCGTGTTTCCGCGTAATCGCGCCTCATAACCGCTAAGTGCCATTGTTCTTTTCATTCTCATATCCTACGAAGCGCCGGGCTAAGCCTAGCGCGTCCTGCCTTTCCCTCCCTCTTTTCCTACGCCCTACGCGTCCAGCGCGTTGACGACTCAGCCCCTCTCTTTTCGCTCCCTCGCTTGGGATCGCTACTATTCCTCACCACTAGAACCTTGCACTTACCATCATCGCGGCAGGTCTCTCACTAGAGACCGTACTTGGTATACGTTAACTCGACGAAGTTGCTGATCTCGCAATCCGGCAATATATACGGAGGAGAAACCTTCTGAGGGTAATTTGAGAGCAGGAACATACGCGCTATCTCACCGGCACCCTCAGAGGCGAACGCTGATGACAAGAACGAACAAGAAATTCAACCGTTGCCGCGGAGCTAACCGGTCCGGTCCGGTCTGACTCACGTGACTGGGCGGCCTTTTGAATCCAACTTCAAGTCAGGCTCGTCTTTTCCCTGGCCTCATCTCATCCATCCCAAGTCCAGATCTAGAAAGGCCTATCCTGTATTATACCACTTCACAGGAATTAGTGCAGTGAGAAAATATCATAACGCCAAAAACAACGAGCGTGTGTACCGCGACCCGCAGGCGTACGCGTCCATCACGCCTACCCCGTCCCTCACGGTCGCCTGCATCTGCATCTGCCCTCCCCAAATCAGCGACGCAGCTCTCTCCATATCAGCGACGCAGCTCTCTCCATATCATCCCACTGGCTCGTCGACACATGCACACATAGTCATAGGGCAATATGGACATTGTCGAAGGGGCGGGGGTAAAAAGAGATGCATTATACAACGAGCATATGTATCCGATCCGAGAGAACACAGTGGGCGGGCGGGTGAGGGTGTAATGTCAGGGACCAAACAGTGGATGTAAGGACCAGACACCAAACAGTGGATGTAAGGACCAGACACCAAACAGTGGATGTAGGGACCAGACACCAAACAGTGGATGTAGGGACCAGACACCAAACAGTGGATGTAAGGACCAGACACAATGCGAGGTGGGGGATGGACCCAGCGTCAGCAGCCGCCGCGCAAGACAGGGCGCAATATAGGAAGAATAAAGACAAGATAGAAAGAGAAAGAAGAAGGGAGAGTACTGTCGCGGGTGTAGAAAATACTGTCGCGAGTGTAGAAAGTACTGTCGGAGTATGTAGGCATAGAAACAAGAAACGTGAAAGAGGAAGCAGACACGGAGGCGTGAAGGGGAAGCAGACGGACGGCGTCTAGTAAAGCAGACAGAAGGCGTCTAGTGAAGCAGACGGAAGGCGTGATGAAGCAGGAGGGGGAACGGCGACCAGTGCGCGCGTGCGATAGCGTATACGCGCAAGGAAGTATCCACCCGTGAACCGGTACGAGGTACGGTTCTGCATGCCCCACATGATAGAGTCCATCGTAAGATACGTGCGCCGACCGACGTTATATCGGCCGCCAACGTCGCAAGACAGACAGGGACAAACTACAGAAGACCGCACTCGCGCAGGTGGAGCTGCAACAAGATGTCCTGAATGGCGCTCAAGACGACTGTATCCAAAAGTCAGTTCCGGGTCTAGAAGCTGATGGTGAGACGTACACTTGATCTGCTGCGTATCCGTTGCGCAGGTGTAGTGCGCGTAGATCTGCTTCGTCGCCGCGGACTGGTTCAGCGACACGAACCGGTGCAAGAGGTAGTCGCACGCCGCGTCGTAGTTGTCGCCGCCGTTGTAGTCCGGGAAGTAGTCGCCGAGCGGTGACCGTGGCAGCTTCTCCGCAAACAAGTCGATCTTGTTCAAGAACAAGATCTGGCGGGAGGTTAGCATGAGCGAAGGAGTGGGGGATACTTAGTACGCACGATAGAGGTCTTGACGAACCATCTTGAGTTGCAGATGGAGTCGAAAAGAGTGAGTGCCTCTTGCATACGGTTCTGCGGCGCACGTGAGAAGAATGATAGGAGTCGCAGAGGGGTCCAGGCACGTACCACGCTCTCATCCTCGTACAACATCTGGTCGTACTCTGACAAGGAGACAAGGAACACCAACGCGGTGACGTTCTCGAAGCAGTGGATCCACTTCTTACGCTCCGACCGCTGACCACCGACGTCGAAGAGCTTGTACGTGAGCTCGCCGACCTTGAACGTCGTCTCCGTGATACCCGTCGTCTTGACACGACTGCGGAGGATATCCTGATCCGTCGGCATGTAGTTGGGCGCGGACATGCGGTCGATGGAGTTAAAGTAGTACACGGCGGAGTCGTTGAGCTGGAACTCGCGCGAGCGGCGGACGGCCTCCCTGACACCCTGGTCTTTCCAGAGACTGCGGATGGCGTCGACGACGTCCGAGGGCAGCACGTCCGCCTCGATTTGCATGGGCATGGACATGACGATAGCGCGGCGGGCGTCGTTTTGGGGTGACAAGGAGATGTCCAGTTGCGGCATGGCCTCGAGGATGGCACTAGCGCACGTCAGCGGGGGGTGCCATAAGCGTGGACTTTGCGTGCTCACCGCATGGACTGAATGGTGTTGGAGAAAATGATCTCCTTGTAGGAATCCCGCTCCTGTTCGTTGTAGCCGCCGTGGTGGATGAGCTTCATCTGTTTCAAGACCGTCGACTGCGGGGGCACGGGTCAGAGGACTGGCTGGCCCGTATGTGACAATGGGACGCGCACCTTGCCCGACTCTCCTGCACCGAGCAACAACATCTTAATCTCGTTCTTCGCCATCATACGGTCCTTCTTCAGCTGGTTCTCAATCTCGTCATTGCCTGCACCGCCTGTCAGCTCCCCTCCAGACCCAAAGCACTCGCGCCCACTCACGAGCCTTGGCCTCCTCGTCAACACCGGAAGATTGAACGCAACCCATGGTCGAAGGAAAGGGCGGGTAGAGGGAGTATCTTAGTGAAAAAAAGAGCGAACGGTCGGGGGAGCGTGTGACTCGGAGTTCGACGAAGACTGCGAGGGCGCCGTCAACAACGACGAGGAGAACGACGCGGGCGGCGAAGAGCCTGGACGGTAGTGATGGGGAAATAGAAAGGGATAACGCCCGGACTCCCCTGACGAATATAAAATTCATATGTATTTGTCAGCTCCATCATTTTCAAACTCCGCGCCCTCGGCAATCCGCGCGCCGGCCGCCATGAATGGAGACCCGCGACGGCGCCATTTTCTGCAGCGAGAACAATAGCAGGACTCGATAGTCATGGTCCGTAGCGTGCCAGCATCAGCATTTCCACCGCTGCACTCGTTCGGAGGTTCATGAACCACAGAGATCCCATTCCAGCCAAAATTACCATAAGAGGCCGTTCCGTTTTGTTGTCATCTATCAACATGCCACGTTGGCCAAACAAGCGTGCACCTGCCGATACATCATCCATTCATGCAAGCACGGCTAGGAAGAGGGGCCCAGAAAGGCGGTCGGAATACCAGACGGACCCCACTCCTTGCTCATCCCTATGGAGTAGATTCAGAGTCTCGGGCCAGGTGACACGCATAGCTCCTGCAGGAGATCAACAGGCCGAAGCAGTGCTCCTGCGGCGGAATCTCATTGACTGCTACATGCCACATATGTTATAGCCAGTCCTCGAAGCATACACGACGACAGACTTCACCTCATCCCCGACGCCGACCTGGCCGACAATGCTAGCCGCCGACCTTCCCAACACAATGCCAGCCGCCGATCTGTTCGGGCCGACGTGGAACTAGGCTACTAAGTTGTGTTACTATCAGCGAGCGATGCACAGAAAGATCAGCTCACCGTACAGTAAAGCACTGCTAACGGTGTACTGGTGAATGGAAAGCACCCGCGTCGTGAAAGCCTCCGCTCGTCGGAAGAAAATCCACGCTCTGCGGGAGAACAACAGAAGATGCCGCGCGGTAGGCGCCTCCGTTCTATGCATAGTTCCCCCAGCGCATCGGGCCATAGTAGGACATCGAGTCGTGCGGCCCAGTTGTAGGTACAGCGCGCGCCAGAGTCTGCAAGGCGCACAGTCACCAAAGTAAAAACGCACGGGCGCCAGGATCTTGAAGCGGCAGAGTCGAGGTGCGTGGGCGCTACGGTCAAGACGCCAGACCGCCCGCTACGCAAGCCCGGTAAGCACATCCGAGAAGCGGCGCGCGTCATGAGCCTACGCGTGTCCTAATCCACCTACACTGGCATGGATGGTCGCGTTATAGCCAGAACAAGCGCGTCGATGAGATATCCTAATTTGCCGATGAGATGACCCGGCGCGTCGATGGGATATTCCGACGCGTCGATGGGATATTCCAACGCGTCGATGGGTATCCCGGCGTGTCGATGGCTGGCCTGGCGCGTTGATGGGATAACCTGACGCGCGGACGGGATAACCTGACGCGTCGACGGGATAACCTGACGCATCGAGGGTGTAGCCTACTAGCGTCGACTCGTCGCTTGCACTTGCGCTGTTTACTCTTAGAGTCAGTGAAGATGGACGAAGCTGGAAGGAGCAACGTACGATGCTTATGATTTCTCAGAGTGTTCGGCAAAGGCGTTCGGGAAAGACCGTAGACGAAGAGCAGGGACTTGAAGAGGTGGACGTCGTGGCGGGGCCTCGTAGGAAACGGGGTCGTCTGTTTCGCCGAAGGCAAGTCATCTTCTGAAAGACGCGCTCCAAGTCCAAGAGCGCAGGCGAGGGTCGCTGGCGACCGTGTATACGACGGGTGCGCAACAGACGCATTGATGGACCTGTCCGAGGGAGCTATAGGGTAGAGACGCCGAAAGGAAGGTAAAAGACGTCCGACACAATGAGATACGGTGGGAGTGTACCGCAGGCGAGTGAGGATATATCATGGTACGAGCGTCGGGGCATTGGACCTGCTGCGTTGGTTGAGGAGAAGAGGGGCGATCGGCGTAGACCTTGGATGGCAAGGACCCAAGTTGAGGAAGACGTCGGATCGTATGTATCAAGACCCGGAACGCTTTGCCATCCGTGATGTAGGCCACTAGAGATGGGGAAGCCTGAGGTGTGCGTGCGATGCTCGTGCTCGTGCTCGTGGTGAACGCTCAAGTTGAGCGAACCATTTCAATGTGACGATGCGGTAACAAGCGTGACTCGTAACGTAACGAGCGCAGGCCACGTGTTGTGTGAGTCATCCGTAACTTCCATTCCCCAAGTCAGCGCCGAGACTCGAGGTTCTGACCTCAGGCTCCGTGCAGATCGCCTCTGTTCTGTCTTATATCAGTGCTATGAGAATCCTGCGACAGCTTGGGCCTTCTTGAGTATAAAAATCGCGAGCAGGCACAGCGCGTCGAGACGCTGCACAGGAAGCCCCTGACACTCATCAAGCCACAACCGTCGCAGTCTCTCCACGTTCGGAAGACTGACCTCTATCTCTGAATACATCTAAATCAGTGTGCGATGGTCCTGCTGACCCCCTCCGTTGGAATAGGTCGAGCGCTGCCCCCGCCATTCACGGCGTCTTCCCCGGATCTTTGGCCGCGGCCCGTGGGCCATGGCCATGGACTCGGACGCTTCTATTCATCAACATCGCCCCCCGCCTTATCATATGCTGCATATCAACCCCCCAGGTACGCATCACCCTTCTGCCAAAGCTTAATTTCCTCGCTGACTGACGTACCTTCCTTCTCTTGCACATATAAAGCGCCCGACACCGCCGCGATAGCCAAAAGGCCGCGACTCAGACGGACGTGCTGCCGATGCTGCGTTCCGTCCCATTCATTTTCGTGCCCAGCTGGACAGCGGGCATCTGTTCCGAGTGCTGAGATCTGCTCTAGGCGTTCAGGTCAGCGCGTTATATACCGATCGCTGGTAGACGGGAGGGAACGTCCTGGGATCCGTCCTCCCTCCGGCTGCGAAGATGTCCAATCTTCCCACAAATCCGAGCCCGTTGCTCATCGGCGACGTGGCGAGCCTGCAGTCTATCCTCATGCAGGTCGCGGTGGATGTCTTGTTCTATGGTGAGCCATCAGCTTTCGTCCCATGCCCATCCAAACCGACATTCCCAGGTGTTCAGGCGGCACTCTTCATCGCAGCAATTGCCTCCCTCGCGTGAGCTTCTCGATCTCTCTCACCAACCCGTTGCTGACCCGTTTGTCACTTGCCTCATCAACCGCCAATTAACACCCATTCGCCCTCCCTGCCGACCGCCTTTCGTCCCGACCGCCTCTGTCTCTCCCAATCGTCCGCCCCTCCCGACCGCATGCTCCTCCCTCCCGCCCGCCCTCTTGAACATCCGCCTCTCCCTGTCGTCCGTCTCTCCCCGTCGTCCGCCCCTCCCTGTCGTCCGCCCCTCCCTCCCGCCCCCGAACACCCACTGTTTATCCTTCTCAGCCGTCAAACCAGCCGCTCCCTACTCCTACAAACCCCCATAATCATCCTATTCCTCACCTCGACGATGGGCACGATCGCCATTCTCATATTCTACACCATACAAATGCCCCAGTACGGCCTCCGTCCTACGGATATTCAGCGCGCGATCTTTCAGCTTTCGGTGGTGCTGTCGGTGACGGATAGGGTTAATGTGAGTGTGTGTGGATGGGCGCGGACGCGTGGATGTGCTTATGAGTGGGGATGGATGTGGACGTCTGGATGGGCGTCGACGGGAGCTCTGGTGGGGAGGATGTCGACCAGGACAGGCAGGGGCAGCGTTTACGCCGGCTAACGCGCTTGCAGTATCTATTGAGCGACTTCGTCGTCGTGTGGCGCGCTTGGGTGCTCTGGCCGGACAATCGCTACGTCCGCGCTTTGCTCGCGTTATGCATGTGCGGAAGTACAAGTGAGTTTCTCATTGTTGGTATTTGTTCCACGGCGGTGCTAACTCGCACTCCAGTCGGCGTCATCATCGAAGTCTACTGGGCGTTCCAGCTCTACGGCACCCTCCAGCTCGCCAGCCGCACGCTCTTGATGATGGTCCCCCTGCTGGTGACAAACATGGTGACGACGGTGCTGATGGCCGCGCGCGTTTGGTGAGTGGGTATTCCTCTAGTCTGAGCAGTAATCGAAATATTATTTGTCTTCAAGCCTTTGCTCATCGCATGCCCGGCTGACTTACGCATCCCGCAGGTTCTACCGCCGCGACATCAAGAGGTCGCTTGGCAAGTCAAATAGGACGCGGGTGGAGGGCGTTCTCCTGCTTCTCGTCGAGTCCGGTTTCGTGTACTGCGGGCTTTGGGTGCGTTCTAGTTCCATTGCTCACTGTCCTTGTCTGCCGTGTTTCGAATATTGTTAACGTTTGTCTGGCTTTCGCTAACCTCTCACCTAGATCATGTTCATCGTCCTACGGCAGTCCTCGGAATCGAACGCCGACGCGTACGGCATTGTAAAAACTGCCTTCCACAGCCTGGCAGTACGTTCTTTAACTGCCCCCCTACCACTTATGACCGATCCAAACTCATCCTCTCTTCACCTTCCAGGGTATCTACCCAACCTTCATCGTCCTCGCCGTCGCCGCCCAGCGCTCGACCGCCGAGTCCATGTTCACCTCCGTGCAACTCTCCCGCCCGATCAACTTCGCGCCCAGCGACAACGCGCGGTCCGATGCCGGCACCTCTTCCGACACCGGCATGGGAACGGGCGACTACACGGCAGCTGATACGGGGTACTACTCAGGTGATACGGGTTACTACTCAGCTGCCACGGGCGACTACTCAGCTGCCACGGGCGACTACTCTGGCGACACGTCGACGCGGGTCGCGTCCGAGCATATACACCTAGAGCAGCGTCGGAAGGATGGAGACCGACGTCGAAAGGATGGAGAGCGGTGTCGGAAGACGGCCGAGCGCTCGCAGCTCTCGGATAATGCAGACAGATGACGGGCTGCGCGTGGGCAGTGGACCTGCCAGCACAAGTATCAACGCGAGCGGAAGCAGCAGCAGTGGGAGACGAAGCAGCAGTGCAAGGCGAAGTACTTAGCAATGCAGGCGGCAGTCGTACTATGTATTACGGGGATGTGTGAATGCACTTTTGCCAAAGGGATGTCAACGAAAACGCTGCAGGGGTGCGAGCGAGCGAACGCCGCGCCTGGAAGCTCTATACAAGCAGGCGGAAGGTTCAAACTCTTCCTCTCTCGCATAAACAGTAGGTGTGTCCACGTGGAGGTCACAATGTGCCTGTTCTCTTTTCCTACCATGCGAAGACCTGCGAAGACCAACAACCTCAGGATAATGCAGGAGGAAAAAAGGAAGCGACCACTACTTATATTTATGCATTAAGGGGGAATCGAACCCCCGGCGGGTCGAGTAGACAGAGACCACTCATGGCAACGACCCAGGTTACCACTACCCCATTAATGCCTGTAAGGAGTAGCAGGTGCAGTTTTTATAGTATGCGCGCCTCCCTCGAGTTCGACTTCTCGCCCGTCTGCCACAGATACAGCCGCACCGTCCACAGTCACCTCACCATCCACTGGGAGCACTGCCACACCATTCGTACCTTGTGGTGCGGTGACATTCATCTCGAACCCAGCACCATCCTCGTCCATCGTCCAGCTCACCCCGAACCACCCCAACGGCGTCTCGAAGCCACCCTCCGCCGCGGGGAGGCCGGCAGTCTGCGGTTGCACGCGGAACGCTCTCCCCGCTGGCTCCGTGACGCTGAGACCGAGAACGTACGCCGTGAGAGCTGGCGTCGGGCCGGCACTCCAGCCATGGGCGTGTGATATATAGGACGCGTCGTCTGTGTAGCCCGCGTCTGCGCGATATCTGCAGTGTTCATTCTCGTAAGCAATGATGCACCGCAGAGCCCCGCGTGTAAGCTCACAGAAGCGACCCATTCGACGTGTATCCCTCAAGGAGGGTCGACTGCACGCTCACGTTGGTGGTGAGCATCCACCCCCACTGCAGCCGGATGAGATCGAGCGCGCGTTCAGCCTCGCCCGCCTCAAAGTGCGCATGTACCTATTAGACGCGCGTATATGTGAGCTTCCGCTGTGCAAGCGACTATGAGCGGCTCACCTCCATGCTGCCCGCAAACGGTGCTACATTGTCCGGCAGCTCCGGCGCGACTGCGCCCACATCCACCCAGTTACCAGTCAAGCCCTCGCTGACGCGCTTCTTGCGGTCGTCCGATGTGGCGTTGAACCAGACCGCGAGCGAGTTGCCGTCCTGAGGATGGAGCGTGGTAGTCGTATTGTCGAAGAACAACCCGGCATCCTCATCCCATAAAGCGTCGTTGAGTGCGGTCTTGAGGGATGCCGCGTTCGTTAGCCAGATGTTCGCGGTGTTGGCATCTCCGAGCGCGTTTGCGATGTCGGCGCCATTGAGCAAGACCTGCGATGTTCAGGGTCGCATCAAGATCAGAACAGATGAAGATTGTAGACGGACCTTGTAGTATAGCGCATTCGGTGACAGGCTAAAGCCTCCTCCTCCCAGGCGACCCCAATCCTTGCTACCCGTGGCGTTGAGTAGGCCCGCACCCGTGTCGACCTTTGCCGTCAAATAAGCCACTCCTGCGACAAATTGCTCCCAGTTCGTATCAATCCAGTCCGTGTCGCCCGAGTGGAGCCAGTAGTTGTAGGCGCCAATGAGGGACCAGGCGTGGTATGTATCACTGGTAATTCGAATCAGATATCTTCGATGAGCGGACAAGGGAGAAAACTCTTGGAGGAGGGAAATAAATACCCACCTTCGTCCAGCGGCGCAGCTAATGAGCGGACCAGAGCAAGGAAGCCCGCCCGTAGATGCATCCTGGAGGGAGAATATCTCGTCGAGGCTGTTGCGGATCGAGACGAGGTCGTCGAGTGCGACAAAAGCTGCGGGACCAGCAATGCCCATGTCCCCTGCACCCGATGTTATCGGAAGATAAAAAAACAGACGAGACCGACGCACCTGGCCATACGGTGCTGGTATAGAAGTCGATTGAGTCGCGTTCAGAGCACACACTAATCAACAGACGTACCGATCCCGCTTTCCACCATCGACGATGACTGGGCTAGCTATGCCGATCGTGCCACTGTTGTTCCAGCCTATGAAATTCTTGAGTTCGTCTATGGCGACGCCCGAGGAGCACACTACCTTGTCTCACTTGCACTCTTCCCTCGTTTGCAGCTATGATGTTCGTCTGGATCGTGTATGCGCCCGAGTACCAGATTTTGGTGAGCAGGTCTTCGTCCTCCATGCCGGGGTCTGTCGCGTAGAAGTATCCCTTATAGCCCCGTAGGTCGTCCACATGCGGCATGAATGTGATGGAGCACGAGACGTTTGAGAGGGTCAAGCTATCTCCCTCGACCAGGGATATCGTGAGATAGCGAAAGCCGCCGCGCTGCGTGCCGGTGGGCTGCGTCCAAAGGCCAGAGCCGAGAGGGGCGGGTATCGTTATTACGCCGTCGACAGACATATTCGGTGCGGAGATTGACGAATCATCGGAGAGGGCAGGATTGACGAAGAGGGGAGACTCGGTGAATGCCAGCGTCACCGACGCGTCGTCTGAGGTTGTCGAGTCAAACTTCATGGATATGATGCCTCCGACCTAAGGATTGTGAGTTTACATTTTCACGGTACGATGCATGAACGACGAACCTCTCTCCCGAAGTCAAGGGCGATCCAGGAGCCCGCGCTGCTCAATCTGGCTGAGTCTCCTTCCGGAATGGCGAGATTATCCGCGTTGACGACGTCACCACTAATCTCGTATACGGATGTAGGATACACTGTGCGCGATGATGGGGCGTAGTTGAAGTCGTCCCATGGTCCGGAAGGCGCAGAGGCGGCTGCTCTGAGCGAGGACGCACAGATTAGAGTGAGGTAAGTCAGGTTCATCATTAGGCGCCGAAAGAGACACGATTTCAGGTTGGCGAGACGTCCGGCTCCCGTCACAAATCAGTCCTCTTATAGAGGACGGCGAGCGTGCTCACGAGGACAAGTTCAACGGCCCGAGCGCAAGGTCATGCATGTCAGAGGGTACAAGAGGACATGGTAAGAGCCGTGCGAAGGGTGCGTCATGCAGTACGAGTAAGAAGTTCTGCAATATCGGACTTATGGAAGCGTTTATCAATGCTTTGAGGCGATGGTGGAAGTTTGGGAAAAACGAACATTGAGAAGGATGACGTCACTTTTCGAGGCCACGCGCGCGAGGTCTCTCTTGCTGCACTTGACTCCCTCCGTGAGGATAGCGCGACGCGACATCAGGAAAAGGGTCTTGTGACTGTAGGCGCCCTCGAGTGCCCTGTGGGCGTCTCAGGGAGGTCAACGCTGCCAACGCCGACAGGGATAGGGTCCTCCGTTAGAAAATTCCTGGGGGCTCCTGAGGTGCCCTGCAGCGGCTTGAAGTTCTCATAAACATGTAGGGTCGTCGGTATAATTGCTTGTTTGCCAGGGATAGCTTGGTATTCGGGATACTTTCAGTTGTTTTGTTGGCACCAAAATGACATTTATATTTGATTTCCTATCTACAGACTACAGCTACATGGCTGCAGGTCCCCAATATACATACATATACCCAGTCTCAAGCTACAACCATACACTTCTCCTTGGAACCACGATGTCTCCCTACCGTAACTCGCTCACGCACCATGCGCGTTGACATGGGCGCGCATCGTGCCTTTGCACGACCTTACTTCACCCATCTACATGTCTCTCTCATGAGCTCTCATGGCGCTAGATGCACGGGTACGCGCTCACCTTGCTCAGGCCTCGGGCCATGCTCCGACGTGTGCCGAACGCGCCCAAATGTTCGCGGCACGCCGTCACCACCACGTCGCTCGCCCGAACTTGCTAGTCTGAGTCAGAACCGTGTATGAGCTGCAGCGCGGCATGCCAAGGGTGATACCATACAGGGAAGACACGATGTCCATCGACGCCGGCGTGCTCCTTGAGGGGTAGTACGGAAGGCTAGTGCCGCGCGTTACGCAGCCTGCGCGCTCGCTTGCGGCCGGCTGAAGGTGAAGCATGAGAGCGAAAGCGGCAAAGAGTGGGGCGTGGACATGGAGGCCGAAACGGACGGCACGTCGCCCGCCGCACAGCACAAGATCGTCGAGGGCTCGCCGCGAAGGTGTAGGCGCTATGCCTGGCGCAGAAGCCGGCGGCGGCGCGCACCGACTCCTTCTCGAACATCAGGGAGACGCCGAGTTTGTTCACGGCTACCTTTGCCAACTGTATCCAGGGGCGGGCTCCGATCACCGACGACTTGTCAAAGAGGCGGAGTGGAAGGGGGGGTGTTGGCTATCTTCTCCACAGGAATCTACCTTGAACACGGTGAGTACGATCAACGAGCGGTATGTTCAGGTTCACACACCCCCGCACCCGCATCGTCGCTCGACTCCTGCTGAACATTCTGGGAGGCTAGCAAACTGTTCTCGCGAGGGCAATCGTATGGATAGGTGACATGTCCATTAGTGAACGGGGCACGTTGCAAGCGATGAAGGTGACTCACAAAAGGAGCAGAATAACGGTAGGGGCGTGTGTAGTCGGCGTACAAAGGTCGTGGGTCGGCATCTGTATCGCAGTTGGGGTCGTCGTTGTCCACATCTAAAGAAGAGAGAGGATTCCATGTTGTGGCACCGCCATAATGACGGGGACGATCGTCGACGGAGTTGAAGTCAGGTCGGCTGCATGCTGGCTGCATGACGGTGAGTGAAGAACGTTGAGTACAAGTTGAAGAGGAAATCACGCCACGTCGTTTCAACCGCAGCAGTCACGTGAACCTCACTTGAGGGCTGGCCGGCTTTACTTGAACCTTGCTTCGAGGCCGCCGCGACGGCCGCTGGTACACGACAATGGATTTACCCATGCATGCCACAGCCCCATTTTGAGTTGACAAGTTAACTTCCTAAGTAGTACCCACGTTGCCGAGGCTCAGCGCTCAGTGCTCACGCACTTGCCGTCACAAATTGAGGTTCCGTAGTCACTGGTCCTCACTTCTTAGGTTTTGTATCACCTGAAGGTGTAAGGATCAATGCTACGACGGTAACGCGCCTCAGACTTCCAAGGTAAGTAGGCGGAGCTGACAGGGCGCAGGAGTGTCCCCAGGTGCCTTCGCTAGGCTTGTTGGCAGCGAGGGAGCCTCAACGCGCTCCTGGGAGCCCACGGCACCCCACGGCGCCCTCCGGAGCGTTCACGCGGAGCAAGATCGCTAACGCGCCTGGACTGGGACCCCCTTTTCCTGATGCGATCTCCTGCCAAAAGAGGAACAAGCCAATACGATGGTCAGCTACTTCGTTATATGAATCTACGTCTAGTCTCAAACTCAGCCAACAGCCCTCCTCTGCTATCTGGCGGAAATTCATCGCTGCTCACCCCTCGCTTCGAGGAGAAAGCCCTCTACCGCCTCATGTGCTCACGCATCAACTACTTCAGGATCTCTCATCTTGCTTGAATCCCTCCAATATACCCAGCTACCCCTTCGACCGTTCTGCTGCAGTGGCGGTCACAGAAGCGATAGACGCCCTGCGGATTCTCGCCCGGTTGGCTTATACCTATCCCGAAGGCACTCCTTGGCATCATGAAGCGATTGAGTTTCTACTGCCATCTACGTGGAAATGGATTGCATTCATCAGCCCAAGGTCGGGCACCATTGCTGATATGGATGACGATGGATGTCGGTCGGACATCCGAGTGAGCTCGGACGGATGCCTGGAGATGACAACAGCCATTCGCTTCGCTACCATGGCGATGTACATCCTCCCTCTGGCGGTAGACCGCTTCCCGCGCGGGATCGAGTTTCTCGCCGCTCAGCCTGACTTCTCGGACGTGGCGCTGTCGATGCTGCACCATACCTTCCGGCCGTCCAGCGCATCTGTTGCAGGATATCACCGCTACGTCACAGTCATTGGCTGCCTTCTCGTCCCTCACGAGAGCCGCCTTTACAAGCGCTTACGCGACGACTTTCTCAGCTGCAATGAGAGGCACCATCCCGGCCGCGCCCTCCGCATGATCCTGGAGCGGATGGAATGGGCGTACTATGGCGAGTATGCCTCAGAAGCTGAAGAGAGCGAGCAAGTCAAGAATTATGTTCGCATGTTCTGCCCGAAAGAAAGTTTCTGGAGCGACGATGCCATGATGGCGAACCTGAAAGCCGCCGGCATGGCCGCCTCGCTGGCCCGCATCCTCCGACGCGCGACCGCCCGTACTGACTTCGAAAATGACCACTCGCATCGGCGATCTCTCCTTGGTATATGGTCCAGAACGCTTGACGTCCTGTTCAACATGTATCCCGGCGGACCTAGCCTATCGCTGTCGGACGTGACCGCCGCACTTCGACACGGTCTGTTGACGGTCTTGTATCGCGCAATCTGCACAAAACCATGTACCGGCGACAAGGAGGCACTCATCTCTAACTTCAGGCCAGATGCGACGAACATCGCCGGACGTACTCTTTTGACCGCCCTCGTATGGCCGCGGGTTCTACGTGCGTTCGACATCGCCTTCTATCGGGAGCAGCTAGATGAGGCCACGGACGGCTACAGTCCACCGGAGTGGGCGGTCCTCATCTCGCGCTACCAGCTTCATACTCGCACGCGTCAGGATTACAATGCGAATATCGCCAGATTGCGCGAACGCTGCGGCAATGCGGAGGTGTGTAGCAGTTTCTTTGCGTGAATCTCGCCATCCTGACATGTCCTTCAGTGTTCCTTCTCTGAGACTGAGACCAGGTTAAAAATCTGCCCGTGCGCCACAGTCTCCTATTGCTCCAAAGCATGCCAGAAAGCGGACTGGCGCGCGCGCCACCGCGGCCATTGCTCAATCATCAGGAGCTGTGAGTTTGATTAATTCAACCTGCAACTAAACTTGAACACTCTATGACAGCCGCTACCATGGTCTCAGCTGAGACCAAATTCAGCGCACATATACCCGATATCATGTCGTTTACAGAGCGCATATACCTTCAGCGCTGTGCGACTGACTACGTCGCCGAATTCGGGGACCCGGATGCCATGAGGGACGCTCGCTCCGTTCTGGTCGATCTGGCCGACCCGCATCGACCGTATCCCTCTATCAAATACAGCGAGCTCGATAACTTTCCCGGCTTCGAGGAGTTCGATGTGCGGTATATCCACATCTTCGTGCGTGTCCTGAGGGGCGGATATACTTTTCTCTTAGAGACGGATGTTAACTGGCGGCATTGATGATAAAGCCTGCACGTAGTCGCAGGCGGATTGCAGCTTGATGTTTTTCTTTTTGCTCGAATGACTTCATCGTTCCCTGTACTCATGGTTCGTCGCTCGTAAACTCAGCAGAAGTCGGTATACACTCTTCAGAGAAGGAGTTCCAAACAACTTCAATGCCCCGAATGGAAATGAAGCGTCAATGGCAAGTCAACGGCGCCAACAGCTGCTGCTCCAGTAGCCTCGAAGTCGAACATCAACTCACGTGACATTGGCAACATCCGAAGATCACGCGTTTGTCACGCGTCATACACGTCGCCGTGATACCATGTTCTGATTCATCTCTTCCTCAGGCCTGACTTCTGTCGTCGCGTCTTTCAAACCGGCTCAATGTCGATGGCCGTGTCATACTCAGCACTTTGGACTATGATCAAGGTCCCTCCGTTCTACTCGCATCACCTCAAAACTCAGCGAGCTACTGTCGTGCTCGGTCGCTGCGTCCCCGTTGCCCTACCTCGTCATGAACTGTTTCGATGAGAATGAAAGCCTGATGATACAGCGCCGGAATAGTCTAGCTTTCTGTGACCACTGATGGGCCTCTCTGCGGCTTACGATCGACTCATCTCCCTGCGAAATTGAACAATGTGAGCGAAGATATCCACTCAGCGTTCTTGTGATGGTTTCTTCCTTTGGCAAAACCATTCCGCGGCTTTGGCCTTGACGTACAGCTCAAGACGCGTACTTCTTCGCAACTTGAACTTCCGAAGCTAGCAATACCGTGTACCGCGGCATGTCACGGCCCGGTCGGACAAGAACGTCGACCCCTGCTGCGCAGTCTAACCTGCCTTCCAGCTCTAGTTAGCTGCAATCCTTCTGCAGACAGTCATTTATGCGGCCAAAACCACAGCAGTACCGCCGGCAGACGTGTACCACTGTACAGGGCCCGCATTGCCTCTCAGTGCTCTTCGTGCCTCTCACGTTCCCCAACATGATGTGCGTTTACATATCCCGATGCATGCCAGCGAAATTCTGACTCCCTTTACCAGCGTCTCTGTACGCCCGACAATCGTCTTACGTCCTCCATCGTGCTCCCTCCGAAGCTTCATCCCTCGCCCTGGCGCGTCGGTGGACAACATTTGCCGACCCGTTCTTCGATGAGGCTTTCTACTCAACCTACAGATGTGAAGCAAGGTGCGCTTGCTCTTGCTTCTAAGCCAGCGCTCCCTGCTTGGTGACTGTTAAGGAAATGTCAATGCGCCTTTAATAGGACGTTTATTTCCTCCAGACTTCCGCGGATATTGCCCAGCAACAGCCGCATCTTTGTGCCACCAAGTAAGCCAGATCCCGTTCTCGCCGGTCTTTCCTCTCTATGGCCTAGACCGTTGGACTTATATGCGCTTACATCACAGAAAGTCGGGCGACTTGAAGACCTGATCAGTGATGCACGGGGTCAATGGGAACGAGGGTCACGGTGCCAACCAGGATCACCACAGCCTCCGACATGTCCTTGTACTTTGATATGCCTTTCTGCACCAGCGAGATGCGCCTGTCATGTGTGCTGGAGTGCACTACAGTTATATGAGCGTATAACATCCTATACAGCATCATGAAGAGCGTGAGGCTTATCCGTACTACAGCGGCAAGCGCCCCAAAGCAGGACCATGTTTGCGCAAGTTTGTACGTGTTGTGATCTAACATCATAGCGCCTCGCGTCCGCCCTCCCGCCTTGCCCCCACCCTCATCGTCCATGATTTACGAGTCCTACGCTTGCTATACGACACGCCTGCGCCTCTGCTCTCCACGAAGTACACGCCCGCAAACGCATACAATGTCGCCGAAGTTCTTCTGAGCAACGGCTGCGCACCGCGTTCCCTCATGAGTCATCCTTATGTACGGGTTGCAGTGACATTGCTCTTTTCTCTATGATCTGCCCTGGGAGGTAGCTACCGAGTGGCTATTGTGCGGATATCTGGAACCACGACACGAGCTGGGGCGCATCCAGCTCGACTAGTACGAGTTTGGCATCGCGCGTTCTTCCCGTGCGTTGCCGCCGGCAGCTTAGGCTTCTCCTTTGGTGCACAAGGGATGCTCTCCTCCCTACGTGTCATCAGGTGCGTCTGCGTCCGCTATGTCCTGCCTTGCTCCAGCATCATACCTCGGCTACTAACGTCTTCTCTCGCCAATCCGACCCCGGGTCGTCACCTCGCGCCTCTTCGTGCCCCTCCATCTGTGAGTCCTTATCTTCTGCGGCTTCTACGCCTTCGTTGAGAAGCTGCAATTCACACAGCGCTTGACCCATAACCCCGACAGTACCCTCTTCTTTGTAGATTCCGTCTTGGGCTTTCTTCGCACCCCCACGTGCTGTTAACCGTCGAACAAGGCGACAAGACCTGTGAAAAAGATGTTCGTTTGCGTCCGGGAGAGCCGTACTTTCCTTGTGGAGAAGGCCAGGAAGATGACCGCCAGATATATCGGTGCGTTCGCGATGATCTGTGAGAATTCATTGACTGTTTGGGGACCTAGCGCCTCTGTCGCCATTCCCTGCTGCCCAAAGCTTTATCAACCTGACAAGCTCGCTGATGACGAAGCACAGTCGGCAGGAGACCATGCGGCTCGAACAGATTATGTTACTGCGTCAGTCCATGCATGCTTCTTACTCGACGCCCGCTAGAACAATGCCGAAGGTTCCAGCTTATTAGGACGTGCTTTCGCGACGTTTGCCAGTGGATTGTTAGCGCACGAATGTCAAATATGGCGTATGCGAAGTATCAGCTTGCTCCGGCCCTCTACGCAACTGTGGTACCTCGGCGAGCCGCTGCAGAAGCCAAGCAGAAGCTCGCCCTACGCGAGCGCCACCCGGTACGATTTCGGATGACGCTCAGTATGCGAACGTCAGGCTGACTCACCCCAAAGATCCACTTTGTATGCTCCACTGCTCTTGCGTATGCTTTGCCGCACCTGCGTTGGATCTCAGCTCGCGCCGAGTCTGTGGCACCTGCTCGATAACCGTCTCGGTGCCGGTCTCGCGGCGGTTAGCGCATCGTCGAGACGATTTGGTACGTACTGTTGCTTGCCGAGGCTGCGCTGATTTTTACACTCTTCTAGACGTACTGCTCGAGTCCCGCGTGTCGGCAATTCTCTCAACTGGGCAGCGCACAGACATCGGTCCGTCCTTCCTCAAGGGCAACCTCAAGGCAACCTCAGCGTCAGCTACTCGCCATGCACTCGGTGCGCATTTGGTACGGCTCTGAGTCTGCGACCCTTCGGCGCTCGGTACGCGCATTCCCGGAGGGACCCGCGACAATGCGGCAGAAAATATCCGGCCTGACAATTGGGCCTCGCCGTTTAGTGCAGACCCCTTCGGCAAAATCGACAAGACCCTCTCGGCACGCGAGGTCTGGGGTATTTGACGCGGCTTTATTGCTTTCGCGGGGTATCTCTTCCGCTGCGTGTGCGTATGTGATATGCTTTCTTTCCTCCCGGACCGGGTGGGTGATGTGTGGCGTGGGCGGGGCGGGTGATGGAGAGGAAGCTAGCGCGCTTTTGGTGATGCTTGAACAAGGGCGACACTACGCTTCTTTATGCTCTCCCGGGCCCCGAGGCTGCTGGAGCGCTTGTTCATACTTACGCGCGCCACAGATACACTTATGCTTTTCTTTCAATCTGATCGCATGCTACAGTACGTCGGGCAAGGTTGACTTTACGCTCTCTGGCGCTGACTTCGTCGTTCCTTGTCGCTCGCTGCACCCCGGTCATCAAGACGCCCTGGCCACCACTATGGGCATCATCCCTGGACTGCGCTCCCATCCCTGCCATCACCTATCGCTCCAAGAGGCGTGTCCCGCAGACGAGCCGGCAGCGTGTTCCCGGGGGCGTGGCGTGACGTAGGCGACGCGTGATGGTTCGAGGGTGGTGAGTCACGCGAATGCGAGAAGAACCGTGACCGCTACGTTCAACTTCGACTGATATGTGACAGTGATGCGCCCGCCGGCTTCCTTCATCCGCTTATGGGTCCCCTTTGTCATCCGGTGCCGGCGCCACGTACGCCCCGCGCTTCTCGAAGGCACAGCCCTCAGGCTCTTAGCAAACGCTTCCCTTCTGGACGATGCTCTCTCTGCCTGCCGATATACTCTTCCTGCACGTCGATACTCACCCTGCTCGCAGCGACAGGCTTACTCTTGCGTTGTCTCTCCGATGGATGCTCCGCAACGATCGGCACCGTCTATGCTGGAACGCCCTTCCTCAACGATCGACGCCCAACTCCTTCGCCGCGCGATGCCGCAGCGCCTGCCTCTTTGCGCTTCCTTCTCTCCGGGATTCGCGCTCATTTCGCTGTTTAGATACACGCACACTTGCGGGTCGGACTTCACGCTCATTTCGTCGCTTCGACCGACGCCCATAATGCGGTTGGGTGATCGCTCATCTGGCCGCTCGGACTCACCGCCACTCTGGCATACTCGGGCTCACGCTCATCTCACCGCTCGAGCTCAGGGCTGACGCGCCCATGCCGCGGTCGGACTCACGCCCATAACGCGGTCGGGTGATCGCGCAATCGGGACTCGCGCTCATCTCGCAGCTGGGCTGTGCGCGATGGTGTCGGCGGCGATGTGTCCGTCACCTTCGCTAGCTTCAATCGCCCGGCACAGGCTGTGATGGAACTCTTTCGCATCTTACGATATCATGCGTACCAGTGAGTTATACAGCGTAGCGTATACCGATTCTCGTCGCTTACCAAGCTCTAGGCGGCTCTTTACTAACGTGGGCGACAAACGTGGCTTCGCCCTAGCTCGGCCGTTCCACTTCCGCGAGCGTACTGAATGACAACATGCCCCATCCCTGTCCCTCGCCCCATTCCCGCTGCAGTGCTCGCTCGATCCCTGTTGCCTATCACAAGGCACAACCTAGTGCGCCTAGCGCGTATCAGGGGGAGACGCGCATAACGATGGCGCGCCTGCGAATACCTACGTGTCTGCGACCGTATTATATACACAAGCGCCCTGGAATGGGATGACGTGACCCGTCGCGATCAGGTGACCATTGGCGCGTGAGGAAGGTGAACCCGGTGAACACGCGTTGCCTCTTCCTCGACGCCCGTACCACTTTCCAGGCCTGCCCGCCAAGTTACGAAGGACAAGTCGATTGTTTTGATCTGTGCTCTAACTTGATGAGCTGCCTGCTTCTTCTCTTCATCGTTGCTAGCTTCGTCCAAACATCTGCGCTGCGTCTGCCTTGGTACCAGCCGCGAGGCGCACACGACCGACTAGCGCGGTCTACGACAGGCCAAACGACGGAATATGTGCCCTTTTTTCTAGGTCTCCTTGTGTTATATGCTGTCCATTTTTGACGCCCGATTCAGGCAGACGGAGACAACAAGAGGGTCATGACGAATAGCCCAGGACATGCCGTCGCTGGACTGCACGAGTGCGAACGGAACCAAAGGTGCTACTACTTAAATCGAAGTACAGGGATCGAGTTTAACACGCGCGATGATGTGAGAGGTACACGGTGCGTTGTCTTTAACCACAACCCCATTGCTCCATCGCTGACCCTTCGCCCAGCACAAGATCATCAGAGATCCAAGCATGACGCCCTCTTACTCCCAACAATGAACTCTTCGCAGCACAACACCCTCTGCCAGAGGTGCATGTCCCCCATTCCCCTGCCAGCACCCCCGACTGCGCCCGTTGCCCAGACCCACCCAACACGCCTCGCCATGTCCCCCTCACTGCCACGTCCCCTCCCCATAATCAACAAACGCACCCTTGCCTGTCCTCTCGCCGTCCACGCCTCTTCCATTATGTCCTCTTTACTCAACCGCCACCCAGATTCTCACGCCCGCCTTGACATTAGACTGCCCCGTGCGCCCGTGTACCGGCGCCCGCCGGTCTGCGCGCGCATACGCCTTGAAGTTGACCCTGGCGGTGGCGTTGCTAGTCGCCAAACCACAAAGGGACGGCGAAAGCTGCGCTCTGCTACCAGACTTTCTACCATACTTACCCGACTTGTGCGGCGGTGTAGGTACTCGATCGGGTGGGAAGACGTGGTGCCTCCGGCGCGGTCCTTACCCCCTGCGGTACCCGTTCCTGTGTTCCCGGCGTTCCCGAGCCTCCGACGTGGCCCTCTGCCACGGCTCTCGGCGGGGCGGTACGACGCGACGAAGTACGTGATCCATTCAGACAGCTATCGTCTTCCTTCATATCTGACTCTATTGTCCATTCATCACCATTCACTCTTCTCTCTTGGTCTATCCGAGAAGTCCGTAGTCAATTTCCAGTGTTAGCTTTTGTGCTGTGCGCCAGGCATGTAACGCTGCGGATGGTGTCGAGCGCTCCGTTTATCCAACGACACCGAGCCCCAAGACTCCTCCCCAGGGCTCGCAAATCATCTCGCTTATGTTCCTCGTACAACTTCGGCCATGTCTTCATCATCCTCGCTATCCCTGCACGATCAGCCTTCTTCGATATAATCCCCTCGAGATCATCGCATTCTCCCCTCGCGATCGTTTCCATGTATGGCTCTCGTATTCGTGCACGGCTTTCGCAATATCGGACTAACAATCACACACGCTGTCGGCTGCATGTCCTATACAACGTTTGTCTACATCTCCGCTACGTTTGCATCTCCGCCACGTTTGCACGTCCTCTGCTACGCCTGCATCTCCGCTACGTTTGCATCTCCGCCACGCTTGCATCTCCGCTACGCCTGCATCTCGGCCACGTCTGTCTGCATCCCCACTACGTCTGCATCTCCGCTAGATCTGCGTACTCTCTGCTACGTCTCCTCTACCCACCATTCATTCGCATCGCACGCCCCCTTCCTGGCACCGTGGCACCACACCGCACGACGCCTCAACCGCACCGCACGACGCCTCAACCGCCCCGCACAGCACCTCGCTTGCTCCCCGTGCACAGCGTCCAGCGAAAATTTACTCATGCACTACTAAGACGTACTCGAGAGATATGAGAAGTCCTCTTCACCTCGTTTCCTTTCCATGTCGCCCTCGTTTCCTTTCCACGTCGCCCTCGTTTTCTTTCCACGTCGCCCTCGTTTTCTTTTTACGTCTCCCTCATGGCCGGCCGCGTCTCTTTCATGGCCGGTCGCGTCTCCTTCATGGCCGGTCGTGTCTCCTTCATGACCGGTCGCGTCTCCTTCATGGCCGGTCGCGTCTCCCTCATGGCCGGTCGCGTCTCCCGCGTCTCCCTCGTGCTCCCTCGGGCCACTCCGTTCGATTCAACCCCGAAACCACCCTCATTTCGCTCCCGCTGTCTACTTTGCGGTCTTGGGACGTTATTTTGTTGTCGGGACCTCTCCTATCATTGTCGGGTCCTGTTATTACTGTCGAACCTAGTTTGATTACTGTCGGGACCTGGACGTATACCAGCTCGCCAGCAGGTTCTCGACGTTCACCGGCAGCTTCTCGACGCGCACCGACAGCTTCTCGACGCACCGACTGCGCACCAACAGGGGTTCTCGCCCACCAACAGCTGCTCGCCTGCCAATATCCTGATTATTATTGTAAGGAACAAGGCGTGCGCAGCACCTGGACCCTGCGCGTGGGATGCGGAGCACTGAATCGTGCGGGGCGAAGGACTCGTGCACGCCGGGGGACTCGTGCACTCCGGGAACTCAGGACTCGTGTAAGCCGAAGGACTCAGGACTCATGCGCGCCGGACACTCAGGACTCATGCGCGCCGGACACTCAGGACGCATGGGCGGTGTGTGACTACTTGGCACAATTCGTGCGCGGGCTGGCACACTCTGGATCGTGCATTGCTAGTTGGATCCACTTAGAGTCTGTTGACGTGAGCGAGTGAAGTCTATTGCCTCGAAGAGTATGAAGGCCGAAAGCATTCGCAGGGGCATCTCCGAAATCTTATGTGGCCCTGGGCAAGGGACGGGCAAATTTGACGAGGGCCGTGGCCACCGCTACCCATCACCACGTCGAAGTCATCACCCGCGTCGAGATTGCCTGAATTTCGTGGAGACAAAGTCCGGTCACCTTGTCTGTCGCACGCGAAGGAGAATGGAAGTACCCGCACGTAGAGAGAGCAAAAGTACCGAGTCACTTCAATGAACATCGGTACCCGCTTCAATCCACATCGGTGCACACAGGGAGGAGATACAAAACAAAAGAAAGAGTCCCTTGAGTCAATATTGGTATTCATAAGTTTTACAAACAACAGTAACTAGTTTCCAGTGCAAAGCGACAGCAGCGAGGGGTTCGAAAAGGGTGAGTGAGTAAGTATAAGTGGGGAGGACTGGGAAGTGGGGAGAACCGGGAAAGTCGTAAGCGTCGCTCGTCGTGAACCCGCCGACGTGAGTCGTGAACCCGCCAACGTGAGTCGTGACCCGCGGGCTAGCGGTGTAGTAAGTAAGTGTATATGGTGGAGGGTAGGCCAGGATATGGCAGGATAGGCCAGGATAGGCCAGGATATGGCAGGGGAGACCAGGATATGGCAGGGGGGAAGGATATGGCAGGGGGGAAGGAAATCGTCATCGTAAGTCATGCGTGAGGTGAAGCAGCAGTAGAATGCGTGCGGCAGCAGTAGAATGCGTGCGGCATCAGTAGAATGCGTGCGGCATCAGTAGAATGCGTGCGGCATAAGTAGATAAGTAGGTGCATGAGACAGAAGTACGTAGCGCAAGCACGCGCGTCATGAACCAGCCATAAAGAAGAACCAGCCATAAAGAACAATTGAATACCTATGATACATCGTCCCAGATATCACCAAGAGGAAGGAAGGCGCGTCGACCGCGACAAGGGCACGCTGACCGCGACAAGGGCACGCCGTATATACGTTTTTCCGCAGCAAAGCGCGGGTCTGGCAGCGAGTGGAAGACGCGGGGGTCTGGCACCGAGTGGCAGACGCGGGGTCTGGCACCGAGTGGCAGACACGGGGTCTGACACCGAGCGACAGACGCCCCGCGCGATCGTCCGACAGCAGACGCGTTTTTCGACAACAGCAGAGAAGCAGAAGGGAGAGCTTGACATGGTGGTCGTTTGGAGGGGAGGAGTGAGCCGGGGGCTGGGTCGTGGGCGGCAGTGAGGCAGAGGACAGCCGGGGTGCGTCCCGAGAGGCCGGCGAGCGAGACGCGTTCGTGGCATGAGCTTGTACAGCCGAGGACGCCGCGGACCCCGCGGCGTCGAGACCCGCACCTCGGCGTCGAGAGCCCCGCGCCCGGCGGAGCCGAACACTGACAGCGCCCCGTGACACCGGATGAGAGCCGGGGTTTGCCGAGGCTGACAAGCGCGCGCCTACACCTTCGAGAAGACGAGCTTGCCGATGCCTGCGCCGCCCGCGCTCTTGTCGACCTCGACGCCGACGAGGCGGGTCTTCTCCCCGAGCCAGTCGATGCGCCGGACGCCGCCCTCCCACCCGCCGCCCATGCGCGCGCAGCGCGCCTCGTACGCGCGCGTCACCTTGCGCTGCGCGCGGGACCCGGCGCCCAGCGCGTCCCACTCCTCCTGCGTGACGCGCACCATGAGCGTGTTGTGCAGCGCGTAGAGGACGTCGAGCACGGTGACGGGCTCGCCGCCGGGGGACGCGCGGTGCGGGGCGCTGCCGGAGAGGTAGAAGCGCGCGGCGGCGCGGGCGCCGGAGGCGGCGACGACCGGCCAGGGGAACTTGTCCGAGGCGAGCACGAGGGAGGTGTGGGAGGGCGCCTCGCTGGCGGGCTGGAGGAGGGTGTGGGCGGGGACGGGCGTGCGCGTGCCGCGGTCGAGCACGGTGCGGGAGGAGGGCGGGAGGGTGACGTCGTAGGAGATGGGCGCAGCGCAGAGCCGGCCGTGCGCGAGGAGGGGGTGCATGTGCAGGGTCTCGGTGCGATTGGGGTTCTGGAACGAGACGTGCGCGTCTGTGGGGTGCGTGTCAGTGTGGCGCGCAGAGATAAAGGGTAGGACGCCACGCACGAGGGCCGTTCCGCGAAGCGTCGCTTGATGTGCGGGTGTGCTTGAGGACGGGGCGAGGGTCACCGTTCCGGCTGACGCTGCAGGAACTTGATGATCGCGGAGCCGATGAGGGCCGGCGGCCGGAGACGCTGCTCGAGGCGCTGCGCGAGCTGCAGTACGAGGTCGAGGGCTGAAAGAGCGGGTAGGGACTCGCTGGCAAACGATCAGCACGCGTCATAGTAGGTTGGCTGTGTACTCACGTCGCTCCTTTGCCTTGTGACTCGACGTGCGGTAAAGGGGGACATGCACGGGCCCGGTCTGGGACGTGCTCTTCGTGCGGCCCCTGGCGCGGTTGGTGGCTGCGTCGTAGGTGTCGTAGCGGAGCGGCGAGGGCGCTGCTGAGCGCGAGACATGGCTGGAGGCACGCTTGCGCTCTGTCGGCGGCGTGCTGGGGGCAATGTACACGAACTTCTCGCTCGGCTGGGACGCGGGGGAGGAGGAGGAGGGTCTTGGGCGCGAGGAGGAGCGGGGGCGGCGCTGCTTCTCTGCTGTGGGCGTGGACGGGCGGCTGCCAAAGAGGGCGCGGAAGACGGAGGCCATGGTGATTTCAGACTGGGGGGCGGGGCGAGGACGAGCCGGGTGGGGACCGGGTGGAGACGCTTATATAGCCCCGCGGCTAGCGCGTCGTGATCGTGGATCTGCGGGGGCTTCTTTCCCTTTCCGGTCACTGCCGCATTTGGACAAGACCCCTCGGCGCGAAGGGCCCCCCGTCGTCCATGCGCGAACCGCGCTGCTCACCCCAAAAAGAACCGGCGCCATAGCGCTGTCCCCCGGCCGCACCGCCCCGGCCTCGTCCGCCGCCACTCGCCCGCCGCGTACGTCCCAAATCCCAGGCCCAGGCATCTTCCGCTTGTCCTCGCCAGCGATCCCGTCCACCGCAGCCCAGAACGATCAGCGCCCCCCGCTATCCCAGCGCATGCCCGGCGCGAGGTCGGCTTCGCTGATGGCGCCCCGCCCAATTATCAATCCGAGGCCTGCGCGCGTTTCCGAGGCACATACGCTTTTTTCTGAGGTACATACGCTTTTTCTGAGGTACATACGCTTTTCTGAGGACCATGCGCTGGACATGACGCCCCCCAACGCGTCCCAAAAGAGGGCGCAAATTCACCCAATATCTCTTGATGCGCCGCACTACCACGAATAATCCTCGAGGCGAATAATCCACGAGGCGTCGAATAACTCACGAGGCGTCGAATAACTCACGAGGCGGGGTAGCGCTGCGCGACGGCCGTGAGAGACGGGACTGCCGTGAGAGACGGGACCCTGCAAAGTCGAACTCGAAGCAGTCTCCCACAAGTCGAAGTGGTCTCCCGCAAGTCGAAGTGGTCTCCCGCAAGTCGAAGTGGTCTCCCACAAGTCGAAGAGGCTTTCGAATCGGAGGCCCGCAACGTCAGACTTTCGAAGACGTCCGCAACGTCAGACTTTCGAAGACGTCCGCATTGTCAGACATTCGAAGGCCCGCAACGGACTTAGCGCACGGCACCGGGAGAGATGACGCCGCGCTACACTGACTCTGGCGCCCTCATATCACAGTGACTTCATCTCCCTGCGCTTATCATGCTCAGAATGCGGGGCGCGCGCGCCCTCCTGTCTTCCATCACTGCGCGCCTTGACCCATCACTGCGCGCCTTGGCCCATCACTGCGCGCCTTGACCCATCAAAGGCGCATACAGTCATTTCTGTGCCCTTGTTATATAGCCTCCCCATATACGTACGCCCTTGTTATAGCCTCCCTCCCCATATACGTGCGCCCTTGTTATAGCCCAGCGGGCCTCTCGCCAGGTCTGCGGCTGGGAGACTAGGTCTGCGGTTGGGAGACTAGGTCTGCGCGGAGGGCAGGGACAGCACGCGCGCGTCTAGAATTCGCCCTAAAAGTGACTTGTGATGAGCACCGCAGCGTCAGCACCGCATAGTGTCGCTCGCCCCTAGCTATAGTGCCCAACAATTGAATACACTGACCGTGTCGCCTACTAGTCTGCGAATAGCAAGTCTGCGAATAGCGATCCCCCCTCGCTGCATAAATCAATCACTCTCGCTGCAAATAACGAGCCGTGCTCGCTGCAAATAGGTAGGTAGCGTGTGACCTGCGTGTCGAGGACCGAACTCAATGCACCCTGCCCCGCAGAGTGTGCAACCGCTGTCCGAACTGCGCAAATAGCGCGAGAGATACCTAGATCGGCTTGTTGAGGATGTAGAGTCTGTCGAAGAAGTAGCGACCCAAACAGGACTGTGTGAGCACTATCGGAGGCCGGATCGAGCGACCGCGGTGCAGATGGATCGAACGACGAGCGACCGTCGCCGAAGATAAATCAAGCGACCGCGGTGTAGATGAATCGACCGCGGTGTAGATGAATCGGCCGTCACTGAAGACCAATCGAACGACAGCGAAGATGGATCGCACGCTCCCCCGCCACAGATCTCCCTCCACGCTCGCCACAGATCTCCTTCCACGCCCGCCACAGATCTCGAACCGTAAGGAACATAGAGGGCGCAGATAGCGCCAGGCTCGTGCGAGTCTAGCCAAATATGGCTTAACGTTGTTCATGCCGCTCCATCTAGGGCAGGCGCGTATGTCTAGGGCAGGCGCGTATGTCTAGGGCAGGCGCGTATGTCTAGGGCAGGCGCGTATGTCTAGGGCAGGCGCGTATGTAGTAGCTACCTGTCCGATCGCAGGCGCGCCCTCGTTATGCGCGTCTGCCCCCTGATACGCGCTCACAGTTTACAGAGCCATCCAAGACCTGCAAAGCTTCATCAGCCACGTATAGAGGTATACGCGCCACGTATAGAGGTATACGCGCCACGTATAGAGGTATACGCGCCACGTATGGAGGTTAACGCGCCACGTACAGAGATATACGCGCCACGTACATCGGCATATACCGAATGGTATACGCCACGCGTACCTCTACAGGATACACCACGAATAACTTGATGGTACACTGCAGCTCGTTGTAAGATGGGTTCCGTCAGCTAGAGAGTCCCATTACAGCCTGCGTCGGGTGACGAGCCTGCGTCGGGTGACGAGCCTGTGTCGTGCGACGGACACATCGCCGACACCACCGTGCACAGCCCGGCGGCGAGATGAGCGCGAGTCCCGACTGCGCGATCAACGCATCGCGTTACGGGCGTGAGTCCGAGTCCAGCGAGATGAGCGATCACCTAACCGCATTATAGGCGTGGGTCGAAGCGGCGAAATGGGTGTGAGTCTGAGTCGACAAATGAGCGTATGTAACCAGCGAGATGGGCGCGAATCCCGGAGAGAAGGAAGCGCGAAGAGGCAGGCGCTGCGGCATCGCGCGGCGAAGGAGTTGGGTGCCGATCGTTCCAGTGTATAGGTTGTCAATCGCGCCATAGAGGGTGACAGGGACCAGACACGAGAGAGTAAGCATGTCCGAGCGGCGCAGAGGGAAGAGCATCGTCCAGAAGGGAAACGTCTCCCAGAAGGAAAGCGTCTCCCAGAATGAAAGCGTTCCCTCAGCACAGGGCAGTGCCTTCGAGAAGCGCGGGGCGTGCGTGGCGCCGGCACAGGATGACAAAGGGGACCCATAAGCGGATGAAGGAAGCCGGCGGGCGCATCAATGTCACATATCAAGTCGAAGTTGAACGTAACGGTCACAGTTCTTCTCGCATTCGCGTGACTCACCACCCTCGAACCATCACGCGTCGCCTACATACGTCACGCCACGCTCCCGGAAGCACGCTGCCGGCTCGTCTGCGGGACACGCCTCTTGGAGCGATAGGTGATGGCAGGGATGGGAGCGCAGCAGTCCAGGGATGATGTCCATTGTGATGACCGGGGCGTCTTGGTGACCTGCTCGGTGCGGTGAGCGACGAGAAACGATGAAGTCAGCGTCAGAGAGCGTAAAGTTAAGGTTGCCCGACGTACTCTGGCGCACGACCAGATTCGAGAAAAGCATAAGCATATCCGCGGCGCGCGTGAGTTCAAACAAGTGCCCTCAGCAGCCTCGGCCCTCGGGGCCCGGAAGAGCAAGAAGACATCGCTCTTGTTCACTGAGCATCACCAAAAGCGGGCTAGCTTCCTCCCCATCACCCAAGAGGACAAACGACGCGCGTCCGGTTCGTCACCCCGGCCGCCCCCGCGCCCGCGACACATCACCCGCCCGGACCGCGAGGAAAGAAAAGCATGTCAATCACACACGCACACGCACCGGAAGAGATACCCCGCGAAAGCAATAAAGCCGTGTCAAATTCCCCAGACCTCATATGGGCGCCGTGCCGAACGGGTCTCGTCAATTTCACCGAAGGGGTCTGCACCAAAGGCGTGGCCCAATTATTGTCGTGCTGGATATTTTCTGCCGTAGTTGTTGCCAATCCTGCCGGGAGTACGCGTACAGAACGCCAAAGGGTCGCAGACTCAGAGCCGTATCAGAGCCGCGCCGAGGCTGCGCTTGAGGAATGACGGGCCGATATCTGTGAGCTTGCCCAGTCGAGAGAGTCCGAGCCCGATGCGCGGAGCTTCGAGCAGTAAGGATAGAACTGGGCTAGAATGAATGAAAAATCCGTCCAGCCTCGGCGAGCGACAGCACGTACCAATAGTCTCGACGATGCGCTCACCGCCGCGAGACCGGCAATCGAGACGGTCATCGAGCAGGTGAGGTTCAACGCGGGCAAGCAGGAGTGGCAAGGCATACGCAAGAGCAGTGGAGCATGCGCTCAGCAAGCTGAACAACGCGCACGAAGTGGATCTTTGGGGTGAGTCAGCCTGACGTCCGCATAAGCGTCATTCGAAATCGCACCGGGTGACGCTCGCGTAGGGCGTGATTCTGCTTGGATTCTGCAGCGGTCTGCTTGAGGGAGCACAATTGCGTAGAGGCAGAAGAGCGAGCCGATCCACGCGTGCGCCATATGTGGATTCGTGCCCTTGTACTCCACTGGCAGATGTCGCGAAAGCTTGTCCTGATAGTTGAGATGTTCGACGTTGTTCTAACGAGCGTCGAGTGATTCATGGATTGACTGACGTACGAAAGAGCACAGTCTAACACAGAATCATAACCTGCTGGGGCTGCCATTTGAACTCGCGCCCGAGCTCGTCAGGTCGAAACCGCTTCATCCAGCAGAGAGTAGCGGTCATACGGGAGAGAGGCCCTAAGTCGCCAAATTGTCAGCGAGTTCTCACAGATCATCGCAGACGCACCGAACATATCTGGCGGTCATCTTCCTGGACTTTCTCCACAAGGAAGGTACGGCTCTCCCGGACGCAAATAGCCATTTTTCCCACAGGTCTTGTAGCCTGTCCAACGGATAACAGCACGTTGCGGTGCGAAGAGAGCCCAAGAAGGAATCTACAAAGAAGAGGGTACTGTCGGGGTTATGATTCGGGCGCTGTGTGAATGGCAACGTTCTCAACGAGGGCACAGAAGCCGCAGAAGATAAGAGCTCACAGATGGACGGGAGAGAAGACGCGTGAGGTGACGACTCGGGGCCGGATTGGCGAGGGAAGATGTTAGTAGCCGAGGTATGACGCTGTAGTAGGAACACGGCGGAGGAAGATACACCTGAACGTCGCATGCCTGTGACACCTAGGGATGAGAACATCACTTGTGTACGAAAGAAGAAGCCTACGCAGCCGGCGGCAACGTGCGGGCCGAACGCGCGAGGCCAAAGTAGTGCGGGTTGAGCTGGATGCGCCCCAGCTCGTGTCGCGCCAGGCTGGTTCCAGGTATCCGCACGATGGTCAGTCAGCATCTTGTTCCCAGGGCAGATCATATAGCAGAAGGCAATGTCACTGCAACCCGTACATAAGGATGACTCGTGAGGGAACGCGGTGCGCAGCCGATGCTCAGAAGACCTTCGGCGACATTGTATGCGTTTGCGGGCGTGTACTTCGTGGAAAACAGAGGCGCAGGCGTGTCGTACAGCAAGCGTAAGACTCGTAAATCGTGGACGATGAGGGTGGGGGCAAGGCGGGAGGGCGGACGCGAGGCGCTATGATGTTGGATCATAACACGTACAAATCGGCACAAATATGGTCGTGCTGCCGGCGCTCGCCACCGTATGGATGAGTCCCAGTGCCGTCACGTACGTGTCCGCCTTATCATACGATAGGTTTCTGCGTGCGTATAATGTCGGGAAGATCCTGATTTCATGCCCATGTACATTCCGCTGGCTGAGAAGCCTCCGTCCCATTCTCGCGCAGAGTCATAAGGCATACCGAGCACTACGTACTACGTCTGCTGCCCGCTGTATTCATCCACATCTCGCGAGTCATGATGTCTACCTGCATCAGAATGAGATGCCTGTCGCTGCGTATCTGCACCCACAAGCGCACATCGCCTGCGCTCGAGTTTCGTGGCGCACATGCATCCATCTTACCGTAAGAGATAGGAGGTCGCGCCTGTTGTCCCGAAAAGTCAGCCAGTACACTTCTGTGGTTGCCTAGGGCGGTCGCGCTGCGCTCGTTGCAGACGACCTCCCGCGCGGCAAGCCTCAAGAGCAGGCGCTCGACGTGCGTGATATGTTTCTGGGCTTTGAGGGCGTCTATGTTGTTATTGAGGCCATGGGCTGGAAGATTCGGGTCAAGGGATATGGTGTACGGTAACACTCAGCGCACGTACCCATGTAGTCCCGCGGACAAATATGCCGATGTGAAGAGCGCCAGTGACGTGACTGACAGGCCTTAGAGCAGTAAAGCACCGTTGCGCAGACACACATGCGCAATCCGTAGCGACGGGAGCACTGACAAAATAGTGTATCATGTCAGAAAGGGCTGAAGTAGCACGGCGAAGCGACATACCCCAGGCGCAGCGCACAAATCCGGGATCTCTGCAATGTGCGCTTTGCATGCTTTATGCGCCTTGCGACAGTATCGATAACGCCACATCATGCGCCTCCAGTGAATATTTTCCGATTGCTCAGGAAGAGCAGCAGTCTCGGATTTGCACTTGGCGAAGGAATGAAAGGCTCGCAGGACATCTCGCCAGACAAGTGCAGGAGTTATGTACTCGTCGATGATCTCGACCGTTGCAGCCTTGTACATCTTCGCATGGTTCTCGCCGTCTCTACCCAGCTTCAGCGCCTCCGCATTCATGAATATGAGTCGACGTAAAAGCAGGAGCAGCCCTCCGCGAATGGATGCGATGAGCTCAGCATGCGGTAGGACAGTGAAGGCTGGCCTCATGAGTAAAGGTCCAAGATACTGGATCCAGATGAAGACGATGAAGTGATGATGCGTCTGCGCGGGAGGCCATTTGTCCGTTGCGGCCACAAGTAGTTGCGTTATGATGGGGACGGGATCCCTGGTATGAAGGTTGTCCAATATAGTCTCAGCTGGGATGATCTTCCCGCTCCAAAGCTGAGAGTATCGCTGCATGAAGAGATCGTCGTCGTCCGTAGCGGCATCGGGATGGAAGAAGAATGCCAAACGCTGAAGAAGAACCCAAGTAACCGCGCCGAGATGTCCGGCACGGTTCTCCGCCGCCGTCAGCTCCAATAGCGTTCGCCTCTTCAAATCTCCCACAGGATGATTCAGAAGGCCGTGGACCAAGCCATACAGGCGATGCTGTGCCACGGCCGCCGACGCGGTGGAGACGGGATGAATGAGAATGGCTATGATCTCGCGCGCAAGTTCAGGTATCGCGAGGAGGGTCCTGGATCCTATGGAACTCGTAGACATCGAAAGGACGGTCGAAGCGATGAGTTCGATACGAAAAGCCAAAGGTACAACCACCGTCCCATCTTCCAAGAAGCGACAGAGGGAGTCGTCTTCCGAAGATCCGTCCCGGTCCGCGACGTTGTTATAGTGCGGAGACAGGAAAAGGAACCACTGTCAGACATCCGGGAACAGACGGATGACCGTGCTCGAGTGACCGTCCATGTCGAGGCATAGGCGACGATATACTCGTAGGCCATCGACGGCCTCTGCGATCACATCCGAGGAGGATTGGTTGAGCGGATGACTCGGTATAAGCCTGGAGCTCAGAGAGGCGGCCAATTGTCGAGCGTGAGCAGGCCGCACCATCCGGGGTGGAATGCTGCCTTCTCCGGGACACATCGACTGCAAGATTTGGAAGAGAGGTGTTGCAGGCTGAAATTAACCTTTAAGCACACTACAGGTAGGTGAAAGACGGTGGACCCCACCATTGCAGAGAGTGAGCTGGCAGAAGGCCTGTACGTCAGGCCAGTGGGCGACTGGAAGCCAGGCGAAGATCGTCGTAATCTGACCAGGATGGTTTGGTATTCAAAGTGCCATTCAAGCAGACTACAAATACCTTTCTTCGACAATGAAAAGGCTGGAGATCGAGTTTTGAGCGCTTTCGTCGCGGGTACCTATCGAGCAGGAAGACGAAAATATTGTGTGTCGGGATCAGCCGGTAAACGGCAGTCTCACGATCAGGTGCTTCATGTTCAATTCGTGACTCGGTGTCACTGTTTATAGAACACATTTTCGGGTTTACGAGCTTTCACCTCAGTTTGCGTTACATGAGTAATTGTGAAACAGGCTATGAGAACGACGAGATGAAGTCTTAGGTAACTGCCTTCGAATCGTCCAGCCTATGCGATGGGGCAAAGTAAGGGGAATAAAGCCCGGCGAGAACGGGAAGACCAGCTTCATTGGCGGAGATAGAATGCAGCGGCTGTTGCTGGGTGATATCCGCGGGAGTCCAGAGGAAATGAATGCCATCTTAGGAGCAGGTCTAGTAGTATCTCTCCAACGATCGCCAGCAGACGGCGCTAATTTAAGAGTAAAGCGCACCTCCTTGCTCTATATCTGTAGGCTCAGTAGCAAGACTTCTCGAAGAAGAGGTCGGCAAAAGTTCTCCACCGACGCGCCAGGGCAGGGGATGAAGCTTCGGGGAGCGCGATGGAGGACGTAAGACGATTGTCGGGCGTAGAGAGACGCTGCTGAGAAATTAGAACTTCACTGGCATGCATTGAAATCTGTAAACGTTCATGACGAGGAACGTGAAAGGCACGAAGAGGGCCAAGAAGCGACGCGGGCGCAATATAGTGGTACGCGTCTGCCGGCGGTACTGCTGTGGCCTTGACCGTTGCATAAGTGAACATCTGCAGAGGGATATCAGCTAACTAGACCGGGGAAGGCAGGTTAGATTGCGCAGCAGGGGTCGATGAACTTGTCCAGCCGGGCTGCCGCGATACACGGTATTGCTAGCCTCGGAGGTTCGAGTTGCGAACAAGTACGCGTCTTGAGCTGTACGTCAGAATCAAAGCCGCTGAATAGGCTGCCAAATAAAGCAAGATTTACAAAGACACCGAGTGGATATCTGGAAAATTCGCTCACATTGTTCAATTTTGTGGGAAGACGAGTCACGACGTACATGAGCAGAAGCCAGTCACATCAGAAAACGGCCTCTGGCGTTAGGTACGCCTGGGGAAATCGGACCGAATCAGGTTTCCCCAGGGTGACTATGAGCACACCCGAGATGCTCTGGCGTGCACTGGTGCGCACGGACTTACAACCCATATCTCAGGCAACCTGCACATGCATTGACGCTTCCCCTGCCCCTCATGCGTTCGCGTGCCCCGCACGTGACTCCTCGAAGGCGACGAGGCCGAGAAAGAATGAGGTGCACAACGGCAACGGCGGACCGTGGGTTTCTCAAACCTGAGAGAGTGGCTTACCAGTGACTGTCCCGACCAGAGAAAATTGCTAAAACGCTCACATATAGTGTTGGCGAGTTGCTGCAACTGAGGCGACATCCGTCGAGTCAGAGTGAGCCCTGTCACACAAGTGACCTTTGTCACTCGACGAAGACGCCTAGTTCCATCGTGTTCATGCTACTGTATCTACCAAACAGTTTTGTAGGTATACATAGACTGCCAGTTGTTAACTAAGAAGTCATTACAGTGATCAAGTACGTTGTCCGAAGTCCACTGAGCTTGCGAAGCAATATCTAAACGAGTACCGTACAACGGGGTAAGCATACAGCTCTGCCGAATATTCGCGAGCGGAATTATGGCCCCAGGAACTGCATGGTCACGCCCATTGACCGGCAGCGAGGAGACCATGAAGAAATTGTGAGCGCTGCGTGGATGACGCGAAGGTGAGAACCATTCAACATAAGCGAGAGGTCCTTTGGGCCAAGTCGAAGGGGCTGGATGTGGACCGAAGAGGTCTAGGGTACGTGGTAATGTGAAGACGACTCGGACACGCGCGACGCGGGTACCTGACAAGAATGAGAAAAATGAATAGTGTGACACCGAATATTCGGTCAACGTACCTTGTAAGCTTGCCGCCTCCGCATTCGCGCGATCGAGAACAATGACGGTGTCGAAACGTGCAGGATGTTGGCTGGCGGCCGGGACGACCTTCACCGTTTGCACCCTGTCATCATCGTCATCGACGCTGGAGGGACGAAGCTTGAATTGATGGTAGACATCGAGACGGTCGAAGGGCAGAGTTGCATAGGCAACCTGACGAGCAGTAGTAGGGCGGGGTAGGAACGTATTGAGGTACTCTTTGAGGCGTAATGAGAAGCCTGTCGTACAATGAGAGGACTCAATGGTACTAAGCTTGACACCCTTCTTGTCAGGATGCTTCGCGATAGACACGACAATACCTGCTGGATTGGATGGGAGAGCGGGACTGAGAGGAGCAGTAGCGGCAGGGAGAGCGGCGTGCATGGTGCCCTCTTCGGTAGTCGGGTCATCGCTGTCATCGTCTTCGAGGGGGGTATCGCCATCGACAGAGGAGATATAACGTGAGAACGCGACGACCTTCTCCTGTCGCGCAAGCCAGCGGATCATCTGCGGGAACGCGTCACGTTTGTTCGACGCGCGCCATCCATTCTTTGCGAAGTCGATGTGAAGCCTCTCGAAAAGCTCCGTGTTGTAGTTGTCGGTGGTGCCGAAGAGCCGGATGGACTCTATATAATGGTGGAGTGAATGAAACTTGGGTATGTTGATGTGATCGCGCACGCCCATCTTCACGAAGAAGGACTTATTCTCCTCCCACATGTCGAGGGCGCTCTGCATCTGCGAGAGCGAGTCGTTGTCGTGTGTGGTATATTGAGCATAGTAAATGAAGTCGAGCGCCCCGCGACAAGCCTCGATACCTCGACTGGGGAGAGCGCCGACGAGGCAGCCTAGCAGAACTCGGGCAAGCTGCTTGCGCTCCTTGCCCGTGAGCTGGGACAGCGCCGAGATGCCGTTTTCGAAGTGTCGAATGCCGAACGCGGGAGGGAGCGTGCGGAGGCGACGATCGAGCTCGCCTGGAGTCAGGAGCTCTTGACACCACTCGACCAAGTGCTTGAACACGCCCTGGTATAGCTGATGCAGGACGTCCGGCGTGATAGCGGTGTGGATATCGCCATGAGGAAAGAACTCCCAGAACGGGACGTACACACCGCCGGAGACGTCGTTTGACATACAGTACTTCCGGTACTGGGTGGTGGTACTCGACGAGGCCTTGGCATCCTCCATGATCCCTATAGTCCACTCCTCGGTCCTCAGCTCGAAGTCGGGCGGGTCTCCGAGACAGTCGGCAGGGCACTGACACTTAGGGCAGGTGCCAAACTTCGAGCATGTAACGAGACACTGCTCGGGGAAGTCGGCGACGTACGCCGCGAGTATGGGGAAGACTCGGCGGACCTCGCCGTTGCCACCAACCATGTCGATCCCATGCTCGCCAGCTTCCACGAGGGGCTCAAGCAGGACGCGCATCGCTTCATGAAAGACGCGCTGTCCGCGAGCCCTGTTCTCGTCAGTCGTAAGCTCGTCGTCGAGAACCTTGTCGGTTGGTAGGTATCCGATAAGAACACAGGCGTGCATCGAGGGCTTGCGGCGGATCGCCTTCGGGAGGTTTCCGATGGTGAGGTAGACCGGATATGCAGACTTGCCGCCAGAGAAGTTGGTGAGCTGAGTTTTGTCTGTCGCGATGATCAGCGGAGCGACCGTTGCTCCCTTCGGTAGCCGATGCTGCACAACGTTCAGCAGGTGAGCATGGTAGTAGTGAAGGAACAGCCTACCTGAATGGTGTCCCACCACGTCCCCGTCCACATCTCCGAGTACAGGGGGTTGAGGCGCTTCGCATTGGCGAATACCTTCTTCGGTCGATAGACGAGATGATCGGCGAACGAAGGATCTCCCCAGAGACCGCGGACTGCCTCCACGGGGTTGCGCTTGCGAAGGAGGTAGACATCGTCGGGATGATCGCGGAAGCGAAGCGCGTGCGTAGACCACTTGCCGGCGCGTTCGGGAATGGCAAGGAGAGTGTCGTTGAGGGTCTTGAAGTTCTTGAAGGAGATGTTGAGTTTCTCGCGTACCTGTGCAGCAGAATGAGTATATCAGGCCGACAAGCGAACATAGCAAACGCACCCCGGGAATAGCAAGTAAACGGTTGAGGGAGTTCTGCCCAATGTCCTCCGTAACCGCCCAATGAGCGATGCGCCAGTCGAGTTCGGTAGCGAAAGGCGCATACAGCTGAGGATCGCTGTCAGCGGTTGGTTCCCCACAGGTTCCATCGATGTGCTGGAAGCGGCGTTTCCAGACGCTATGTAGACCATCGTCCATCTTAATCTTCGCGCCAGCGCCGAGATATTCGTCGACGACGCGCGTGTCCTCGTAGTCGTCTAGAGTACGATGCTGTGCATGCCGGTGAGCCTGCGTCGAGGGTCCTGGGCCAGGTTGACCAATGGTGCTGTCTTCAGGCTGTGTCGACGCGGGCGCGAAGTCGGTGGGCGGGACGAGCTGAAATATGTCGCGGTCGTCGAGTTGAAGACGCGTCACATCCTCGACGACATCGTCCATCAGGTCTTCGACAACGTCTGTCCACTCCGCAAGCTTCCCCGCGCGGTACCACTTGCACTTGAGCGATAGCCGAAGATGTTGATTCTTCGACTTGACGGTCGCGAAGATGCGAGAGCAGGCGGGGCACGATAAGCGGTCGAGAGTGGACATCACGTTGCTGAGCGTCGGAGGGAGTGTATAGAGATATAACACAATGGCCAGACGTGGAGGGGACTTGATAGTGTGAGGCGACGGTGAACAATCAACAAACACCGAATCCGTCTGTTTACTCTTGTTTGATACGTCGTCGTCTTTGCTCCTGACCACCATGTCATATTTGACTCAGATGCTGACGGTGCCTCTGGCGCGCTCCCTGCGCGTCCAGAATGGCTTCCTTCGCCATAGAAATCGGTCGTAGTCAGCATGATGGTCGTGCTGCCACAAGAAAACCACAGGATCGGTTTTGTTTCTCGTATGGTGAGCACCGCCTGCGCTGCGGGTATCTGAGACATACATGCAGCATCTAATCTTGTTTCTAATCCCCTGCAGGCACAAGCTATGTCAGTCTATGGCGAGGTCGATGGGAGGTTGGACATTGACGAGACGTTGTCGCTGGCCAACCACCACAGACGATTTCGTGCATGTGATTTTTGCACAGTCTCCGAAATCTGAGAGGGTCAAGGTATCAGGTTGCATTGGTTTTTTCCGCTGTACAACAGCGCTGCAAACTCTCGCAAAAATGAGGTGCGTGTTTACCGATCACGAAAATGCGCCATTTTAATCTGCATCCGTAGATATGGATGCCCTGGCTGGACCTCGTCGCGAGTGGCAAGGTGGAGTCGATCATGTGGATGCTGCTTTTCCACTGCTCTGGGGCGCCCTGGTGAGCTTGGAGTGGTTACAGAACTTTCCATGTCGCGGACTTTGACCGCCATTTTGGTATCCAGCTGCCGTTAGCACGGACTTGTCGTCTCATATAAAAGGTGGGCGTACTCTTCAGTTTTGACCACCAATTTCTCACCCATACTTCACCATGTCTGCTCCTCCTGCTTCTCGCCCTCGTCGCAACGCCGCTACCAGTGCTCGCCTTGCTGAGTCGCGCAAGCACGAAGCGGCCATCGAAGCCGCTAAGACCAACAAGCGCAAGGCCCCTGCAGCGCCGGCACCGGCCCCTCGAGCGAAGCGCCCCGCCGCGGCCGCTAACTCGGCCATCGCCTCGCAGACGCTCACCAAGGACAAGGCCGACGCTATCCTTGCGCACAAGCGCGCTGCTGACAAGCGTACTTCGGCTGCAGCCAGCGCGAAGCGGCAGGCGAGCAAGAAAAGTACGTGTATTTTTATCTATGCCTTGACCTCTTTCTGATCGCTTTTTTTTTCAAGACTCGACGAAGGCAGGTCCGTCCGCAGCTGACAAGGCTGCGGTGACTGCGCGTCGCTCTTCTGGTGAGTCCTGCTTTGTCCAAGTTATCGAGGCCAGGTACTAACGCTTTTGGGACAGATATTCAAGCTCGGCTGGCGGATGAGATGTTCGAGGACGTGTCGGGCGGTCAATCCGATGACGATGAGGACGGCGAGTCCACCGAGACCCGCCTCGTGTGGACCACCGACAAGGACAGCGTCAACAATCTTTTCGATGATGAGCACGACGTGGAAGGTATGTTTCCCTTCAGGACACGTAGCGTAGCTGACTCCAACAAGCCCCGATCGAGGCTACTTACATGGATGATGCCCCTCTCGAGAGCGAGGAGGATATGCCGGTCGACGAGCTTGACAAGGAAGAGGACGAGGAAGGCGAGGATCAGGTGGACAACGGGGTGAGTTGTTCGCACACAGTGTAGTCTGCCTCCACTCACAGTCACGGCCAGATCGAGATCCTTAATCTTGACCCTGCAACTCCTATCAAGAAGGAGAGGCGTGGCGGGAAGGCCGCTGAGACCGACGTCACTCCTCGCACGCGGAAGCTGGCGAAAGCCGCGAAGATGGAGGCGCGCGCTCGCACCGCCAACAGGGAAGCTTTCCCTGACGATAACCTTGACGCTTCTCAGGGGGATATCATACGTACCGTAGAGAAGGCGAAGGGACCGGACAAGGACGTGTTTGCGGACGCTTACAAGCGTATGATGCAGGACCCGTACAGGCAGGATACCATGCTTACCTTAGTACGTGACTCGTCTATGCATTACCTCTTCTGACTTGTTTACAGGTTGGGTACGCTGCTCCCGGTCTGCGTGGCGAGATCGTCACGAAGGTTAAGAGCATGGTTGAGCCCATCTTGGGTATACCGGGTCAGATGAAGCCCGAGGAGATCATCGATAGTGTTGCCTTTCTTCTGAAGGACAGGGTTTACCTTTACGGAGGCGTGAATGTCAAGGTACGCCAGAGTCTACTTTGTATGCCTTTCCTTTGTACTGATGGATTCCAGACTAAGTCTTACGACCGTGGCATGCCTCTCGGCAGCGCGTTCTTCAAGCCAATTGTCATGCAGACATGCTTTGGCAAGGGAACTGCGAACCGCGAAGCAGCGCGCGAGATGATCGCGGGTCGGTGCGTACCCGCAAACATGTTCGCCCTTGTTGGTGCCGCTGTAAGTGCACATTCTACCCGGAGCGGCCCATTGCTGATGATGCTATAGATCGAGAACGCGCTCAAGACTTGGTCTACGGGTATCTATATGCATATCCCGTTTGCGGAGGACGTCGGGCGTGAAAGGTACGCAAGTATGGGTCCACATGTCCGCTGGTTGTCTGCTGATGCACTGTTTGCAATGCAGTCATCTGCGTCATCTCGCTATTCTGTACGACCTTCAGGAACGCGCTCCCAAATATGCGGCGAGGCAGCAGTTTAGCCTTCTCAGCCAGATCCTGTACGTGCTCTTGCCTCACATGCAACAACTCCCGACTCATCGTTTGTGCAGCCGTGACACGGGTAAGGGCCACATCCTCGAGGGCTACCTGATCCCGGAGCCCGACCACTTCAAGGGTGTCAACTTTACTGCTCTCGAGGCCTCCATTGAAGACGAGGATGATGTCGAGTAGATCAGCTAAACCATAGACCATAGATAGGCTTGTTACTTACATACACGGTGTTTCGAATCTTTATACTGCTAGTCAGCCACCAATGCCATACACAGTTGCATGCCCTGAACCACCCTCGCGTATACAATGCCTCCGAAATACTGATAACCCTGAGAAATACAATGGCAGGAACGTGCCCGCAGGCCGCCTCGAGCAGGTGTCATGCGCCCTGAGAAATTTACAACCGCGTTCAGGTTGATCTGACAGCGCTGACTGCCCGCGCTCGCCTGAGGATCCCTAGGGACCACAAGGGATACCGAGGCCTAGGAGGCCGTTTTCTGATGCAGTAGTCACAGAAAAGCCATACAGCTTGAACCTCGGATTATACAGGCCTTAATTCTCATCAAAACAGTTCATGACGAGATAGGGCAACGGGAACGCAAAGCCCAGGGCGAAAACGGCAGCAGCTTCAAGATGAGGTTTGAGGCGACATAAGTAGGCCAGAGAGACCAGTCGATTCCTTGTTTACGATCCACGGTGTCGAGCATGACACGATAGTGGACTATCAGGTGGTATGGGAGACGCGGCGAAAGCCACAAGGCTCAAGCCTCAAAGAGAGAGAACCGAGATGAACAGAATATGGGTTGACGCGTCGCCTTCGGATATAGCCGATGTCACGTGAGTTAATGTTCGACTTCCAGCCGTTGGCGCTCCGTTGGCGCTTCCTCTCAATTGGTGGGTACTGAAGTTGGTTTGGTATACCCGGATATTCATTCATGCTCTGAGAAGTGATTGTACCGAGCAGAAGGTTATAAGTTTGTATGAGGTACGAGTCGACCAAGGTACGACGGTGTCATGTACGAGAAACTTCAAGCTGCAACTCGCCTGCGACTCCCCGCAGCCTTCACCCACCAGTTCCGCCACTTGACCTCCACCTCTATAAGAATAACGTACCCGCTCCTCCTTACACGCACGTAGATGTGAATATACCGCTCGTCAAATTCCCCAATGCCGGGAAGGCTATCAAGCTCGCCGTATTTGACGGAGGGATACGGCTGCTGCGGGTTGATTAGGTCAACTAAAACGGAGCAGATATCCCTCATAGCTTCCGGGTCCCCATATTCCATGAGGTATTCAGCTGCGCAGCGCTTGAGGTATATGCGCTCTGCAAGGGATACGCTGTCCGGTATGTGCGCGACAGTTATGGTGTCGGCTGACGCGATGGTAGGTGCTGATATATTTTGTGTGTAAGTTCGGTTGCAAGACAACATGTTGGATCTTACCATTGATGATAATTGAGCAGTTTTGATGGTGGCGAGCGCGCCAGTCCGTTTTCTGGCATGCTCTGGAACAGTAGGAAACCGAGGCGCACGGGCATATCCTGAGTCTTGTGTCAAGCTCAGCGAACGGACACTGGGCAGCTTGTCAGAAACCCAAGAAAAACGTGAGAAACGACCATGCACCTCCGTGTTGCCGCAACGTTCGAAAATCTTGACGAGATTCGCATTGTAAGTTTGCCGCGTGCGCGTATAGAACTGATAGCGCGAGATGAGAGCCTCCCACTCCGGTGGATTGCAGCCGTTCGTGGCTTCATCCAACTGCTCGCGATAAAAGGCGGTGTCGAACGCGCGCAGAACTTTCGGCCAGACGAGGCCGGTCGTGAGACAACGTCCGGCAATGTTCGCCGCATTCCGCCTGAAGTTGGTGATGGCCTCCTCATCGTCTCTGGTATCCGCGGCGGTGCAGAGCGCGAGATACAAGGCCGTCAACAGACCGTGTCGAAGTGCGGCGGTAACGTCCGACAGCGACAGGCTAGGCGCTGGATGCAGGTTGAGCAGGACGTCCAGCGTCTTGAACCAGATACCGAGGATGGACCGCCGGTGCGAGTGGTTTTTCACCATATCAGTACGGGCGGTCGCACGTCGGAGGATGCGGGCCAGCGAGACGGGCATGCCGGCGGCCTTGAGGTTCGTCATCATCTCATCGTCGCCCAAGAGAGTATCATCTGTGCTGAACATGCGAATGTAGGTGTCGACCTGCTTGCTCTCTTCAGCTTCCGTGACGTACTCGCCGTAGTAAGCCCATTCCATCCGCTCCAGGATCATGCGGAGGGCGCGGCCGGGATGGTGCCGTTCGTCAGACCTGAGGAAGTCTTCGCGGAAGCGCTTGTAGAGGCGGTTGTCGTCGGGAATGAGAAGATAGCCAACGATCATGACGTAGCGGTGGTATCCTTTAACGGACGCGATGGACGGCTGTAAGGTGTGGTGCAGCATCGACAGTACCACGTCCGAGAAGTCGGGTTGTGCGGCGAGGAACTTCATCGCGCGCGGGAAGTGTGCCGCCACCAGTGGGAGGATGTATATGGCCATGGTAGCAGCGCGCGAGCCAGGCGTCACTTCCAAGCATCCGTTCGAACTCAGTCGGCACGGCAATGCTGTTGCGTAGATGTCTGGCCACCATTCGTCTTCGTCGTCCATATCAGCGATGGTACCCGACCTAGGGCTTATGAACTCAATCCATTTCCATGTAGACGACAGAAGAGACACAATAAGGTCTTGAAACCACGCTGTGCCTTGGGCATAGTGGTAGGCCAATCGGGCGTATATCCACAAGCCGTCTATTGCTTCCGAGACTGCCGCTGCAGCAGAACGGTCGAAGGGGTAGCTGGGTATATTCGAGGGCTGCAAGCAGGACGAGAGATCTTGAGAGAGTTGACGTGTGAGCACATGAGGCGGTAGAGGCCCTTCTCCTTGAAGCGGGGGATAGGAAGCGAGAAATTTCCGCCGAATAGAAGTGGAGGGCTGTTTGCTGAGTTTGAGACCGGACTCAGTACCGATATGATGGATTAGCTGACCATCTTATCGGCTCACTAGTCTTCGGCAGGAGTGCTTGTCGTGGTATCGTCGCGGAGGGAGTTGAGTGCAGGTTGACGAAGACGCGCGTGGGGTTGAAAAATGACCACGCAATGATCACGTGATTACCGTCCAACCATCACATTCATAGAAAACAACTCTCACAACCACCCTCAGATTCATACATATCACTGCTACCCTTACATACTCTTCATAGGATCCTCCCTACACCGCGGTTTGTCTTAGGTACATGAAGCGGTCTATAAATTCTATTCCCCCCCCCCCCCGCAATGATCACGTGATAGAGGTTGAACTTCTTGGAATGGTGGCACTCGAATTCGACTGGACTGGTCGCAATTCATGACCCCGCCTAGCCGTAGTTTCGACCACTGAGGGGATAGGTACCGCGAGGGCTGATACTGACAGTAGATTGAGCTATAGCCGAGGGAACGAGAGACCGCGGAGAACATCGTTGCATAACAGTGGCGGTAGCTCTAAAGGGACAGAAAGGTCGTATCGAAGGCGTGATTGTGAGGTCGTAGACGGACAAGTCGTAAAGAGATAATAGAGAAACGTCTCCCGCATAGCAGTGAAACCCCCCATGACAGGACACAAATCGAGAATTATAAGAAGCGTAGATATGCAAAACATGACGACGTGTAAAGCAGCAGCATGACATGGGACGCAGAGCAGAAAAGATGAAGATAGATGAGTGAATAAGTAAAGTGCATAGAGGCAAGCATATGAAAATCGAATAGTTTGTGCGAGGAAACGATGCGGCGGCGTGGAAAGCGGGTCGAGGCCTCCTGCTCGTCACCATGGCATCCTTGCCATCGTACAGCAGAGTATGCAGGTTGGGGTTCGAGGATCCAGGTTGAGCGGTGCGTCCGCGAGGCGTTTATGAGGACAGCTGTGAGGCGGATGAGCTAACTTGGGCTTCGGAACAACCAATCACTCACCTATGAGCGTAGCGCGTCACTCGGTTGCCTATTCAGATTGCTTGAGATGCTACGGAGCTCGTGTCCATATCAGGATCGTGCAGGTTGTGCAAGTGCAATGCTTGTCCATCTGGGCGAGCGGTCAGAACGAGAAGTACGCGATGAGGACAAGGACGCACCTGTTCCGTCCGATGTTATCTCTAAGCATGGCTGAGGCACGCGTGTATCGTCCCACGTCAACAAGACAGGCGAGGCCGTGAAATCCAGGCCAGCGTCTGTCGACCTCGGTAGGCGTACGCCGTGAGTCTCGCGTCGTCCCTTCGCATCATTATGCATATCGCCGAGCGAGAAGAGGAGAGAGCGCGTATTCCTGCGGCGAGCGGGTACTGCCCTGCCTTCTCGCATTGTCCTTCGCCGTGCAGGTCGTGCAAGGCGATCGTGACCGCGCTGTTGCCAGGGCAAGTACAGTGCCGATACCTGCGCGACACAGACAAAGGCGAGGAGAGGGATTGCGATCTTCATGGCGTATGAGCGAGTTAAGTACGCCAGGTTCTGCGAGGCACGCCAGCCAAAGCTTCACCAGACTGAACTTGCCGGCTTCACGGTCGAAGAACAACAGACGCGTCTTGCGAATTGGAAATCCGCAAGGCAAACACCACGTGGTAAACGCCTGGTCGCGTGATACATAGTAGTACACGTCATCGTTCTCAAAGTTGATGTTCGCCTTGAACTTTCACCATCGCTTTAAGGGCACTGGTGAACGCTTCCGTAGTTGAAATCCCTCCAACCTCCCGTTCGATGATGAAGGATCTCTCTCTCTCTCTACGGTCGGTCATACATAATCGCCAACCAGGATTTTCGCTGGAATGAGGCTCATTTCAGACGCGAGTCCTGAAGCTATGAAGCAGGAAGTGCTCAGCGGGAAGAGTCCGCGGCCTGCATTTCAGATACTGCAGAACTTTTCATCCGGAATACATGACGCAACTCTTCCTACTGCTCGTCTGATGTCCTCTTGTACCCTCTGACATGCATGATCATGCGCTCGGGCCGACAATATTGTCCTCGTGAGTCGTGAGCACGCCCGCCGTCGTTTATAAGAGGACTGACTCCCTGCAGCGGACGCCAAACCTCACGTCGACCTGCGATCAGGCCTTTTTAACGCATGATGGTGACAGGCTTGACTTACGTCGTTACAATCTGTGCATACTCGCTCAGAGCAGCCGCCTCTGCGCCTTCAGGACCATGGGACGACTTCAACTACGCTCCTGCATCTCGCACCGTGTATCCTACCTCCGTATACGAGACCAGCGGCGACGTTTCAAATGTTGGAAGTCTCGTCAGTTCCGACAGCGGGCCCGCAACTCTCAGCGCGGGCTCCTGGCTCACACTTGACTTCGGCAAAGAGGTAGGCTTCTCAATCATCTTACCATCTAGACCATTCAATCCATACACAATGATATAGGTCGGAGGCGTCATCTCCCTCAACTTAGATGCAGTGGACTCCGAGGACGTATCCATCGCGCTGGCCTTCACCGAGTCGTCTCTCTTCGTCAATCCCACGCTCTCCGACGACTCGGCCGCTTCTGCGACGAACATGTCGACTGACGGTGTCCTCGCCATTCCCGCTCCGCTCAGCACTGGCCTTTGGACGCAGCCCATCCTCTACCAACGCGGAGGCTTCCGCTATCTCACGATCTCTCTCACGACAGGGGACAGCGTATCCATCTCCAACGTCACCTGCGATATCACCTTCATGCCACACGTTGACGACCTGCGCGATTATACAGGGTATTTCTACGCGCCCGATCCGTCTAGCGAAGACCAGGATCTGCTTAGCAAGATTTGGTACGCGGGCGCGTACACCATTCAAACCAACATCATCGCTGCGGATTCAGGACGAACGAAGCAGTATGAAAGTGAGTTGCGCGAACTCACCGCGAGTCTCGCGCCTGACATGTACCTCAGGCTGGAACAACAGCGGAATCATCGCAGAAACAGGCCCTGTTCTTGTTGATGGAGCCAAGCGGGATCGGTAGGTCCTCTCACAGACATTCAGAGGGATGAAAGACTCATGTATACGGTTCACAGTACAGTCTGGCCTGGTATATTTATGCTGCTTTATCTGTTTCTCGTCGCTCATGTCCTGCTTGCAGGCGATATGGGCATCTCCGGGCCCGCCGCCTTCGTCTCCCTCAACGACCTCGTGTCCGTCCGCAACAGCCTGGATGAGATGTTTCTGCTACAGAACGCTTCGAACGGTGGCCTACCGTACTGCGGGCCGCTCATCAGCAAGGGATCTGGCATAAGGTATCATTCTTGATTTCCTACTTCGCGAGTCCCGCCCTGCTTCGAGTCGTACGTACTAATTACCTGGTTCCTCACCAGCGACACCTACCACGAATGGACACTCGTCGGCGCGTACAACTACTGGTTGCACTCTGGCGATACCGACTGGATCACTACGAAGTGGGATCAGTACGTTGCGGCAGTCGCGTACCTCACGGCCAAGGTCGACTCGGACGTCGGTCTGCTCAACGCTACGGGCTCAACGGACTGGGGTCGTCTTGGCGGCGGAGGGTTCAGCATCGCGCCAAACGCGTTATACTATAAGGTTTGCTTGTCATTTTCGTTCCGGCCTATCCCATCGCTGACTGATCGATAGGTCCTCCTCAACAGCGCGGATATCGCAACCGCACTGGGGGACGCAGATATCGCGGACGGCTGGCTCGAGGATGCTGCATCACTGAAGGCGGTGATCAACGACGCGCTGTGGGACGACGATGCGGGCTTATTCCTCGACAACACGACGACGACCTCACTGCATCCCCAAGACGGCAACTCTCTAGCGGTGTGGTTCAATGCGACAGCGGACGACCGCAAGACGCGCATCAGCGAGGGGTTGACGTTGAACTGGGTAGAGGTGGGCGCCGTCGCGCCTGAGCTTCCGGATACTGTGGCGCCGTTCGCGGGCAGCATGGAGGTAACTGGCAATCCGTGGCTACCACACTGAGTATACTGACATATCCTGATAGGTCCACGCGCACTTCGCAGCTGGGGAAGCCGAGCGCGCGCTCGACCTCATTCGCCTGCAATGGGGCTGGATGCTGACTACCAACACGAGCGTCGAGTCTACGTTTTTGGAAGGGTATACGTCAAACGGCTCGCTTTTGTACGTCCTCTCCTTTCTTGTTGCACTGAACCTCGTTGATACACTGCCCTACAGGTACCGCGGCTATGCTGGCTACGACAACGATCCCACGTATACATCGCATTCCCATGGCTGGAGCACGGGCCCGACCCCGGCTCTCACAACCTACGTCCTTGGACTGACGATGACCGAGCCGGGTGGACAGGCGTTCCGCGTGGAGCCTCAGACGGCCGGGCTCCCTGAAGCGGAGGGCGGCTTCGAGACGCCGTTGGGATGGTTCGGAGTGAGCTGGGCAGTGGGCGACGATGGTGCGGGGTTCGAGTTGAATGTGACGGCGCCGGAGGGAACGCGTGGGGTAGCGGTTCTGCCAGTTGACGGTGATGTGACGGTGGATGGGGAGATGGTCAGTGCAGTGGGACGGGAAGTCGAACTTGCGGGTGGCACACACGTAGTGAGCGTTAGCTCAGCGTAAGTCTTAATGTATAATAAACGAATCTCCGCCCTTTTGCCTACTGCTTTCAGACTGATATATAAGCCACGAACGACAAGACGGGCTACGCCTGGATAGCGGGGATACAAAAGTATTGGCACTAAAGCGCGTACATGAAGTCTTCATTTTCGAGGTCCGTCAAGTCATCAAAGGCGCGCTCGTTCGCCAGCGTCTCGCCTCGCTGCTTCTCAACGCCGTTGGCCTCCCTTCGCGTATCACGATATTCTTCGAGAGACGCATCAACGACCACTCCAGCCTTCCCAGCTGCCACCCGGCGGGCCGCATGTTTCCTGTTCAATAAAGAGAGGTACGCCGCGGTGATGAGGCTCAAAACAGCGAGTGCAATCCAGCATGACAAGCTAACAGGTAGATGTGTTAGCATCGTGTGACCAATGACTTCAAGACAAGCAAACATACTTTGCTACGAGCCCTCGCCGGTAGTATGGCTTCTCCTCGGTGGTGTACAACAGTGGTCCGACAATCTGCGTAGACGATGTGATTAGAATACAATCAGCAGATAAACTGTACCTCAAGACTCACATTGCCAGCGCACTGGGCGACGAAGATAATCCCAGTCGTGCATAGCTTCTTCGTGTGGCCAGCCGTGTTTTGCGAGCTCCAGGAGTACAACATGGGCTCTGCGGCATTCATCAGTAGGTAGACAACTACCGTCGAAGATCACTCACGAAGGGCGGTGAAGAACGACAAGACATAATAGCATCCCAAAAGATGGTTCTTGATGGCAGGGTCTCGCCCGAGTACAAGCAAGGCCGACGCGCCGCCAATGGCGGGCAGCGTAAGGAAGAAAACGACCGGCCACTTCAACTTGATGCGTTGCGAGACCCACGCGGAGATGAGGGTGAGCACGACCTGTAGTGCGGCGAACGGAATATTGAAGAGTATAGTGTCGAACTGGTCGAAGCCGAACCCGTTGATAATGAGGGGACCGAATGCGCCGATGCCACCACTCGGTAGACTAACATGATTGTTCAGCGGGAAGTAAGGGGCGGATTAGGATGAGACGTACGCGCATAGGAATAGTAGGCAGAACCACAAGTATGTCTTCAGGTCCAGGAGAAGTTCGTACACCTGCTCCCATTTCCATACTTTCGTCTCCGTACCCTGTCCGAGGTTAGCCCAAGCTTCCAATAACGAAGTAGAGACAGCGTACCTGGTTGTTTGCGCGAACACGCTCGATCGCGATGATCTTCTCGTCCTGGGACAGGAACTTCGCCTTCGTGGGTGAGTCCGGGAGAACAACCCTGCGACACGATGAGCGCGCAGAATAATAAGCACGCATGGGACGTCTCACAGTACTATCGGGGAGCAGGCTGCTGTAAGGCAACCAATGAATAGGAAAATCGTCTGTAGGTGGATTAGTCGCGAGCTCATTGTCCCGCCGTAAGCCTCACGTACCTGGTAGGGCCGCAGGCTTCCTCCGATGTGGCCGAGGCCCCACGACAGAAGGGATCCAAACTATGAAGTGTCAATACTCTGCTACCATATGAGAGATATCGCGCTCACCATGCCCGTGCCGCCATTGGCCGCCATCCATATTGCCAAGCGCATAGTTTGCTCTCGCCGGCGCCACCACTACGACGTTTGCTCAGTGCTTTACAGGCACCGGTAGAAGCATTTCACATACCATCTGCGTCACCGTGATGAAACAAGGCGCTATAAGACTTGTGGGCATGAGGTCGAAGAAGGATGCAAAGCACGCACCGACCGTAGCTTCGAAGATTCCCAGAAAGAAGCGCGCGGTGACCAGGCCAGCGAAATTATGCGCCGCTGCCGTGCTTGCGACGCAGACTCCCCACATGAAGACATGGACGAACACTTCGAAGAAAATTCAGTCAACGCAAAAGGGATGCCGGTGCGGACTCACAATATTTGGCCACGGGCAGCCGGACGAGAAGATAGGACGACATGGGCTGCCATACGAGTTGCGCGACGTATACAATGCTGCTGAGCCAGCTGTACTCTTGACCTTTGAGCCCTGGAGCAAAGTTAGCTTCGTATGCTCTACACGTCAGACCCGACAACATACCGGCGTCGGCGACTATGCCGAATGCAGATGTATAGGAAAGGGATGACCTCGGGTTCTGTTAGAATTGAGAAAACGTATATAGACAGCGACGTACTTGTCCAGCTGCTGCAACATGTATACCATGACGATGACGGGCATCAGCCAGAGGTCAATCTTGCGCCTCACGCGGGCGTCCTCCTCGGCGGTGATCTCGCGTCTCGCGTCGCTACGACCGAGGAGCTCGAGCGCCGCATCGCCTGCACCTTGCTTTGACGGACCCGGGGCGTTGGCATCCGAGAGCACGTCCACGTCCTCGACTTGGTCGTCTGAGGCCTTGAACGGTGACTCCGCTCGCGAGTGGTCCATTGGCATCGACATTGGGTGAGGAATGGTCGACTGGTCCGCAGCAGAAATACTGAGAGACGAGCGTCGTCCTTTATTCGACGCGTTCAGCCCCCATGATGTTGATTTGGACGCGCGTGACGTCCTGCGGTCCGTGGAAGCGCTGCGCGCAGAGAGCTGGACGGATCATGGGACTCTTTACTTTACACATGTATTGCCGATCCTCAGCTGGTGGCGCTGCATGAGCCCCTGGGCTAACGAAGGCATAGACAATCCCGCATTTGACAAAAAACATCGTTTCGCGCAAGAACACAGCAGGAGTGCAGGACGGCGGATGCCTCGTCCCGCGGGTTCAGTTACCGAAGGCTGCGGCCTTGCGGATATGTAGAAGGTCATAGCAAATGCATGATGCATGCCCTTCATGCACGCTCGAGACAAGTTCGCGCCACAAATCTTCCCAGTGTTACTGTATCGGGCGTCGGCAGATGCCGGAAACTCACGCCAAATAGACCGCAACAACGCCCACCACCTTCTCATATCTCTTGAACTTCCACCGATGCTCGTCTTCCACTTCGATGTCGTACTCCGAGGGACGGAAGATACAGATCTAGGACCCTCAATACAACACCCTGCCTGGTATCAGGACCAAAGCCTCGATGATCGTCGGGGTACATCCTGACGGACCGGCGATCCCGCCACCATGTCAGCTGGTACGGCCATCAATGCCTCATCCCACATAAGAGCGTGAGTGGACGTCTTCATACCTTCTATCTCAGCCATGTCCTCCTCTACGCAACCTCTGGGCGGTCGCGTCGCTATCATCGGCTGCGGCAGCCGAGCGGCCATGTTCGTGCGCGGGGTGGTCGCACGCACGTCCAGTCGCGTTGTGGCCTTCTGCGAGCCCAACTCCAAGCGCGCAATATACTACAACGAGCTCCTCGCGGAGCTGGGCGCACCTACCGTTCCTGTCTATCGACCTGATCAGTTCGAGGAGATGTTGCAGAAGGAACAAGTCGAGATCGTGGTCGTGACATGCGTGGACGCGCTGCACGACTTATACATAGTCCCTGCGCTCAGAGCGGGAGGTACGTAATCCACGAACGCGAGACGCAATGCTAATGCGAGTTTTAGTCAAGGTGCTCACGGAGAAGCCCATGACGACCGACATCGACAAGTGTCGTCGGATCCTGCAGACTGTGAAGGAAACCAACAACCATGTCACCGTCACGTTCAACTACAGGTGAGCTTGCTCCTCGAAACCCATCGTTGACTCATCGCTCGCAGGTATAATCCTGTACATGAGCTGGTCAAGCGCACCATTGCGGAGGGAAAGATCGGGCGAGGTATGAACTCCGCTTTGCTCATTCGCATTCTCCCTAATTCATTCACAGTTCTCTCTGTTCACTTTGAGTGGATGCTCGATACGGTCCATGGCGCCGACTACTTCCGCCGCTGGCACCGCCAGAAGACTAACTCCGGCGGTCTGATGGTCCACAAGTCAGGGCATCACTTCGACCTTGTCAACTGGTGGATCGACTCCGAGCCCGAGGCAGTCGCCGGCATGGGAAAACTGGCCTTCTACGGGGACGAGAACGGCAAGCAGCACGGCTGGGCGCGTGACTACGTGCGTGCGCGAGGCAGTGAGGAGGCCAAGAAGGATCCCTTCGCTATACACCTCGAGAAAGATGACACGCTGAAGCGCATCTATGCGGACGCGGAAGGCGAGGATGGCTATTATCGAGACCAGAACGTACGTTCATTGCTGTTCTCTGCGTCCGGTCTAGCTGCTGACGCTCATGCCAGGTATTCGCTCCCAGCATCGGAATCGAGGACGACATGGGCGTCATGGTGCGCTACAAATCCGGCGCAACCATGACCTACCATTTGGTGCGTTGTCCCGTAATTTTTGAGACCGTTCATTGATCTTTCGCAGACCGCCTACTCGCCGTGGGAGGGCTACCGTGTCGCGTTCAACGGCTCGCACGGACGCCTTGAGCTCGACGTCGTCGAGTCTCAATTCCGCCTCGCGGAGGACCAGGACACGCTCGGTGGTCTTATCCACGGCACCGACGCGCTTCCACGCGCGGGAGGCGCCACCGTGACCCTGCAGCGGCTCTGGGGCAAGCCGGAACAATTGCCAATCGAGGTCGACCATTCCGCGCACGGCGGAGGAGACATCCGTATGCTCAACGTCCTCTTCGGCCCTCGCGAGGGTGAGGCTGCGGATACGGGTGACGCGTCGAAACAGAGCGCGACGGAGCGCGATGGCGCCATGGCGCTTGTCGTCGGGTTGCTGGCAAACGAGAGCTTTAAATCGGAGAAGTTTATGTACGTCAAGGATCTCAGTCTGCCATTGTAAATGTGCGACTCGTAGTACGTGCGGTAGGGTATCATCAACCAGCAAAATTAGAGACAATGATTGAAGACCAATGTGGTGATTGCTATAAGTGCGCCCGCCTTCAGCAGCGATTGATCCTGTCTCCCCGGCGCTCCGTTGACCTCCAGCGTCTGTTGTGCAATCAAACTGCCTGTGAAGGATGCTGTCTCGCCCTCGCGATGGGCGCCCTCCGTGCCGACCTTGACCACGCAGCTGCCTTTGCCCTCGTCTTGGTCGAAAGAGCATTCTTGTACCCATGACGGATCCGTATACGTCTCAATGTGCCCCGACCATGTCGTAGTAGCCCGCAATCCCGACTCGCTCACAAAGAAGGTTGATGCTCCTTCGACGAAAGTGTCTTTGGAAGAAGCTCGGTCAGCGGCTGCTGCGTGAATGAGGGAAGAGACACCTCACTCGTCTTGGTTGTCAGCTTCGAAATGAGCGTAAGAGTCTCGTCGGTGTCGGTGTAGATATGCTCGAGCCTCGAGATGGCCAGCTCTTCGACGTACGTTGTCGCTGCACCGTCCGAGGCTGTGCCGACGGCTGACGCCGTTCTGGAGTACTCGGCGACAATGGATGGATTCATCTCTTGAGTCTCCGCGACTACGGTCCAGAGCGTAACCTCCTCTGAAGAGGCTGTGTCTGCCGAGAATGTGAGCTAAGTCGAATCGCAGGGACTGCACACTCCTGACCAGCATAAGAAAGCAACGTCCAGAGGACCAGCGCAGACATTAGAATGCGCATGTCGTGCCGTTGTGTCCTGAAATGAGGACGGAAAGATCAAGGATGACGGCAAGAAGAGAAGCTCAACTCGGGGACAACTCGGGGAAGCTGCGTCCGGCGAAGCATCACAAGGATGATGGATTGTGCAGATGAGTCATGAAGTTAAGCCCCCGAATGGCTGCCATCAATAGCATCACCAGTGGACCCACATATATGACCTAGTTGCAGCACCGTATGATTCGTGGCCGTATGAGAGCCGGCCTGAGACAAGAAAACATTGGCATGTGTGCATCAACGCTCGTACAGTACAGAAGGGATATTTGGCGATGTCAATGTGGTATGGGACTCCGTAGTAAGCAGCGTTAGAACGCACGAAGGTCAACGCGGCGCAGCTGGACCTTGTAACCGGGCTTTCGGCAGGTCGGGCAAGACCCATTGACGTCCAACACTTTACTTATACATCTAGGGCGATCTCAGTAACTTTGTTGATAAAGCGATCAAGGGGTGATAGAACTCACGGTGCGCAGAATAGGTGACCGCAATGGGTGGCAACGGCCGTCTTCGGCGTCGACAGGCATATGGGGCACCGCTGATTGAGGACGGGTATCTCCGTTTGCTGAGCATATCTCTTTCGTAGCTGAGGGGGTGGCCGGTCAGCTGAAAGGATTCTCTCGTCGGGGGACACACGTACTACGACAGTGGCAACTTCAACTTTGAGCGTTGGCACCACATCAATATTCGATGGGGATACCACGCCGGCCTCTTCTTGGGCTAAGCGCTCGTCCTCAAGCTGACCTTGCTTGTCTTCCCAGTCAGCGTCGAAATCGTTCTGGACGTCATCCAGGTTTTGATTGGTGAGGCTAAGACGCTTGGGGTGGCACTTGACGTGGTTGATATGCTGTAGGTGGCAGGTCAACACGTCGATTGTGGTGGTGGTCGAAGGCTACGCACCCAACGAAAGCCCGACGCCGTGTTGAAGTGCTTCTCGCAATCAAGGCAGAATTGATGCTTCTCCGATATGGCGTAGTGCTGTAGAGTCATGTTCAACAAGAGGGGATGCGAGATGGGGCGGATAAACGCACCTTTCGTAGCGCGTGGCCGTTCAGAAATGGGCGGTCGCATGTTTCGCAGCGAGGATGAGTATTTGAGTGCTTCACGTGTTGGCGCAGAAGGTGCTTGGAGTAGAAGTACTGGTCGCAAAGACTGCAGTAGTGAAGCTTGAAATCGTCGTCGTCGGAGATCATGAGCGATGGTGGATGGCTAGTGCGAGCAGGTATACAGGCCGTTTGATGACGACGTGGACGAGAGAAAGTAGGAAACGCGTTGCCTTTGAGTCAGCCATCTCTATAGGGCTGGCGTTATAGGAGCTGAGCAAGACTTCCGAGCTTGGTTGATCGCGATGCACTGCAGTGCAGCCCCTTATGTCTAACTCTACTGCAGGGCGTTACACTGCTGCGCGTGCGGCGTCGTCTTTTGTGAGCCATAAGTTCATGTGGTGGATACAGATGTACGATGTGGGAGGCGATGGTTCAATGAACGAAGTGCGCATATGCCAGGCATATGCAAGTCAGGTGCAAATGCACCTTCCGGATAATGCCGTGATGCTCTCATAGTCACGTGCTGCGTGGTTGAACTTCCGAGCTCGGGCGGTTTCCGACTCCGATCTGGGACAGAGCCAGCGAGTCTTCCTCAAGACGACCAGCCATCTCCTTTTTTCTCCACACTCATAGGACGCATAATGTGCGCCAACGCTTCAGATAACAAACGAGCTATTCAGACATACAAGATTCCAGATCGCCGCTTCCGTGGCCGAGCATCACTGTGTGCAATCGTTTTCAGTGGGCTTTGTCAATAGCCCCAGAGGATAGGCACTTACCAGTGACCAAGAATACTCGAGCGGGATCCGGAAATGGTCAGCCTTGCATCGGTATGCCAATCAGTTGCAGTTCTTTGAAAGCTTGGTGAGCCGATGTATGCACATCATGTCCGAGACGCACCCGGCGGCAATCATCCTCTGCGCGGGCTTCGCTCGACACAGGCTCGCCCGCTTGGATCGGACTGGCGAGCACGGCGCACGCCAGAGCGAGGAGAGTGGCGACAGCAGCGAACTTCATGGTGAATCCGAGATAGGTGAGTTTAAGACAGATATGTGTTTGCGAAGAGGGTGGTGAGTTATAGACGAGAAGCACGATCTTCCTCTTTTATACCTGGGCAGTGGCTCAGAAAACGCATGTCAGTCCGAGTATCGGAACGAGCTATGACGCGCGGGAAGGACGGTAGAATTGTCTCGAGGCAGTCCGCGTCGGAACGCAGAGCATGGCATTGTGCGGTCGGATCGTAAGGCATATCGCATCATTCAATTATACCGGAAAGCAGTACCCAAGCAATCGTACACCTAGGCAGCTTAGAAGATTCAGCAACAAAGCTTCATGAAATAAGCAGCCTCAATTCCATTGCGCTCATCGACTACCATCACGAAGACCCACCACACTTACAGGAGACCAGCCCTTGGTCAACCTGAGCCACGCTTTTCACAGCTCGCCCAGTCCAACGCGTCACCGCCTAGCCCACCGCGTCGCCTCTCCTCCGGCCCGTAGAAGGGAGCTCCACCCTTCCATGTAAATGGAATTCCTCCCCGAACCACGCATACGATGGATCGAGATTGCGATGCCGATCCACCAGCGCGGTTCCGACGCGGGCGTCCTCGAAACGAGCAAAGATCTCGTCAGAAACCAAAGGCTCCTCCACGCGTGCGCCCCGGTCCTCGTCTCCGAGAGAAAGGGACTCTTCCCGCTCGCGCAGGTCATCGCGCGGATGAAGGCTTTTCATCTCCATCGCATCCTCGGAAGCGTGGGGAAGGGCCGTCGTCGATGTCTTGCCTAGATTTGCTGACGTCCGACCCAATGTTATCGACCTCCTACCCAATGTTATCGACCTCCTACCCAGAGTTATCGACGTGCCGGCAGTTGCATTGCTCCCTAGCGTAATCGATGTTGTCCCCATCGCCGTTGACGTCCCTCCCGACAACGTCGAGGAGACACCTCCGGCGGAGAGCCCAGGGGTAGCGTCGCTTGCGAACGTATCCGGCGCCTCCCCAAAATCCAGTGGCTCCAGCGTCACCCTTGCAGCCCGTTCGTAGTCCTCGCGGATATTCAGGAGCATGCGCGCGGAGAGGATGGAGTGGAGGCCGCGCTGCATGGAGGTGAGGAGGTTGGCGTAGTCGGGCTGTGGGGATGTCAGATGAGGCGGAGGACGGCAGCATGCCGGATGAGGTGGAAGCACGCCAGAGGAGGCCAACGCGTCTCAACGATAGACATACCGAGGCGGCAAACAGAACGATCACGTTGGCGACGGAGATCGAGAGGGTAAAGAAGTAGTAGGAGACGCCTGCAAAGTTTGATTCGTCATCGACAAAAGAGGTCAATCAGCGACGAAGATTGCAGCCATCGCCCGCACTGACGCACCGTCCCGGAAGAATATGCGAAAGAAAGAGCTCGTGCCCTCGCGTACTGGCAGGACAGCAAACACGTCAGTACATTAGGGATGCACGAAATGCACACGAAGAACCTTACATTGTGGCACCGCCCGAATGAGGGTCATGGCGAAGATAACTGTTGGTCGGTCGGTCAGAAAGGTGAACCCGGCCGGACTTGCAATCAACGCGACCGCGCTCGCAATCATCCCGCCCCTGCTCGCAATCATCCCGCCCCTGCTTGCATTCAACCGGCCCCTGCTCGCACTCAACGCGCCCATGCTCGCACGCAACGGGCCCATACTCGCACGCAACGGGCCCATGCTCGCACGCAACGGGCCCAATGCTCACAATTAACGCGCCCTCGCACTTTAGCATCACCCACACCAAACCCACACTCACCACTTTCATAAACCACCAACATCAAAAAATCGATCCACACCGTATCGTTCCCGTATACCGGAAAGCAGCCGCCCAGGGTCGGGGAGAGGTCGCCGATGGTGATATCTATAGGTAGAGGAGAAGAGATTAGATTAATGTATAAGTTTTAGGGATATGTTGGCTTGGAGACGAAGGGCAGAGCCCTCGATACGAAGAACAGAGCCCTCGATACGAAGAACAGAGCCCTCGACTCCGAGACAAAGTGCAGAGCTCCCGCGACGAAAGACAGAGCTCTCCAGTGGGACGACATCCTGAGCCCTCGAGGCGAAGAACAGAGTTCTCGAGACCATAGAAGAAAAAGCTCTTGACCCAAAAACCAAACCGACTCACAACTCTGCTCCCCATGAAACTTCACGAACCCGACCGCGGACACAACGACCACGATCACGGCCACCGTAGTCAGGAACATCGCGGTCCGTCGCGTGCGGCCCCATAGCGCCCACACGCGGATGGTGAGAATGACTGGGAGTAGTTTTGTGTGGGGCGGAGTAGAGGGTAGGGCGGAGTAGAGGGTAGGGCGGAGTAGAGAGTACGGCGGAGTAGAGGGTAAGGCGAGTTGTGTAGGGTGGGAGTTGTGTAGGGCGAGAGTTGTGTAGGGTTGGAGTTGTATGGGGCGGATCGTCAGCAAAAGGAAAGACCTCCGTGTGGTGGAAGCCACCGCTCACGTTCTGCAATCACGATACTGATAATGACCATCCCTGACAGCAAGGAGCGTCAGTCAACGTGCCAAAGAGCTGATTGGCAGACTCACATCCTTCCACATTGAACAGCGTACGGCATTTTTCGGCGGTTAGTCCGGGGGAGAGTTGTTCTGCGATGTATTCGTCATCACAGTTATCCCCTCACAAACTCACAACGCACCATAAAGCTTCAGCGCCGTCCCCGCGAACGCGAAGTAGCGCGTAAGGAGAAAGAGTATCTTTCCCATCCGCCACGGCGCCTTCCATACCAGACGGAGTTCGGGGTCTGTGGAGGGGAGAAGGAGGGGTGGGTGGAAGAAGATCACGGTGGGGGAAAGGTAGAATGGGGAAGGGTGAGGTGCAGAGGGGAGGAAGGAAGATGAGCAGCCGGACGATGAATTCGAATCGAAGTCACGCACAGATCGTCAACGCATAGTCGTAGGCCAGTAGCGCGGTCGTAGAGACTGGGACTTGGGGTTAGTCACTGGATTATGATATGCGAACGCCGACATGATGGACATGGACGGTGTGGATATGAATAATGTGGACATGAACAGTGTAGACATGGATAGTGTAAGCGTGAAGAGTGTGATTTCGGATGGTGTGAACGATAGTAGGTGGGACGGACCGCCCGTGCGTCGCCCACACACGATGCATTTGATTCAAGTGGGCCGATGAACGGGAGACCAGTGGACGGAGAACGATGAACGGGGAACGGTGAACGGGGAACGGTGAACGGGGAACGGGGAACGGGGAATGGGAGGAAACAATTGCCATCTCCATCCTTCGTATGATCGGTGGTGACTGACCTATCAAGTACTACACGCCGTCAGCATCACCAAACTACAGCGAAAGAGACAGCCCACGCACCTTGATGACCTGGATACGTTGCAGTGACGCAATGATCGACAACTGCGACTGCGAGGCGACGAAGTCTTGCGATGCGACGGAGTCTTGCGATGCGATGGACCCCAGCGACGCGACGCCCTCCAGCATCGACGCGATATCCCTCGGCAACATGGGATGGTAGAGGCAAGAGCACTGGCACCGCGACCGCGCTCGCCAGAACCTTGCACTGGCCGAAATCTTTGCACCGCAATAGTCGCGAGCGGGAACCTCGCATTGAGTCTGACCACGAGCGGACCTTGGCATCAATATCGAGCGCCAACGGGAACCTGGCACATGCTCCCGGGCGCTGGCTGATACGGCATGATGCGGCGCTGTCACCAGCGGGAGCCTAGGACGTTACGGGCTTGGCGGCGGCGGCGGCGGGGGGGGGGGGGGGGGGTGGGAGGGGTGAACGCGCACATGGGTAACGATGAGGTCGAAGGTAAGGGAGAAGGGGGGGGACAAGTGGGCAGGAGAGAAGGACGACGATCGCAAACATACGCCCGCCCGGGAGGTCGGGCCGTTGGGGCCGGGATAACATTGGGTGTGATGGCCTGGCGCGTGACGGTCTTGTTTCCTTGCTTCCTCCCTGCTTCCTCCCTCCATCGTCTAATGAATCGTCCTGGATCTCACTGCGGGTGAAGAGGAAGTTGATAAGTGCTACATTCTTGTGCCTACTTCTTTCCTGCGCCTACTCCTTTACTGCGCCTACTCCTTTACTGCGCCGCCTGCTACTCTCTTTCGCTTACTACTTTCTTGCGCCTACTACTCTTTCTCCACGGTCCTCCGCTTCTCGTCACATCCCTTGGCTCGAGGTATCTGCGTTGCGGAGCTTGAAGCCTGGGTCGGTCCGAAGAGCAGCAAAAGGTGATCGGTGAAGGCTAACAGAGGGAAGCCGCATGTTGAACGCCAAGAGGTATCCTTCGCCATGCACCAAGAGCTCTCTTTCACCATGCATCAAAAAAGGTCTCTTTCGCCATGCATCAAGAGGTTTTTTTTGCCATACGCTCGAGGGTCTCTCCCTCCATGTCATACGTGCGCCGAAGGAACGACCTCGAGCAGGCCAGACACGGACACCTCGAGCCCGACTGAAAGTTCAAGCTTCGAGCTTCTGCTACTCCGAGAGGCCGGGAGATATCCTGTCACTGTCATTCCGCGCGCCCGCGCGCGTGTGGACCGGGTGTGGGCTCTTCATCACCGGCGGCGCTTCATGGACGTCGGCGAGCTATGGTCATCTGGTGTGTGGCGCTTTTACGCTGTTCCTGGGCTATCACTGACGATAGTCTGCCTCCAGAGAGCTGGCGAATCTTATCCTTATATGACTCCTCGAGGCCTCATTTACGAGCGGGGTAGAGCCTCCTTTCACGTGTATTTCCCCGATTAGTTGCAACTCTCGTCCCATCGATACAAGCATGCATCTCGTCACGGACGTTCATCTCTGTCGCGGTTTGTCGACTCACCTCGCATCAGGCAAGAGTGACTAGAATCGATTGCGTCTCCAGTCATGCCACGAAAAAAATGCTTCCGTGGGCGCCTCAAGCGGACCGACTGCGATGCAGGGCGTAGGGTATGCGTAGCCCTTTTGGTAGTCCCGAACGAGGCCTCGGTTTATGAAGAGCTGACGCCCTCTCTCATGCGGCACCCAACGAAGAAGTGTCGCGCAAAATGAATTTCGTGCCGTCCACACGAGCTGTGGCGTTTGTGCAATACTAGAGCGACCGACGCAGAAACGGCTAGTAGCGGGAACTCTGACATCTATCAATCCTTCTTCGTCTGCGGCACGGTGGGCGCCAGTGCACGCAAAAGCGCGCGGCTATGACTGCTGTTGACTCGATGAGTCACAATGCGAGCAGTTATGCCCAAAACGGGTAATGTTAAGTGACTTATCTCACAAGAAATGAATTCAAATAACAGTTAAGCGCGACGCGTGACAGGAACTGCAATCCGGGGTTGAGAACATGAGGCGCGTCGGTCGCGCAAATAGAAGTATTAAATCCGTGCGGGGCATGACGCGTCGACAGCGCCTCTTGTCCTCGACGCCCACCACGCTGTCCCCGACGACGACCAGCACCCTCTGCTCGCTCCCCGTGACGACGAGCAGCTCGCCATGGACTCCTTCCGCTCGCTCGTCCAGCCCCTGGGCCTCGAGCTCATGGTCCTCGGCGGCGCCGCGCAGACCGCGAAGCGCATGACAACCAAGGCGTGGACCACCTTTATCAACTGTGAGCCCGCCCCCTCCCCCTGCCCGCCGCGTTCCTCTTTGACACCGAACGTTGCAGCCTTCTTCCTCACCGCGCATTTCCACGAGACGGACATGCCGTATGCGTGGCTCATGTTATGGCTCTCGCGCCGCCCGGAGTGGGGCCGCACGCGAGAGTGCGAGGGCGTCACGACACGCGACCGCACGACCGGCGACAGCACGGACGACGCGCTCTCGCTCAAAGTTGTCTTCCAGCCGACCTTCGAGTCGCAACTCACCATATACTTCCGCGGACACTGGTTGCGGGTCTGGCGCTGGAAGAAGGACAGCACGGACGAGGAAGTGCTCAGCGTGAGGTGCGTCTTCAGCGTTGCTAAACATGTCTGTATACTAAACTCGGATCCCCAGCGTCGTCGCGCGCTCCAGCGACGTCCTCAAAGCGCTCGTCCGCACCGCCAAGAAAGAATACGAGGCGTCCCTCGAGCACAGCATCTCCCTCTTCGTCCCCTCACCGCCCTCTCCCTACGGCTTCTATTCATCCCGCCACTACAGCCGCTCGTCATCCTACTACGCTGGCGGCGGCGGCGGCCACAGCAGCAGTGGACGTCACGCGGGCGGGGGATACGGCGGCAAAGACGACGAGTACCCCGGATCTGGCCGCCGCAGCCGTGGCGGCGCCGGCGTGCGGAACAGCGCCAATGATTGGATGCTGGAGCGTACGCGGCCGAAGCGCCCCCTGCGTACGGTGGTGCTCGAGCGCGGCGTGAAGGAGAGCATCATTGACGACGTTGGCGACTTTTTGGCGAGCGAGAAGGTGCGTTACCTTTCCTCTGGGTTTGCGCGCCGGCGGTCGTACCCTTGCCTCCGCTATGTTCTATGGGCCGGCACGTCAGCGGACGCGATGCGCGTCCACTCTTCTTGAACCGTGTATGATATTCTCCCGCGCGTCGGCACCGCCTGATTAGCGCCGGTGCAATTGGTCATATCTGTGATCTCATGCATACCTCTCGATCGCCCGGTCCGGTGTTTGTTCGTATGACGCTGACCGTGTTCTGCAGTGGTACGGCGACCGTGGGATCCCATTTCGTCGGGGCTATCTGCTGCACGGTCCTGCAGGCAATGGTGCGTCCTAGTCTGCGGACGAGGTGATGATTTTTGCTAACATTTCGCCAGGCAAGTCGTCCCTGATATACGCCCTGGCGTCCCATTTCGCGTTGGACGTGTACACGGTCTCGCTCTCCGCCCCGGGTATGACTGATGAATCACTGGGCGCACTCATCGGTGGCGTCCCGTCAAGGTGAGTCTTGCACGGTCACCTTTCCTGCCATTGTGCCTGAAGTCGTCCTGTAGATGCATTCTGCTCTTGCAGAACCTCGACACTGCGCTCTCACCGCCAAAGCCTCCACCAGAGAAGACCGAGTCCGACAGCGAGGAGGAAGAGAAGAGGAATGCTGACCCCAATGGCAACAGCGCGCCAAACAATGGGTCAAATTCGAGCAGCCCCGTGCAGGCGGATCCGTACGGGTACGATGCTCACGGAGGGCCACCTGGGTATGTCTGTGGTCTATGTCTCAAGCATTTCTTGTTCTGATTGACTTTCTGTAGGTATCGATCCAGTCGTAGACGACGGAGAAAAGCGGGAGATCCCGATCCGATGGCCAACACTCTCAGTCTGAGTGGACTGCTGAACGCCCTAGATGGTGTCGCAGCGAGCGAGGGCAGACTATTGTTCGCGTGAGTCTTCGACATCAATGGTCGTACCTCTGATGGTGACTGACTTGCGCCCAGAACAACAAATCATGTTCACACACTGGACCCTGCTCTCGCAAGACCTGGACGCATGGACGTCTGGGTCGAGTTCAAGAACGCATCCCGGGCGCAAGCCGCAGACTTCTTCCGCGCCTTCTTCGTCTCGAAAGAGGACGCGGACGCCCGCCGCATGCAGGAGGAGGCCGCGCGCTACGAGAACGATCCGGACCGGATAGATCTCGACGGCGAGCGTGACGGGTGGGGCGCGCACCAGGTGAGGCGGGGTGCGGGCAGGCCGGGACAGAATGCTGAGGCCGTCGACGAAGAGTACGATATCGACAAGCACGTCGTCGCGGAGCCGATGCCGGCGCAGCAGCCGCGGCGGCGCACGCAGTCGCTGCAGACGGACAGCCGCCGCAGCTCGTGGGTGCCCAGCGTCTCGCGCTTGGGCTCCTGGTTTGGCGGCCCGCCGTCGTCCGCGGAGGGCGAGGACGACTCGAGCCCGCCTACACCGATTCGCATAGATGGCGGTCATTTGGGTGGTTCGGGGGAGATGGGCACCTTCAATGCGGCGAAGTTGGAGGAGCAGCTGCGAGAGCTTGAGGGTCGCGTTCGTCCGACGATGTGTACACTCACGCCACCTGCATCGCCGCCGGTGCGGAGGGCAGACCTGCCGCCTCAATCACCCACAGGCGCGGACGACACACCGCAGTCTCCTCCCCAGGAGGAAGTACCTGCCAACGACATCCGTAATCTGTGGGCACCGACAAATCTGCCTCTTGCGGAGCTCGATGTCCTAGCGGACGCATTCGCCGCTCAGCTCCCAGAGCATGAGTTCTCAGTAGCCGATCTCCAGGGCTGTGCGTGTCACTCTTTTCGCGTGCTTGATGTCGGTCGCTGATGGCTCTTCAGATCTATTGAGACACAAGTCAAGACCGCAGCGCGCAGCGCTCGGCCTCGACGAGTGGGTGCAGGAGGAGCGTGCGCGCCGCGAGCGCGAGCGGCTCGAGAAGGAGCGGATGGAGCGTGAGGCCCTGGAGAAGAAAGCCGAGGCGCGCCGGAAACGCCGCGAGAAGCGCGACCGCGAAGCGCGCAAGCTCGCGGACAAGGAGGCCGAGGAGGACGCGGCGGAAGAGGCGCGTGACCGCCGCACGCGGGGAGGAGGGCTGCCTGCGACCGCGGTCGCAGCCAGCCAGGATGGAGGTGAGGCGCAAGCTGCGCCAGCGCAACTACCTCCCGCACCGTCATCGCCGCAGCTCACGCAGCCCGCGCAGGCCAGTCTGCCGGATCTGGCGGCGTTTCCGTGGTCGCCCGATGAGAGCGGCTGGGGCTGGTACCCCGAGGACTCGGTAGATGCGGGTACGTCGTGGGTCATACCCAATGGGTCCCAGGATCAGATGTCTGTGGGTGAGACAAGTAGTGACGAAGAATGACCAGGTGCGGGCGCTAGCGAACTTGGAGGGACGGTCGAGGACCTCTCGGCGAACGTCAACGATACACGTGAGGTCGATGCTCACACGACTCAGGCGGTACCGGACCCTCCGTTGCCGACGTTGACGCCCACCGCCGCGGAGGACGTCGCGGTCTCTACCAACAACTACACTACCCTCTCTCGACGACATCCATACTCTGCCCTCACCCTCTCCACCCCTCATAGTCTGCTTCCTCGATATTTGCTCGCCCTCATCTACTTGCTTTTCTCGGGCTTGATTCACGGCTTTTGATCTCTCACGAGGTCGTCGATCTATTCTATGTATCATACTTACTTATCTGCATCGTCGTACCGACATGCTCTGGGACATATTTGCATCATAACGTATAGACGTTTCCTCTCTGGGGCACTCATGCCGGTTATTTAGCTTCATCGGGCGTCGCGGACTTGTCGACGCAGATACACGAGCTATATGTGTTCTCATCATACCATTCTTTTTATTCGGCATATAAACAAATCACATACATATTGTCGTCTCCTGAGTGTGAACCATGCAAGATGGCTCTGTAAGTAAGTAGTCGCTAACACCGGGGGCAAAGTCCAAGTCACTTCGATTTGAAGGGCGCTAAGGTCACTACGTCAGTCACTTACCGTCTCACTATGTCAGTCACTTCGCTGTTCTGCAACAATTCTGCCTCTTGCTGCAGTCAAAACTGCCATTTTTGTGTGTAAAACTCTGTCTAGGGCTCTTTGATAGCTGTCCTGTACCAGCGAGAGGCCTCACCGGGCAGCCAGGCAGGGGCAAACAAGGTCGAGGCACTTACTGTTACCACCGGGACTCGAACGATCGACCTCTCACAAAGCAGATATTGCCCCACGTTGCAAGATTGGTAAGTGACTGACATGGTGAGTCGGTAGGTGACTGACATGGTGACTTTAGCGCCCTTCAAATCGA